>CM060958.1:9154253-9666753 GCA_030765055.1 Mantis religiosa
TGACAATCTTAAATGTGAAGTCATAACAGCAACATGCAGTACTCACTACGAGAGCGCGTTTACATTTTGAAAACATATTGGAAGACAAATTCTTTGGTAACAACACAACGGGAATTTCGAAGAGAATTTAATGTACGCGATGTTCCGACAAAGACAACAATTTTATCGCTCGTAAGAAAGCTGGAGACAACTGGTATACTCATTAGTGAGAGTGGAAAACATAGACCGTCATCTGTTACAGATGTTCGCAGAAGGCTATTGAATTCTCCAAACAAATGGTTGTGTCGATTGAGTCAGGAATTAGGGTATTCATATGGAACATGTCAAAGAGCTGCGACCTTACAGAGTGCATATGGTGTAACAACTGAAAGAAGCAGATTATGATAAACGAATCAGTTACTGTCGATGGTTTCAGGGTACTCTTATTCCACGTCCAGACATTCTCTCCATAACGTGGTTTACAGATGAGGCATAGTTTCATCTGTCAGGCTACATAAACATACAAAACACCAGATATTGGGCTGCTGTAAACCACCAAGTGATCCACAAAACCCCACTGCATGACGAACAGGTTGGAGTATGGTGCTCCACATTTGTGTAGCAGCTGGATCATATCCAATTGAGAAAAGGTTATTTCCAGCAAGATGGAGCCACGTGTCATACATCTAATGACACCATGGAACTTGTAACCACTTTCTTTGATAATCGAGTAATCTCTAAAGGTCTGTGTAACCCCCCCCCCCAGATCCCCTGATCTAACCTCACCGGATTTTTTTCTTGTAGGGGTATCTGAAAAACAGAGTTTACAAGAATAGGCCAGGGACAATTTATGTTCCCAAGGAATCCATTCGAAACGATATAAGTAACATTGGCGAGGATACTCTCCGTAAAAATTCAGAGAATATGGTGAGACGAGTACAAATATGTATAGATGCTTGTGGAGGACACTTCCAACATTTTCTCTGAGATGTAAATAGTTTAATAGAATCTCCCAATTCTGTATTATATTCTCCCAAAGTTATACGTGAGTCCTATTATTAGTTAAAAAGTTATGACTTGTTGAAGTGGTTCAGATTTATATGGATCGCGCTGTAGTAATTACAGCTGTATTAAAAACGTAGATTTTAAATATATTCTTGGTGTAGTAGTGTAGTAGAAGAACTGTTTTTAGATAGATTAGATGAGTAGACTTGTAAGGTGACATGAATGCAGTAACCTTTAATTTTGTTAGTTCGTTAAGGTACCAAGTACATTATGTTTGCAAAAATTTTAAACTGTTTTATGTAATTTGATTTAAAATAAATAAAGTTTAAAGTTTGCACAATAAGGTCTGGTATACATTCTAGAAACCAGTAATTAGATATGCGGATTTGATTTTACTTTTTATTTATCTCGGATATGTTAAAGTATTTTAAGCTAAATCTTAAACTATGAATTTGAGAATTTTTCCCGTTTATTACATAACAATTTTAATCCCTATGCAAAACATGCAATGAGATTTTCTTTTGTTACCTTCTCTTCATGTCTCTCAAAGGTTAAAGAAAATCAATGCTTCACAAAACGTAATCAATCCTAAGTTTTGAACTCTTTTCAACGTTTCCTTCCAACCTGTCACTTATTCATGTAGCGACTGGTGCCACCTGGCGTGCAGATTCATTAATATTGAAGACCAAAGGTTCGCCAGACAACGCTGACGTTTGATAGCGGAATTTTTCAACATAAGGATAAATCACTTCATAAAGAAATGGTAGAGGCCTAGAGAAATAACTGCAGTTAGTAATTTTGACGTGTTAAAATCAGTGTTTAACGTGGGTAAATGGGACATTTTTAAACCTTTCAGAGATTAAGACTCTTTGCAAGGCATGTTCCGTGATTAGAAAAGTATCGTCATGCACCTTAGGGCAATAAATGTTAAAAATAATGCCCTTCTACCTCAATGCACTTTCTTATTCTGTGAATGAATGATTTACATAATTGGTCTGAAAAGTTTCCGACCTAATAACGATACAAGACATGTTTCCAGAACTTTTACTACTTATTAATTTTTATTTTTCAACATAGTCTCCTTGTAACTCTACACACTTCTCCCACCGATGCTCTCATCTCTGTAACCCGTCCAAGTAGTACTCGGCGTTTTTCAACAAAGTCTCCTTGAAACTCTACGCACTTCTCCCAGCGATGCTCTCATATCTGTAACTCGTCCAAATAGTACTCGGCGTTTTTCAACATAGTCTCCTTGTAACTCTACACACTTCTCCCAGCGATGTTCTCATCTCTGTAACCCGTCCAAATAGTACTCGGCGTTTTTCAACATAGTCTCCTTGTAACTCTACACACTTCTCCCAGCGATGCTCTCATATCTGTAACTCGTCCAAATAGTACTCGGCGTTTTTCAACAAAGTCTCCTTGAAACTCTACACACTTCTCCCAGCGATGCTCTCATATCTGTAACTCGTCCAAATAGTACTCGGCGTTTTTCAACATAGTCTCCCTGTAACTCTACACACTTCTCCCAGCGATGTTCTCATCTCTGTAACACCTCCAAATAGTACTCGGCGTATATCAAAATAGTCTCCTTGTAACTGTACACACTTCTCCCAGCGATTTTCTCATCTCTGTAACCCGTCCAAATAGGAATCGGCGTTTTTCAAAATAGTCTCCTTGTAACTCTACACACTTCTCCCAGCGATGCTCCCATCTCTGTAACCCGTCCAAATAGTACTCGTCGTTTTTCAACATAGTCTCCTTGTAACTGTACACACTTCTCCCAGCGATCTTCTCATCTCTGTAACCCGTCCAAATAGTACTCGGCGTTTTTCAACATAGTCTCCTTGTAACTCTACACACTTCTCTCAGCGATGCTCTCATCTCTGTAACCCGTCCAAATAGTACTCGGCGTTTTTCAACAAAGTCTCCTTGAAACTCTACGCACTTCTCCCAGCAATGCTCTCATATCTGGAACCCGTCCAAATAGTACTCGGCGTTTTTCAACATAGTGTCCTTGTAACTCTACACACTTCTCCCAGCGATGCTTCTATCTCTGTAACCCGTCCAAATAGTACTCGGCCTTTTTGAACATAGTCTCCTTGTAACTCTACACACTTCTCCCAGAGATGCTCCCATCCCTGTAACCCATGCAAATAGTACTCGGCACTTTTCAACACAGTCTCCTTGTAACTCTACACACTTCTCCCAGCGATGTTCTCATCTCTGTAACTCGTCCAAATAGTACTCGGCGTTTTTCAACATAGTCTCCCTGTAACTCTACACACTTCTCCCAGCGATGTTCTCATCTCTGTAACACCTCCAAATAGTACTCGGCGTTTATCAAAATAGCCTCCTTGTAACTGTACACACTTCTCCCAGCGATGTTCTCATCTCTGTAACCCGTCCAAATAGGACTCTGCGTTTTTCAAAATAGTCCCCTTGTAACTCTACACACTTCTCCCAGCGATGTTCTCATCTCTGTAACTCGTCGAAATAGAACTCGTCGTTTTTCAACATAGTCTCCTTGTAACTGTACACACTTCTCCCAGCGATGATCCCATCTCTGTAACCCGTCCAAATAGTACTCGGTGTTTTTCAACATAGTCTCCTTGTAACTCTACACACTTCTCCCAGCGATGCTCCCATCTCTGTAACACGTCCAAATAGTACTCGGCGTTTTTCAACATAGTCTCCTTGTAACTCTACACACTTCTCCCAGCGATGTTCCCATCTCTATAACCCGTCCAAATAGTACTCGGCGTTTTTCAACATAGTCTCCTTTTAACTCTACACACTTCTCCCAGCGATACTCCGATCTCTCTAACCCGTCCAAATAGTACTCGGCGTTTTTCAACATAGTCTCCTTGTAACTCTACACACTTCTCCCAGCAATGCTCTCATCTCTGTAACCCGTCCAAATAGTACTCGGTGTTTTTCTCTGCAAAATAATTGTTCATGAAGGTGAGTGTCTCTTCATTTGATGAAAATCTCTGTCCTCTGAGCGCAATTTTCAGATGAGGGAACAGAAAGAAGTCGCTTGGGGCTTGATCTGGTGAGTCATGCAGTTCAAACCGTAATTCGTGGATATTCGCCATTGCAACCGCTGAGGTGTGAGACGGTGTGTTGTCTTGGTGAAACAGGATTTTCTTTTTCTGATAATGTGGCTGTTTTTCCGCAAGTTTTGTCTTCAGCTTGTGAAGTAATGAACCGTACTATGCTCAGGTAAGGGTTTTTCCTGTTTGAGGATAATCGATTAATAAGTCCATGACTACCCCCCCCCCCCACAAAATGAAAAAAACTATCGGTATCACTTTACCAGCAGAAAAAGTAGTTTTTGCTTTTTTTAGAGCCATTTCCCCCTTTGTAGTCCACTGTTTGGATTGTATATTTGTTTCGGTCGTATAATGTCGTATCCAATTTTGATCTGCAGTAATTAATCGGCGCCAAAACTCGGATTTATTGCCCCTAAACTGCGCCAACAGAGTGTTGGAAATGTTCATATGAACACGTTTTTAGTCTAACGTGAGAAAACGCGGCACCCAACGTTCGAGCTCTCTCATGTCTAAATGTAGATTTAATATGTGACAAACACGTTCTTTTGACATGTTCACGCAATACTGAGTTAGAACATGCATCGAAAAAATATGATGATCTCACCTTTGCTTCAAGTATTAATGACTTTGCGATTTTATAATTCACTGAATTATGTGGATAATACACTGTCCATCTCCCGTCTTAAAACGTTCAAGTCACTCGTCACTTGTCCTTTTTCGCTCATCGTTTTAAATTTACGTAATACTGAGTTAGAACATGTATCGAAAGGAATATGCCGATCTCGCCTTTTCTTCAAGTATTAATAACTTTGCGATTTTATAATTCACTGAATTATCTGGATAATAAACTGTCCACCTCCCATCTTGAAAACGTTCAATTCACTCGTCCTTCTTCGCTCCTCGTTTTAAATTTACGTTATACTGAGTTAGAACATGCATCAGGAATATGCCGATCTCGCCTTTGCTTCAACTATTAATAACTTTGCGATTTTATAATTCACTGAATTATGTGAATAATACACTGTCCACCTCCCGTCTTGAAACGTTCAAGTCACTCGTCACTTGTCCTTCGCTCCTCGTTTTAAATTACGAATACTGACGAAGTTGTTTGGTGCTTGTAGTAGTGACACATGCATTAGAATTAAATTCGTTTCCAACATTTTCCCACGTGACATCTTTCTCTTCTACGTTCACCACATCCGTCCTCTTATTTTCCACGATATCCTTATACTTCCTCACCAATTCAGTTAACAATTCTTTCTCCATGGATGAGAAATTAGTCTCACCGCTTTTGTTTACGATTTTGTTTATGCCCCATTTCTTTTAGCTGTGTGCAGACGAAAATGAAAACAAAAGCGCATCGCAGTACGTTCAGAAAATAATACGGGCATAATAGCCTTTATATAGCTGGTATATTTATAAGTCTCTTATTTATAAATGTTAACATGTGTTTGTTAACATTTTTAGAAAATAGGTTGATGGAATGTAAGAAATTTGACAGCTTTGTTAGCGCTATGACAATTGTTACGTTACATTTCTTAACGTCGATTTTAACATCTGTTGTGAAATCAGGTATAAATGTGACTAACCCAAGCACATCCCATTCCTTATCACTTTAGCAGCCCTCAGTAGATTCATCAAGGAAGAATGCACTGCAGAAGCATATAACTCGCTGGGGGAAATATATCACGTCCAACACTTCTTCTTCTTCTTCTTCTTCTTCTTCTTCTTCTTCTTCTTCTTCTTCTTCTTCTTCTTCTTCTTCTTCTTCTTCTTCTTCTTCTTCTTCTTCTTCTTCTTCTTCTTCTTCTTCTTCTTCTTCTTCTTCTTCTTCTTCTTCTTCTTCTTCTTCTTCTTCTTCTTCTTCTTCTTCTTCTTCTTCTTCTTCTTCTTCTTCTTCTTCTTCTTCTTCTTCTTCTTCTTCTTCTTCTTCTTCTTCTTCTTCTTCTCTTCTTCTTCTTCTTCTTCTTCTTCTTCTTCTTCTTCTTCTTCTTCTTCTTCTTCTTCTTCTTCTTCTTCTTCTTCTTCTTCTTCTTCTTCTTCTTCTTCTTCTTCTTCTTCTTCTTCTTCTTCTTCTTCTTCTTCTTCTTCTTCTTCTTCTTCTTCTTCTTCTTCTTCTTCTTCTTCTTCTTCTCTTCTTCTTCTTCTTCTTCTTCTTCTTCTTCTTCTTCTTCTTCTTCTTCTTCTTCTTCTTCTTCTTCTTCTTCTTCTTCTTCTTCTTCTTCTTCTTCTTCTTCTTCTTCTTCTTCTTCTTCTTCTTCTTCTTCTTCTTCTTCTTCTTCTTCTTCTTCTTCTTCTTCTTCTTCTTCTTCTTCTTCTTCTTCTTCTTCTTCTTCTTCTTCTTCTTCTTCTTCTTCTTCTTCTTCTTCTTCTTCTTCTTCTTCTTCTTCTTCTTCTTCTTCTTCTTCTTCTTCTTCTTCTTCTTCTTCTTCTTCTTCTTCTTCTTCTTCTTCTTCTTCTTCTTCTTCTTCTTCTTCTTCTTCTTCTTCTTCTTCTTCTTCTTCTTCTTCTTCTTCTTCTTCTTCTTCTTCTTCTTCTTCTTCTTCTTCTTCTTCTTCTTCTTCTTCTTCTTCTTCTTCTTCTTCTTCTTCTTCTTCTTCTTCTTCTTCTTCTTCTTCTTCTTCTTCTTCTTCTTCTTCTTCTTCTTCTTCTTCTTCTTCTTCTTCTTCTTCTTCTTCTTCTTCTTCTTCTTCTTCTCTTCTTCTTCTTCTTCTTCTTCTTCTTCTTCTTCTTCTTCTTCTTCTTCTTCTTCTCTTTCTTCATCTTCTTCTTTCTCTAACTCCTCTGTGCTGTTAAACGTGGAGTACAAGCCTCTTCTACCCATTTCCTCCACTTTTCTCGGTCCATTATCATTCTCTTCATTTCTGTCATGGTTTTCCCTCTATCCTTCCCCAACTTCTCAATGTATTCCTGATACAATATGCGTAGCCTTCCTCTAATTCTTTTACCTTCTGGTCTTGCTTCTAGATATTGTTTGGGTTTTCTTTCTTCTGACATGCGGAGTACATGTCCATACCATTTAAGTTGTCTTTTTTCCAATATTTCTTTAACGGAGTGTGTACCCAACTCTTCCCTTATTGTTACATTTCTAATCATATCTCTTCTTCTCTTCCCCACAGCTCGTCTTA
Source organism: Mantis religiosa (assembly GCA_030765055.1). Taxonomy (NCBI): domain Eukaryota; kingdom Metazoa; phylum Arthropoda; class Insecta; order Mantodea; family Mantidae; genus Mantis; species Mantis religiosa. The sequence continues at coordinate 9,161,422 of CM060958.1, forward strand.
AATATCTCATTTCCATAGCTGTCATTTTGCTTTCTTGTTTCTGTAGGAGAGTCCAGCTCTCTGCTCCATATAATAGAATTGGTAGTATTATTGTTTTAAATACTATAATTTTTGTATTTTTTGTTATTTCCTTTTTTCCCACTATAGTATTATTAATCTGATAATAGACCGAATTGGCCTTTCTTATTCTGTTTAAAATTTCCTGCTCTATTTTTCCATCCTTATTTATAATTGTACCCAGGTATTCATAACTGTCTACCTGTTCTAAGATTTCATCATTACATTTAATTTTAACTTCTTCTTCTTCTTCTTCTTCTTCTTCTTCTTCTTCTTCTTCTTCTTCTTCTGCTCTTCTTCTTCTTCTTCTTCTTCTTCTTCTTCTTCTTCTTCTTCTTCTTCTTCTTCTTCTTCTTCTTCTTCTTCTTCTTCTTCTTCTTCTTCTTCTTCTTCTTCTTCTTCTTCTTCTTCTTCTTCTTCTTCTTCTTCTTCTTCTTCTTCTTCTTGTTTCCTTTCTATATACATGGTTTTTCTTTTGGGTATGTTTAATTCTAAACCTTTTCTAGTTAATTCTTCTTTCAATTCATTTAGCGCTAATTGTAAATTATTATTACTATTTGCTATTAATATGACGTCATCAGCATATATCAACGATTGTGCCCAAAGTGGTCTTAAATTTCTATATCCTATCATAGTTCTTGCTGTTCTTCTTTTGCAAATTTTCCATATTTTATCCATCACAATAATAAATAAGAGTGGGCTGAGGCTATCTCCTTGTTTAACTCCTCTATTCATCAGAAATGGTTCTGATTCTTGTCCATCTAATCTTATTATCCCTTTTGGTTCTTGATAAACTGATTGTATTGCTTCAATAAAATTCATAGGTACTTTTTTGTTCTTTAGAGCTCTCCAAATTTCTTCCCTAGGTATTGAATCAAATGCTGCTTTCAAATCTAAGAATCCTAAATAAATACCCTTTCCCCTATCTATAGCTTTCTCTATTATCATTCTCAATGAGAAAATTTGGTCTTGGGTTCACGTCCAATACAACTGCCCAAAATAATGTAAAATGACCACATGGAAGAATTTTGAAAATAAACAAAGGAACGTACTAAAATGAACACCCAGTATTTGCTGTTACCGTGTACATTACGAAATGTGGAGACATCCTACTTTAAATTTAAACTGTAACGAATATCTTACCGATGAGAAGTAATTGCAAAGATGCAAGAGCGTTATTTTCGCAAGATGCTCTTATTTGGATGACGTAAGTGCGGAAATATCTTGTTTACTTCGTTACGAAGGAAAGAAAAAGAGTGACGTGGAATTTGCATACGAAAGTTTTACAAAGCGGAGAGTTACTGAGACGTCTTCTCCCTTTGTTCTATCAAGCCTTCTTCCTTTAATTACAGTTCTAGACTTTCCTTCAATTAAACCCATTAAATTATGTTACAGTAATTAAAGCCAAGAAATATTCCAGTCGCTGTTATCAAAAGGCACCAGGCAGACCTTCAAGCCACTGACATAGCAAGTTTTGATAGAACTTTCTTCCTGCTTTTCTATTAGTAGCTATTATTAAAACAATCTCTCAATGTTTTGTTTAGAAATCCCTACTGCCACATACTTTCTCGATTTGCAAACAAATGAAAGCATTCTGTAACGTAGATGGTAGCGAGATTGCTTCACTTCAAGAGGTCCCGAGTTCAATTTAGGTTAGGATTAGTTATTTAACGGCAGTTTCTCTCATCCTGAAAGATGAATGTCTGTTAACTCTAAGCTCTATGTACCCTGTAAACATTTGAACACCATTTTATTCATCGTCCGATATGACTTAACGTTGGAGGTTTTCTCTTATCCTGAAAGATCCATGTCTGGTAACTCTAAGCTCTATGTACCCTGTACTCATTTGAACATCATTTCATTCATCGTCCGATATGACTTAACGTTGGAGGTTTTCTCTTATCCTGAAAGATGAATGTCTGGTAACTCTAAGCTCTATGTACCCTGTACTCATTTGTACATCATTTCATTCATCGTCCGATATGACTTAACGTTGGAGGTTTTCTCTTATCCTGAAAGATGAATGTCCGGTAACTCTAAGCTCTATGTAACATGTACTCATTTGAACATCACTTCATTCATCGTCCGATATAACTTAACGTTGGAGGTTTTCTCTTATCCTGAAAGATGAATGTCTGGTAACTCTAAGCTCTATATACCCTGTACTCATTTGAACATCATTTCATTCATCGTCCGATATGACTTAACGTTGGAGGTTTTCTCTTATCCTGAAAGATGAATGTCCGGTAACTCTAAGCTCTATGTACCCTGTACTCATTTGAACATCATTTCATTCATCGTCCGATATAACTTAACGTTGGAGGTTTTCTCTTATCCTGAAAGATGAATGTCTGGTAACTCTAAGCTCTATATACCCTGTACTCATTTGAACATCATTTCATTCATCCTCCGATATGACTTAACGCTGGAGGTTTTCTCTTATCCTGAAAGATGAATGTCCGGTAACTCTAAGCTCTATGTACCCTGTACTCATTTGAACATCATTTCATTCATCGTCCGATATGACTTAACGTTGGTGGTTTTCTCTTATCCTGAAAGATGAATGTCTGGTAACTCTAAGCTCTATGTACTCTGTACTCATTTGAACATCGTTTCATTCATCGTCAGATATGACATAACTTTGTAGTTTTTCTCTTATCCTGAAAGATAAATGTTTGGTAACTCTAAGCTCTATGTACCCTGTACTTATTTGAACATCATTTCATTCATCGTCCGATATGACATAACTTTGTAGTTTTTCTCTTATCCTGAAAGATGAATGTCTGGTAACTCTAAGATCTATGTACCCTGTACTTATTTAAACATTTCAATCATCGTCCGATATGACTTAACGTTGGAGCGTTTCTCTTATCCTGAAAGATGAATGTCTGGTAACTCTAAGCTCTAAGTACCCTGTACTTATTTAAACATTTCAATCATCGTCCGATATGACTTAACGTTGGAGGGTTTCTCTTATCCTGAAAGATGAATGTCTGGTAACTCTAAGCTCTATGTACCCTGTACTTATTTGAACATCATTTCATTCATCGTCCGATATGACATAACTTTGTAGTTTTTCTCTTATCCTGAAAGATGAATGTCTGGTTACTCTAAGCTCTATGTACCCTGTACTTATTTAAACATTTCAATCATCGTCCGATATGACTTAACGTTGGAGGGTTTCTCTTATCCTGAAAGATGAATGTCTGGTAACTCTAAGCTCTATGTACCCTGTACTTATTTGAACATCATTTCATTCATCGTCCGATATGACATAACTTTGTAGTTTTTCTCTTATCCTGAAAGATGAATGTCTGGTTACTCTAAGCTCTATGTACCCTGTACTTATTTAAACATTTCAATCATCGTCCGATATGACTCAACGTTGGAGGGTTTCTCTTATCCTGAAAGATGAATGTCTGGTAACTCTAAGCTCTAAGTACCCTGTAGTTCCTTTAGTTAGAAGAACCTTATGTAATTCGTTTACACACAATTTCTTAACAATTTCATTTTCTCTTTATTTCATGTTAATGGAAGTAGAAATGGCTTTATTACTATATTTTTTGTGGGTAGAAGGGAGGAATGAAAATACGGTAAGATTTAAGGGATAGTTAAATATTTTAATAGCAGGTTAAACGGCTGATGGCTTTCGAATTCCCCGTTCTCCATTTTGAGAAAATATATAAGTATGGGCAATTAAAAACAAATGACTATATATAATCGAAAATATTAATAGTTTATGCTGGATTTGTTGTTAGTTGTATATGTTAAAAATATCATTATGTTTTGTGTAGTAATGCTTTGTCTATCTCTTACTGTTTACCACTTAATCAGAAATTATTCAGAATGATGAGAATTTCCGAGGACATTACCGGAGAGTTCAAGGCATATAGTATCCTTTGACATACAAACAGAGATATGAAATGTGTACTATTTTAATTTAAATGGTAGTAGTCAGTTTTGTAAATAAAAATTTAAATAAACGGAATTTTAATTCCTCTTCATTGTAAATGATCCTTTTATATCTGGGATACACAACACCTCGGTATGAAAAAATGTTGATCTCGTTGGCGTACGCAAATTCTGTCAAATTGAACTTATTTGGCTTTAACATTTTCGAGAATTTTTTTGTTACTTCTTATTTTTTAAATTTTCATGTGCAGTATATTAAATTGAAACGTTGGTATTTGATTATTCCTTTGGTTATGCAAAGAGCACCGATTTTTAAAGCAATTTACTTTGTGAAAGTCTTACGCTTTAGCCTGATGTATTACTTCTTAATCTTTTTTATGTTTAAGTGTCTCTAGTGAAAATTTTTGAAGCGTTTATTTTAATATCCTGTTTGTGACAACAATAGAGGATGGCAAGATCGGGAATGGTATGAAAAACTGTCATAATACAGCAAGGTAGTTACTTGTATTTGTTTGATCGTCATTTATTTCAAACTTTTCAGCACATTTGATACAACTCGCGTCTTACTATATATTTGGACACCAAATCTGAACCAATCACTATGGCACGTTACAAGGAACCAGTACTCGACTTGATGACTGTATTAAGATGACGAACAACAGTCTGGGTATGTCTCCCGCCATCATGAGCGGATGTACTTGGTTAACTGTTCTAGAGGAATACCAACGCTAATTAATACTGCACATAAGATCTAGATCATACCACAAGAAAATCTCCCACACTACAACTGCTTCTTCAGCTACAAATGGCATAAAAATATCTTCTTCAACCTATTCTAATTTTGATGCTGCGATCCAAAAAGTCCAAATGGGGTCCCTAACTACAATTGCCAACCATGAGTTCAGCATTGTTTAATGTTATTTCTATAGGCATTATACAAAACTAGGTTCAACCATACACATATCTCATCTTTTCTTTTACATCATCAAATGGAAATACAAAATCAATGTTACAATTATAAAATCCATACTGGAAAATGCCATATGTTCCTAAACCTTGAAAATCCTATCACGTTGCTTGCCATTCAATAATAAATCGGTCCCCATACACCTAAATCTAGGTTTTTGTGTATTGGAGGTCCTCTACTGCTATTTACACATTTTGTCATTTCACTTATCCTAATCTACATTTTTTTCTTAATTGTTCTTAGCCATCTCTCTTTAACTTTTCCTAAATAATTCCCTATATTTCTCCTGTTCTTTTCCCCTTTTATTGACAAATTTTTTCAATTACTACTTCACTCCCCAAATTGTTCCATTTACGTAGCCAAGCCTGCTCTCTCCATATCTTTATTTGACTACAATATAATATACAATGGAAGTCTGCATTCTCTTCTCCACTCAATGGACATTTATCTAGCTCCCTCTCTTGACCTATACCTTTCTGTCCCATTTACGTAGCCAAGCCTGCTCTCTCCATATCTTTATTTGACTACAATATAATATACAATGGAAGTCTGCATTCTCTTCTCCACACAATGGACATTTATCTAGCTCCCTCTCTTGACCTATACCTTTCTGTCCCATTTACGTAGCCAGGCCTGCTCTCTCCATATCTTTATTTGACTACAATATAATTTGCAATGGAAGTCTACATTCTCTTCTCCACAAAATGGACATTTATCTAGCTCCCTCTCTTGACCTATACCTTTCTGTCCCATTTACGTAGCCAGGCCTGCTCTCTCCATAGCTTTGTTTGACTACAATATAATATACAATGGACGTCTACATTCTCTTCTCCACAAAATGGACATTTATCTAGCTCCCTCTCTTGACCTATACCTTTCTGTCCCATTTACGTAGCCAGGCCTGCTCTCTCCATAGCTTTGTTTGACTACAATATAATATACATTGGAAGTCTGCATTCTCTTCTCCACACAATGGACATTTATCTAGCTCCCTCTCTTGACCTATACCTTTCTGTCCCATTTACGTAGCCAGGCCTGCTCTCTCCATAGCTTTGTTTGACTACAATATAATATACAATGGAAGTCTACATTCTCTTCTCCACACAATGGACATTTATCTAGCTCCCTCTCTTGACCTATACCTTTCTATCCCATTTACGTAGCCAGGCCTGCTCTCTCCATATCTTTATTTGACTACAATATAATTTGCAATGGAAGTCTACATTCTCTTCTCCACAAAATGGACATTTATCTAGCTCCCTCTCTTGACCTATACCTTTCTGTCCCATTTACGTAGCCAGGCCTGCTCTCTCCATATCTTTGTTTGACTACAATATAATATACAATGGAAATCTGCGTTCTCTTCTCCACAAAATGGACATATAGCTAGCTCCCTATCTTGACCTATACCTTTCTGTCCCATTTACGTAGGCAGGCCTGCTCTCTCCATATCTTTGTTTGACTACAATATAATATACAATGGAAGTCTACATTCTCTTCTCCACAAAATGGACATTTATCTAGCTCCCTCTCTTGACCTATACCTTTCAAGTTTCTCACTCATGTTCTCGCCCAAGCAAAACCTTCTCGCCCTAACTTTTACATATATCTATATATCCTTCCCTCCCCCAGGTAGTTTTTATTTCTCTATATAACCTCAATGAGCTTTTGTCACTTGTACTGACGAAGATGTCTTGTCTGTCAGTATATTCTAATCTTAACTTCTTTCTAGAAGCCTCTATATCCATACTCTGCATTTATCCAAGAATGACCCATACCTATCTGCTTCAAAACGTCATTCATTTTATGTGCCCAAGACCCCCCAATTATTGTGAAACCTGTGAAAAAAGCTACATAGGAAAAACTAAGAGAAACTTGTTAACCAGGCAAGAAGAACACCAGAGGAACATTAAGTTGAAACAAACAGAAAAATCTGCAGTTTCACACCATTTGGGACAGAAAACCACAACATTGGCCACAACATTAAACTGTTAAAATCTTTAAGTACACCCATAGAATTGGATATTTGGGAAAAAGTATTCATAAACAAAAACCGTGATAAAGTTATAAATTTTGAAATCCCGGCATTAAATGAACTATTACAACTTAGTGCCCCTAACACCAGATGGCAGAGTGATCGGAACTCCGTAGTAGTGGAAGAAGAGGAAGGTTCATTTAGTCACCAAACAGCTGAGGATGAGATCGAATGATCTTGAAAACGTTTCAATTATACAACAAGTAAGTGAAGTTTGAGTGTAAACATAGTGACTCATAAATCAAACTCAAATATGAAGAATACTTCACTGTTAATAATGCTTCTTCTTTTAATATTTAAAATATATTAAGACTTGTTCTTTACTTTAGTTGTAATTTTCTGCGTGGTTTTGTAGTAGATTATTTAATATGTACTTTCTATTTAAAATGTTATGAATTTAGAGATGTAACAGTGACAGGGTCTCTCATAAAGGGTTTATCAACTTTAATGTTGGCGAACTTCGTATTTTTTACAATTTTATACGCAGTAGACTTTCAGGCAGACATTTAAATCATTATATGGCGTGTTTTGAAAACGTCACTGGAAATGAATATCTAGGTTTGTAATGTTTAAGAAGATTGAAATGCATATTTATGATCTTAGATAACTTTTGGCCCTTTTCAAGAGCCGCGAGGAGTGAATTCCGTAAAAAGGAAGAGAAAAAATTGGTTCCACTTTCCCTCTAAAGTACTGAATCGATTTCGACAAAACTTGGCACCACTAGGGGCTGAGGTCAGGGGTGACAAAGGAAGCAGACATTCGTGTCAAATTCAAGAGATTTAGAAACACCATTAAAGTGTTTACGTGAGGGTAGGGGGTGAATCCGAAAAATACTGCGACTTTCTGGGTTCATAGAATTAAAAGTCCATGTTGCATATATTCCAAACGTTCTTTGTTTCCGTAGAAATACACTATTCAATCCTCACGTAACAATACTACGTCACATACACAATCTACCAAGGTCTATGATAATGATAAACAGCGTCCTCATTTCATCAGCTCTCGTTACAAAAACACTCTACAGTTGTTTACTGCTTAGGACTGACACTTGGCGAGTCGTCAAATTCTTAAACACTTCATTGATAAATTCGAGACTGTTCCAGCACAATAAAGAAACAGAATATTCTATCACCTTCCAGAAGCGTAACTTAATCTATGCCGGCAAGTCCTTTGTCTGCGCTACCTTTATTTTCCGACTCTTTGTGTACACTATCAGCGCTATCGTAGATAACAGCTTCCAAACAATAATATAGAACATATCAAAAAGTTCAGAAATGTGCTAAAATACGACATATATTTCATAAATACTGTTGCCCAAGCGGCAAGCCTACGATGCCGATCAATAAATGAAGGCAGGCGGAGGGAGGGGAGACCGCAGGGTGGCTGGGTCTTCGTTTACCCCTCCTCCTGCCCCTCGAAGGAGCACGAAGCTTCGAGAATGTTTTCCCCCTCCATAAAAGGAAATCTCGGGAAACTTCGGGCCGCCGATCAATACAAGCGAGGCGACAGTTAGTTGAGTTGAGTGTGTCGTGGCGAGCAGTAGTATAAGGCGCGCCGAGTGTACGTGGGAAGACGAACTGGCTTAGTTGTAATTGGGTACATTACGAAATTGTAATTGTGACATCGGAATAAGGTGGAAATAAAGAACATTTTTGAGTGGTGTAATTGAACTTTTTAATTTTACGAACCCACAAAGTCACAATACATTATTAGTACATTTATGAGATGAAATTTTAATCTTAGCCTTCGTTCAGGATACAAAGTTATTCAATTCACCTTTTATTCATTTTTAATATTTGCTGGTGTATATGTGCTTTGTCATTTAATTGCATAAACACTGATGACATTATAAAAATCATCTCATCAATTTCCTTTAGTACTGTTTTTATCCAAGCACAAAAAAATTCAAGTGTCTAGTTTAAAAGCTTCATCGTGTGGAGAAATTTATATTCTGAAAAGCGCTGAAAATTAAAAACACGAGAAAATTATCAAAATAGGTGCCCTAAAGCACTGTGCTAACTTATAAAGGCATATGGCATTAAAATAGTAGGAAATTGAAGTACAAGAATTACTCTATTTAATTAGGCATTTTTTGTTTTAATTTTTTTAACCTCTTGACCAAATTTCACAGATGGGTATCCACAGGTGTATAACGCCAAACAAACCAAAGGCATATTATATATACTAGAAGTCCATGGAAAAATAATTGAAATTGATTAACATTATCATTAAAATGAACATTCCGATGAGTTTATTTAAGACACACAGCAGAAAAGTAACCAAACCTAATCGATACTGACCTACAAGATGTCAAAATAAGTGCAAACAAGTACACCGTGCAATAACTAACAAAATTTGGCGTCAATGAAAAATGCAGGCTTAATGTACCCGAGAAGAGGGAAGATAAGGCCTTTGTATTAATGTATATTTCCCGGTAGACCACTAGGAGTTCTCATATGCTATGTGACACGCACCTTTTGTGGCGACTTACTATGCTGTAAGTACTTAAGTCCCAGACATGACATTAAATTCTCCAACTGACTCGTATGTTTCCCGGTAGACCACTAGGAGTTCTCATATGCTATGAGACACGTACCTTTTGTGACGACTTACTATGCTGTAAGTACTTAAGTCCCAGACATGACATTAAATTCTCCAACTGACTCGTATGTTTCCCGGTAGACCACTAGGAGTTCTCATATGCTATGAGACACACACCTTTTGTGACGACTTACTATGTTGTAAGTACTTAAGTCCCAGACATGACATTAAATTCCCCAACTGACTCGTATGTTTCCCGGTAGAGCACCTGGAGTTCTCATATGCTCTGAGACACGCACCTTTTGTGACGACTTACTATGCTGTAAGCACTTAAGTTCCAGACATGACATTAAATTCTCCAACTGACTCGTATGTTTCCCGGTAGACCACTAGGAGTTCTCATATGCTATGAGACATGCACCTTTTGTGACGACTTACTATGCTGTAAGTACTTAAGTCCCAGACATGACATTAAATTCTCCAACTGACTCGTATGTTTCCCGGTAGACCACTAAGAGTTCTCATATGCTATGAGACATGCACCTTTTGTGACGACTTACTATGCTGTAAGTACTTAAGTCCCAGACATGACATTAAATTCTCCAACTAACTCGTATGTTTCCCGGTAGACCACTAGGAGTTCTCATATGCTATGAGACATGCACCTTTTGTGACGACTTACTATGCTGTAAGTACTTAAGTCCCAGACATGACATTAAATTCTCCAACTGACTCGTATGTTTCCCGGTAGACCACTAGGAGTTCTCATATGCTATGAGACACGTACCTTTTGTGACGACTTACTATGCTGTAAGTACTTAAGTCCCAGACATGACATTAAATTCTCCAACTGACTCGTATGTTTCCCGATAGACCACTAGGGGTTCTCATATGCTATGAGACACGCACCTTTTGTGACGACTTACTATGCTGTAAGTACTTAAGTCCCAGACATGACATTAAATTCTCCAACTGACTCGTATGTTTCCCGATAGACCACTAGGAGTTCTCATATGCTATGAGACACGCACCTTTTGTGACGACTTACTATGCTGTAAGTACCTAAGTCCCAGACATGACATTAAATTCTCCAACTGACTCGTATGTTTCCCGGTAGAGCACTAGGAGTTCTCATATGCCATGAGACACGCACCTTTTGTGACGACTTACTATGCTGTAAGTACCTAAGTCCCAGACATGACATTAAATTCTCCAACTGACTCGTATGTTTCCCGGTAGAGCACTAGGAGTTCTCATATGCTATGAGACACGCACCTTTTGTGGCGACTTACTATGCTGTAAGTACTTAAGTCCCAGACATGACATTAAATTCTCCAACTGACTCGCATGTTTCCCGGTAGACCACTAGGAGTTCTCATATGCTATGAGACACGCACCTTTTGTGGCGACTTACTATGCTGTAAGTACTTAAGTCCCAGACATGACATTAAATTCTCCAACTAACTCGTATGTTTCCCGATAGACCACTAGGGGTTCTCATATGCTATGAGACACGCACCTTTTGTGACGACTTACTATGTTGTAAGTACTTAAGTCCCAGACATGACATTAAATTCTCCAACTGACTCGTATGTTTCCCGGTAGAGCACTAGGAGTTCTCATATGCTATGAGACACGTACCCTTTGTGATGAGTTACTATGCTGTAAGTACTTAAGTCCCAGACATGACATTAAATTCTCCAACTGAGTCGTATGTTTCCCGGTAAACCACTAGGAGTTCTCATATGCTATGAGACACGCACCTTCTTTGACGACTTACTATGCTGTAAGTACTTAAGTCGCAGACATGATATTTAATTCTCCAACTGACTCGTATGTTTCCCGGTAGACCACTAGGGTTCTCATATGCTATGAGACACGCACCATTTGTGACGACTTACTATGCTGTAAGTACTTAAGTCCCAGACATGACATTAAATTCTCCAACTGACTCGTATGTTTCCCGGTAGAGCACTAGGAGTTCTTATATGCTATAAGACACGCACCTTTTATGGCGACTTACTATGCTGCAAATACTTAAGTCCCAGACATGACATTAAATTCTCCAACTGACTCGTATGTTTCCCAGTAGACCACTAGGGGTTCTCATATGCTATGAGACACGCACCTTTTGTGGCGACTTACTATGCTGTAAGTACTTAAGTCCCTGAGATGACATTAAATTCTCCAACTGACTCGTATGTTTCCCGGTAGACCACTAGGAGTTCTTATATGCTATGAGACATGCACCTTTTGTGGTCACTTACTATTCTGTAGGTACTTAAGTCCCTGACATGACATTAAATTCTCCAACTGACTCGTATGTTTCCCGGTAGACCACTAGGGTTCTCATATGTTATGAGACATGCACCTTTAGTAGCGACTTACTATGCTATAGGTACTTAAGTCTCAGACATGACATTACATTCTGCAACTGACTCGTATGTTTCCCAGTAGACCACTAGGGGTTCTCATATGCTATGAGACACGCACCTTTTGTGGCGACTTACTATGCTGTATGTACTTAAGTCCCAGACATGACATTAAATTCTCCAACTGACTCGTACCTATGTTTCCCGGTAGACCACTAGGGGTTCACATATGCTAAGAGACACGCGCCTTTTGTGACGACTTACTATGCTGTAGGTACTTAAGTCCCAGACATGACATTAAATTCTCCAACTGACTCGTATGTTTCCCGGTAGACCACTAGAAGTTCTCATATGCAATGAGACACGCACCTTTTGTGGCGACTTACTATGCTGTAAGTAGTTAAGTCCCAGACATGACATTAAATTCTCCAACTGACTCGTACCTATGTTTCCCGGTAGACCACTAGGGGTTCTCATATGCTATGAGACACGCACCTTTTGTGACGACTTACTATGCTATAGGTACTTAAGTCTCAGACATGACATTAAATTCTGCAACTGACTCGCATGTTTCCCGGTAGACCACTAGGAGTTCTCATATGCTATGAGACACGCACCTTTCGTAATGACTTACTGTGCTGTGATTCCTTAAGTCCCAGACATGACATTAAATTCTCCAACTGACTCGTATGTTTCCCGGTAGACCACTAGGAGTTCTCATATGCTATGAGACACACACCTTTTGTGACGACTTACTATGCTGTAAGTACTTAAGTCCCAGACATGACATTAAATTCTCCAACTGACCCGTATGTTTCCCTGTAGACCACTAGGAGTTCTTATATGCTATGAGATACAAACCTTTTGTGACGACTTACTATGCTGTAAGTACTTAAGTCCCAGACATGACATTAAATACTCCAACTGACTCGTATGTTTCCCTGTAGACCACTAGGGGTTCTCATATGCTATGAGACACGTACCTTTTGTGACGACCTACTATGCTGTAAGTACTTAAGTCCCGGACATGACATTAAATTCTCCAACTGACTCGTATGTTTCCCGATAGACCACTAGAAGTTTTCATATGCTATGAGACACGCACCTTTTGTGACGACTTACTATGCTGTAAGTACTTAAGTCCTGGACATGACATTAAATTCTCCAACTGACTCGTATGTTTCGCGGTAGACCACTAGGAGTTCTCATATGCTATGAGACACGCACCTTTTGTGACGACTTACTATGCTGTAAGTACTTTAGTCTTAGGCTTCATAGTTGAACCACTGTTTTTTAGGTTAATTGATGGACAATAATGATTTCTTACACACTAGCCGTGTGTAGGCTAAGGTTTTGATGAGTAGAGTCAGATTGAAAGAATTCCCATAGCCGTGATTTGAGTCACATTGTCAAGAAGCATCCCAGCAGACCTTTGAGGATATAGTTACTAACGTATCACTTGTTTTTTTGAGAGAGATATTACCAAAAGCCCGAGAGATGAATTAAAGCTGTTTAAACACAGGGGTTGTGATATGGGTGGGAGGTCGATATTTGTGTAGGTAATGCCCGTGGGTGTGTGTGCGTAGTGTGTGTGTGTGCTTGGGAGTGCGTCATGGAGCTGCCATTTAGCTACAGGGACTAACGCTGAAATTACACGGCCCACACGCTCATCATGGCCTTTCATTCACGTTGTCATTTAGGGACGGCCATGCAGCGGTTTTTGACACTTCTCTATATCGTATATAACTGACGTCGACCAAGAAATAAAATATAACAAATGTGTCGTATACCCATGTTCATATTTATCAGAAAGCCTCTGTTTGTCAAAGCCAAACATTGAATACCACGTATGTACATAGCAGAGTTTAGCGTGAGTACATAAAGACCCCTATTTGTTTGTTTTTGTGTATTAGAGCAGTGTAATTGAAAAGTCGGTTAAATGTCAAAGAATTCAACGGAAACATTTGAAAGTAAATTCTCTGACAACCACAGTTTACGTTGAATTGCTGTCAAAACGGCTCTAATGATTTTAATTAAAATGTCATATATTAAATACAATTAGGGGAGAGTAGGGTAATGGCGCTCACTTAAGGACAATTGTTCAGCAACCTTAAGTATAATTACAGAAATCACTTTTAAAACAATAAACGGCAAGTTAGAGTTCTACAGAGGCTGTAGAAACGAATACAAATTAAGATACATTCCTGGAAATAGAAATAAGAACACCGTGAATTCATTGTCCCAGGAAGGGGAAACTTTATTGACACATTCCTGGGGTCAGATAGATCACATGACCAGACTGACAGAACCATAGGCACATAGACACAGGCAACAGAGCGTGCACAATGTCGGCACTAGTACCGTGTATATCCACCTTTCGCAGCAATGCAGGCTGCTATTCTCCCATGGAGACGATCGTTCTGTGGAACGGCTTGCCATGCCATTTCCAGCTGGCGCCTCAGTTGGACCACCGTTCGTGCTGGACGTGCAGACCGCGTGAGACGACGACATCCAGTCCCAAACATGCTCAATGGGGGACAGATCCGGAGATCTTGCTGGCCGGGGTAGTTGACTTACACCTTCTAGAGCACGTTGGGTGGTACGGGATACATGGGGACGTGCATTGTCCTGTTGGAACAGCAAGTTCCCTTGCCGGTCTAGGAATGGTAGAACGATGGGTTCGATGACGTTGTGGATGTACCGTGCAGTATTCAGTGCCCCCTCGACGATCACCAGAGGTGTACGGCCAGTGTAGGAGATCGCTCCCCACACCATGATGCCGGGTGTTGGCCCTGTGTGCCTCGGTCGCATGCAGTCCTGATTGTGGCGCTCACCTGCACGGCGCCAAACACGCATACAACCATCATTGACACCAAGGCAGAAGCGACTCTCATCGCTGAAGACGACACGTCTCCATTCGTCCCTCCATTCACGCCTGTCGCGATACCACTGGAGGCGGGCTGCACGATGTTGGGGCGTAAGCGGAAGACGGCCTAACGGTGCGCGGGACAATAGCCCAGCTTCATGGAGACGGTTGCGAATGGTCCTCGCCGATACCCCAGGAGCAACAGTGTCCCTAATTTGCTGGGAAGTGGCGGTGCGGTTCCCTACGGCACTGCGTAGGATCCGACGGTCTTGGCGTGCATCCGTGCGTCGCTGCGGTCCGGTCCGAGATCGACGGGCACTTGCACCTTCCGCCGATCACTGGCGACAACATCGATGTACTATGGTGACCTCACGCCCCACGTGTTGAGCAATTCGGTGGTACGTTCACCCGGCCTCCCGCATGTCCACTATACGCCCTCGCTCAAAGTCCGTCAACGGCACATACGGTTCACGTCCACGCTGTCGCGGCTTGCTATCAGTGTTAAAGACTGCGATGGAAAAGACTGCCACGGCAAACTGGCTGACAGTGACGGCGGCGGTGCCCAAACGCTACGCAGCTAGCGCCATTCGACGGCCAACACCGCGGTTCCTGGTGTGTCCGCTGTGCCGTGCGTATGATCATTGCTTGTGCAGCTCTCTCTCAGTGTCCGGAGCAAGTATGGTGGATCTGACACACCGGCGTCAATGTGTTCTTGTTTCCATTTCCAGGAGTGCATTTATTTAAACAGGAACCCATGAAAATAAACAAATATAAAATGTTAGGTCGAGCGCTATTGCCCGCCATGTGTTACGCTGCACGAAACTGAATAAACCAATTTAATAGATAGAGTCAACATGAAAAATTCAATGCCACGGCCAGGATTTGAACCAGGATCTCCTGGTTTCCGTCCAGTGGCTCTAAGCCGTTGAACTACCATGCCCAACGTGCCGTCCTGACATTAAATTCTTCATTTGACTCGTATATTTCCCCGGTAGACCACTAGGGACTCTCGCATCCGAGTTACACCGTTTGTGGCGACTTACTATCATAAGTACTTGAGTTCCAGGCTTCATAATTTAACTCTTATTATTTTAGTTAATTGATGGTAATTAATCATTTCTCCACACTAGCTGTACATAGGCTAAGGTCTTTGATAGAGTCAACATGAACAATTCATGGCCATGAACTAACAAGCCAAATTTCTGTTGTTAAGTCCTTAACAATTGTAAATAGTCAAGATGGCGGGCGTGAACGCTGTTGATGTCGTAAGACCAGCTAAATGGCATTCATAATAGAGTACGGCCTATGAATAGACATGATTTTGAGGAGCTCAAGGAAGAAAATTTTCTACAGAGGTTATAGACTGTCAAAACAAGATGCTATGAAGGTTACTGCTGAAGTACAAGAGAGCTTAGAACATATATCGAAAGGAAAATGTCGATCTCGCCTTTACTTCAAGTATTAATGACTTTGCGATTTTATAATTCACTGAATTATGTGGATAATACACTGTCCACCTCCCGTCTTGATACGTTCAAGTCACTCGTCACTTGTTCTTCTTCGCTCCTTGTTTTAAGTTTACGTAATACTGAGTTAGAACATGCATCGAAAGGAATATGGCGATCTCGCCTTTGCTTCAAGTATTAGTAACTTTACGATTTTATAATTCACTGAAATATGTGGATAATACACTGTCCACCTCCCGTCTTGAAACGTTCAAGTCATTCGTCACTTGTCCTTCTTCGCTCCTTGTTTTAAATTTACGTAATACTGAGTTAGAATATACATAGAAAGGAATATGTCGATCTTCAAGTATTAATAACTTTGTGATTTTATAATTCACTGAATTATGTGGATAATACACTATTCACCTCCAGTCTTGAAACGTTCAAGTCACTCGTCACTTGTCTTTCTTCGCTCCTCGTTTTAAATTTACGTAATACTGAGTTAGAACATGCATCGAAAGGAATATGCCGATCTCGCCTTTACTTCAAGTATTAATAACTTTGCGATTTTATAATTCACTGAATTATGTGGATAATACACTGTCCACCTCCTGTCTTGAAACGTTCAAGCCACTCGTCACTTGTCCTTCTTCGCTCCTCGTTTTAAATTTACGTAATAATGAGTTAGAACATGCATGGAAAGGAATATGCCGATCTCGCCTTTGCTTCAAGTATTAATAACTTTGCGATTTTATAATTCACTGAATTATGTGGATAATATACTGTCCACCTTCCGTCTTGAAACGTTCAAGACACTCGTCACTTGTCCTTCTTCGCTCCTCGTTTTAAATTTACGTAATACTGAGTTAGAACACGCATAGAAAGGAATATACAGATCTCGCCTTTGCTTCAAGTATTAATAACTTTGCGATTTTATAATTCACTGAATTATGTGGATAATACCCTGCCCACCTCCCGTCTTGAAACGTTCAAGTCACTCGTCACTTGCCCTTCTTCGCTCCTCATTTTAAATTTACGTAATACTGAGTTAGAACATGCATAGAAAGGAATATGCCGACTTAGTCTTTGCTTAAAGTATTAATAACTTTGCGATTTTATAATTAACTAAATTATGTGGATAATACACTGTCCACCTCCCGTCTTGAAACGTTCAAGTTACTTGTCACTTGCCCTTCTTCGCTCCTCGTTTTAAATTTACGTAATACTGAGTTAGAACATGCATCGAGAGGAATATGTCGATCTCGCCTTTGCTTCAAGTATTAATAACTTTGCGATTTTATAATTCACTCAATTATGTGGATAATACACTGTCCACTTCCCGTCTTGAAACGTTCAAGTCGCTCGTCACTTGTTCTTCTTCGCTCTTCGTTTTAAATTTACGTAATATGGCGAAGTTATTTCGTACTTCTAGTAGTGACACATGCATTTGAATTAAATTCGTTCTCAATTTTTTCCTACGTGACATCTTTCTCTTTTACCTTCACTGCATCGGTCCTCTTTATTTTCTACGATAAACTTATACTTCGTCAACAATTCAATTAACAATTCTTTCTCCATCGATGAGAAATTTGTCTCACGGCTTTTGTTTTCAATTTCGTTTACCTGCCATTCTTTCAGCTCTGTGCAGAAGAAAATAAAAACAAAAGCGCATCGCAGTACGTTCAGAAAATAATACGACTCATCCATAGCCTTCTATGTTAACGTCAATTTTAACATCTGTTGGTGTAATAGGACATAAATTTGCTAAGAAAACAAATTCATTGGAAATTATTAAAAACTTTATTGTAAAGTGAACGAATAGATATCTATTCATTCTTCAGAATAAGAGAAAACCGCGGGAAAAACTTATTTCGATGACTCACTTGACCGAGATTCGAGATCGGGACGTCTAGAACGTGCGACAGACATACTTACACCTACACAACATAGCGTAGCAGACAGGTGCTTTACCAACTGAGCTAAGGGGCAGTTCACAAAATTGTTGTGTGCTGTAAAACCTCCAAAATTTACTTTACTATCCTCCCACCGTCACGTCACCCAGGAAATGGAGAATTCCATTTACGAAATGAAGTTAAAAGGTTAATGCAGGAAAGCTGTAACACCACGTAAGAGAAAGTGACGTACAAAATAGGGTTACCTAATTTTGACGAAGACGACGAGAAGCAAAAAGAGCGCTAACAACAATGACCTTCACGTCTTAACAGGCTCCGAGCAAGAAGATGCAGGAAGTAGTGAAGAGTTTAAGTGGCGCCGTGTAGGTGGCGGGAACTACAGCACGGCTGCCAACATTCTTCATCATTTCTGCAAAACCCTAATTCACATAAAGTTTCTAACACTTTTATTTAAGGTACAAGAAATGGAGCTGTGAACAGCATAGCCTTACATTACCTTTGATATCGGCTGAAACTGGTACAGCCCTAATAACTAGAGACAGAGAAATGTCACGATCTTTGTAGGACCACAAAAAATTGAATAACGTCTTAACATTTAATAATTACTTATTTGAAAGTTCTAACCAATTACAAAGAATATAAATATTAAAAGCAGAAGCATTATTAACAGTGAAGTATTCTTCATATTTAAGTTTGAATTTATGAGTCACTATGTTTACACTCAAACTTCACTTACTTGTTGTATAATTGAAACGTTTTCAAGATCATTCGATCTCATCCTCAGCTGTTTGGTGACTAAATGAACCTTCCTCTTCTTCCACTACTACGGAGCTCCGATCGCTCTGCCATCTGGTGTTAGGGGCACTAAGTTTTAATACTTCATTTAATGCCGGGATTTCAAAATTTAAAACTTTATCACGGTTTTTGTTTATGAATATTTTTTCCCAAATATCCAACTCTATGGGTGTACTTAAAGATTTTAACAGTTCAATGTTGTGGCCAATGTTGTGGTTTTCTGTCCAAAAATGGTGTGAAACTCTCACGCCACTTAAAAACACAAATTGGCAAAATAGAAAATTCACCTACCATCCATGGGCTTTTAGAAAATTTGAACGAATCTTCAAAAGACTAAACTTAAAACTAGCACCCCAAAACAAATTCAGTCTGAGGAACCTGCTAAATAAACCACTGAAAAATATAATCCCCAACAATTTGAAATCAGGAATTTATCAGATTAATTGTGAAACCTGTGAAAAAAGCTACATAGGAAAAACTAAGAGAAACTTGTTAACCAGGCAAAAAGAACACCAGAGGAACATTAAGTTGAAACAAACAGAAAAATCTGCAGTTTCACACCATTTTTGGACAGAAAACCACAACATTGATTTTTGCAAGATATTCAGCAACAACATTGGCAATATGCAGCCGCGCATTATCGTGATGCAGCATCCAGCCTGCTTCACGGAAATGAGGTCTTTTGCGCCTGATATGGACTTGCAATGTTTTCAGGACATCCCTGTAGTATTGCCCAGTTACTGATGTGTGTGCAGGTACAACATGCTGATAAACCATTCCATGAATATCAAAGAATGAGATGACCATAGCTTTCCCAGCAGAAGCAACCACTTTTGCTTTTTTGGGGGTTGGTGATGAAGGAGATTTCCACACTGAGCTTTGCTGTTTGCTCTCAGGATCAAAATGATGTAGCCAAGTTTCATCAGCAGGGATTACGTTTGAAAGAAACTCCGGATCTTCCTCTAACGTCAACTGTAACTGCGTGTTACCTCCATTGCAGCGGTAGGCGATACTGAACATTTCTGAACTTGGCTGGTTCTCACAGGCGGAATCCAGGAGTACCAACAATGAAACTACTACGGCGTGTTTGTTTCACATTAAGCTAACAGAATACAATAAGATTGAATTTTGGTGCGGAAAATTATGACGGTAAAAAATTATAATTCTTTATTGAAAACAGCCCTCTTATTATTTTTACAATCACATTATAGTGTTTTAATATAAAAAGACAGAATCCAAGTAACTGCAGTCAAATGATACACCGTCAATATCCACGCGTGCCAATGCACTGATTATTTTACGTCGGCTCTCCCCGTCCTTATCACAGGCACATTTGACTGCAGTTACCGAGATTCGAACTCACGACGTTTAGCTTTGAACGTATTGCCAGTCCATTACTTATCATTTTAAGGACCATGGCTATTCGAATGGATTGCGTTGAGAAATGTGTAGGGCTTAACGCCCGCTTTTACTACATACGGCATCGCAGGCGGTGACACTGATGATACATGAGATGAAGATGGAGCACCGGTGGAATGAGATGGCGGGGGAAATCGGAGGTCCCGGAGTAAACCCACCCCAGCGCCGTGTTGTCCACCACAGATCTCACTTTGTGGTCGCCTGGGAACGAACGCGGGCCGCCTTAGTGAGAGCCAAGCGGTCTAACCACTGAGCCACGGCGCGGCCCGATTGCGTTGAGGCACCGCAGAAAGCGGTATGAAAACTGGTCTATGAATAACAGCAAGAGCGACATAAGTAGCAAAATAAATGTTTCATTTAATGGTTAAACCCATTGCTGCCCAGAGTAGCCTCATTTTATTAGAGTAGGAAGTAACAAAAGGGTTTTTGGATTATTCTTATTATTGTTATTATTATTATTGTTATTATTATTATTGTTATTATTATTATTATTATTATTATTATTATTATTATTATTATTATTATTATTATTATTATTATTATTATTATTATTATTATTATTATTATTATTATTATTATTATTATTATTATTATTATTATTATTATTATTATTATTATTATTATTATTATTATTATTATTATTATTATTATTATTATTATTATTATTATTATTATTATTATTATTATTATTATTATTATTATTATTATTATTATTATTATTATTATTATTATTATTATTATTATTATTATTATTATTATTATTATTATTATTATTATTATTATTATTATTATTATTATTATTATTATTATTATTATTATTATTATTATTATTATTATTATTATTATTATTATTATTATTATTATTATTATTATTATTATTATTATTATTATTATTATTATTATTATTATTATTATTATTATTATTATTATTATTATTATTATTATTATTATTATTATTATTATTATTATTATTATTATTATTATTATTATTATTATTATTATTATTATTATTATTATTATTATTATTATTAATTATTATTATTATTATTATTATTATTATTATTAATTATTATTATTAATTATTATTATTATTATTATTATTATTAATTATTATTATTAATTATTATTATTAATTATTATTATTATTATTATTATTATTATTATTATTATTATTATTATTATTATTATTATTATTATTATTATTATTATTATTATTATTATTATTATTATTATTATTATTATTATTATTATGATTATTATTATTATGATTATTATTATTATTATTATTATTATTATTATTATTATTATTATTATTATTATTATTATTATTATTATTATTATTATTATTATTATTATTATTATTATTATTATTATTATTATTATTATTATTATTATTATTATTATTATTATTATTATTATTATTATTATTATTATTATTATTATTATTATTATTATTATTATTATTATTATTATTATTATTATTATTATTATTATTATTATTATTATTATTATTATTATTATTATTATTATTATTATTATTATTATTATTATTATTATTATTATTATTATTATTATTATTATTATTATTATTATTATTATTATTATTATTATTATTATTATTATTATTATTATTATTATTATTATTATTATTATTATTATTATTATTATTATTATTATTATTATTATTATTATTATTATTATTATTATTATTATTATTATTATTATTATTATTATTATTATTATTATTATTATTATTATTATTATTATTATTATTATTATTATTATTATTATTATTATTATTATTATTATTATTATTATTATTATTATTATTATTATTATTATTATTATTATTATTATTATTATTATTATTATTATTATTATTATTATTATTATTATTATTATTATTATTATTATTATTATTATTATTATTATTATTATTATTATTATTATTATTATTATTATTATTATTATTATTATTATTATTATTATTATTATTATTATTATTATTATTATTATTATTATTATTATTATTATTATTATTATTATTTTAAGCACAATTACACACACTCACACACATAAAAACACACAACCAATAGTTTTCAAAAAAGTTTTCTGTATACAACGTTTTCCTACCATACACTAAGTTTAGAGTCATGCAAGGGGACAGCGTGGTTAAAATCAGGTTTCTTACTGTTCAAAACATATTTACATCAGAGGAGAATAATAGGTTTTTATAACATTGTTGTAGGGCAAGTATTGCATTCCACCCAAGAATTTGATACATAAATTTCACTGGAAATATATATTTTGGAAATCACTATACCCCCTCCCCCCAAAAGAGCCTAACTCTTCACTACATCTCTCTAACACTAATACAGAAACTTGCCACTTAAAGTTTACAAGTTTCCAATCTCCAAACTAAATGTCATAGACGTCGTGAGTGGTGTGAAGTTTTTGTGTCATCCTTTCCTTTTCCATACAGAAGAAAATGGCTCACAATTATTCGGAATTGCTATATTTACATAGGGTCCACGTGACAGTAGAGATGCCACCCACGACCGCTTGCGAACAAGAGCGCGAGGCAACCGTCTCTGATGGTTCCTCTAGCTAACACAACTAATTCACAGTAATAAGTAGGGGGCAATCTTCTTCTTGACCTCAACATTTGGTCATTAACATTACATTCGCGTGTTGTTCGCTCGCTGTGCCCACAAACTACGGTTCAAGGAAACATTCTCCACTCTGTTTGCATGAATTGCAAAAATGGAGCGAAGTCACAAATCCAATGTTGCATAATAGCAAATATTACTATACATAAACCAGGAAATTTGTGTTATTAGTTACTGAGATATGCCTCATAAAAATTCAATAAATTTAAAAGAGAAATACACTGTGTTCATTTTTATCTGTGATTTTACCACGCAAAATATGATGTGATTAATAGCATCACTGATGTAGGGAGTTTATATATGATTCCCCTAGCGGCTTGCGATCGTATTTGATGTGCTGACAGCAGCTTTGAAGCCACCCTCTACCGGCAGGTAAATATAATATATGATAGGTGCGTCTGCCCGCGTAATATAAAGGGGCATAATTTCGCATGGTGCCTAGATACGATAACTGTTTATAAAAAACTATATACTGCAATGCAATGTACTGCAAAGGTAATTATGCAACCATAAAAGTATACCATGAAGAATATACAAAAATGAACACTTTTCACAATGAACATTTGTTTTTCTGTTATAGTAGACATACGAGGGCTATCCAGAGAGTAGATTACGTTTTCGTCTGTTTCCGCTAGGGGCGGGGCTAGCGCGGCCATCTTGGGGTCAGAGCGTTGCGCAGCTCAGTCGGCATCTAGCCGTGCTAGTGAGAGGTTCGTGCTGTGCTCCGTTCAGATACTGTGACGGTTTGAAATGTCTGCGTTAATTGAAAATCCCGCGAGCTGCGAGGTGCGTGCAGTAATAAGGTTTCTGACTGCAAAAAACTGTAAACCGATAGAAATCTATCGGCAGCTTTGTGAAGTGTATGGGGACAACATTATCACTGAAGGTGGAGTGCGTCAGTGGGTCATCAGATTTAAAAATGGCCGAACCAATGTTCACGACGAAGATCGAAGTGGGAGACCCAGCATAGTGACTGCCGAACTTGTCGAAAAAGTCGATGCTAAAGTCCGTGAAAATCGAAGGTTCACAATAACGGAACTTTCTTTGAGTTTTCCACAAATTTCGCGAAGTTTGTTGTACGAAATCATCAGCGAAAAGCTTGGTTACCACAAGTTTTGTGCAAGATGGATTCCAAAAATCTTGACAGAGGACCACAAAAATCAGCGAATGGCAGCAGCGTTGAACTTTTTGGACGTTTACCATAAGGATGGTGACTCTTTACTCGATCGCATCGTTACTGGTGACGAAACATGGGTGAAACACGTGAACTGTGAAACGAAATTGCAATCAATGCAGTGGGGGCACACAAGTTCTCCCCAAAAACCCAAGAAATGCATGCAAACAATGTCGGCAAGGAAGATGATGGCGACTGTTTTTTTGGGACAGAAAAGGTGTGATTTTGGTGGACTTCCTGGAAAGAGGCACTACAATAAACTCTCAAAGGTATTGCCAAACTCTCCAAAAACTCAGAAGAGCCATTCAAAACAAGCGCAGAGGAATGTTGAGCTCTAAGATCTTGTTGATTCACGACAACGCCCGGCCCCACACGGCAAATGTCACTCGAGAAGTTCTTGAATCTTTTAAGTGGGAGTTGTTTCCTCATCCGCCGTACAGTCCCGACCTGGTAACGAGCGACTTCCACCTATTCCCAGCAATGAAGAAGTGGCTGGCTATGCAGCGTTTTGATGACGACGCACAGCTGCAAGAAGAGGTAACGAAGTGGTTGAAGGCGCAGGCGGCCGAATTTTTCGACGAAGGAATTTCCAAGCTCGTACATCGCTACGATAAATACCTTAATTTGAATGGTGACTATGTCGAAAAGTAGTATTTGAGTGTGGCTTTCATCTGTATATAATAAAATTTGTTTCCTATACTTTGTTTACTTTTTATTCCAAAACGTAATCTACTTTCTGGATAGCCCTCGTATATGCATAGTGTAAACCTGTCACGTAAAATAGAAATATTTCAATTTGATCTTAATTCTTTTGTATGACTCACAGTTCCCTCACAATGTAACCTCATTACAAACCAGAACATGTTCTAGGAATGAAAAATAAATTAGTGTTACAATATATACAAAGCTTTTGTCCAAGTCTAAACAAGAAAATATCTCTAGTACATAGTCTTATGTGTCCATTGCAAACAATTTGGAGCTCTACCGTAAAAAACCCAGCTACTTTTTGAGACGACTTATTACCATGGATGAAACTTGGATACGTCACTACACTCCAGGAAGTATAACACAGACAAAATAGTGAATTGTTCCAAGTGAATCAACTACAAAAAAGGCAAAGTCAATTTGGTCAGTTAACAGGGTTATGGTGAGCTTTTTTCTGAGATGCACAGGGAATTATTTTTATTAATTACTTGGAAAGGCGTAAAAGTATCACAGCTGACTACCACACAACCTTACAGCAACGTTTGAGTGATGAGCTGAAAAGAAAAATACCTCATTTGGCCAAAATTATCTTGTTTCTTCCAGTACAGAGGGTAGGGTCCCTACAGTTTATTTGGATAGAGACTTCCTCCGACAAGCCAGAACAACGAACTCGCTCCCGTACTGCCGCACGGCGAGCCCAGCAACCGAGCCCTTAATGGTACCAAGGCAGGCGATCTGAGCCCCAAAGAGCCACGGCAGTACAGAGGGCAGGGCCCGTACAGTTTACTTTGATAGAGACTTCCACCGACAGTCCAGGACAACGAACTTGCTCCCCTTCTGCGGGACGGCAACGAGCCCAGCAGCCGAGCCCTAATGGTACCAAGGCAGGCGATCTGAGCCCCAAAGAGCCACGGCAGTACAGAGGGCAGGGCCCGTACAGTTTACTTTGATAGAGACTTCCACCGACAGTCCAGGACAACGAACTTGCTCCCCTTCTGCGGGACGGAAACGAGCACAGCAGCCGAGCCCTAATGGTACCAAGGCAGGCGATCCGAGCCCCAAAGAGCTACAACAGTACCGAGTGCAGGGCCCCTAAAGTTTACTTGGATAGAGACTTCCCCGACAGTCCAGGACAATGAACTTGCTCCCCTACTGCGGGACGGAAACGAGCACAGCAGCCGAGCCCTAATGGTACCAAGGCAGGCGATCTGAGCCCCAAAGAGCCACGGCAGTACAGAGGGCAGGGCCCGTACAGTTTACTTTGATAGAGACTTCCACCGACAGTCCAGGACAACGAACTTGCTCCCCTTCTGCGGGACGGCAACGAGCCCAGCAGCCGAGCCCTAATGGTACCAAGGCAGGCGATCTGAGCCCCAAAGAGCCACGGCAGTACAGAGGGCAGGGCCCTTACAGTTTACTTTGATAGAGACTTCCCCGACAGTCCAGGACAACGAACTTGCTCCCCTTCTGCGGGACGGCAACGAGCCCAGCAGCCAAGCCCTAATGGTGCCAAGGCAAGCGATCCGAGCCCCAAAGAGCCACAACAGTACAGAGGGCAGGGTCCCTACTGTTGTTTTGGATAAAAACTTCCCCCGACAGTTCATGACAACGAACACGCTCCCCTAAAGGGGGACAGCAACGAGCCCAGCAGCCGAGACCTAATGGTACCAAGACAGGCGATCTGAGCCCTAAAGAGCCACGACAGTACAGAGGGCAGAGTCCCTACAGTTTACTTAGATAGAGACTTCCCCCGACTGTCAAGGAGAACGAACTCGCTCCTCTACTGCCGGACGGCAACGAGCCCAGCAGCCGAGCCCTAATGGTACCAAGGCAGGCGATCCAAGCCCCAAAGAGCCACAACAGTACAGAGGGCAGGTTCCCTACAGTTTACTTAGATAGAGACTTCCCCCGACAGTCCAAGACAACGAACTTGCTCCCCTACTGCAGGACGGCAACGAGCCCAGCAGCCGAGCCCTAATGGTGCCAAGGCAGGCGATCCAAGCCCCAAAGAGCCACAACAGTACAGAGGGCAGGTTCCATACAGTTTACTTAGATAGAGACTTCCCCCGACAGTCCAAGACAACGAACTTGCTCCCCTACTGCAGGACGGCAACGAGCCCAGCAGCCGAGCCCTATTTGTGCTAAGGCAGGCGATGCGAGCCCCAAAGAGCTACAACAGTACAGAGGGCAGGGCCCCTAAAGTTTACTTGAATAGAAACTTCCCTGACAGTCCAGGACAACGAACTTGCTCCCCTACTGCGGGACGGCACAAGCCCAGCAGCCGAGCCCTAATGGTGCCTAGGCAGGCGATGCGAGCCCCAAAGAGCTACAACAGTACAGAGGGCAGAGTCCCTACAGTTTACTTGGATAGAGACTTCCCCCGACAGTCCAGGATAACGAACTTGCTCCCCTACTGTGGGACGGCAATGAGCCCAGCAGCCGAGCCCTAATGGTGCCAAGGCAAGCGATCCGAGCCCCAAAGATCCACAACAATACAGAGGGCAGGGTCCCTACAGTTTACTTTGACAGAGACCTCCCCCGACAGTTCAGGACAACGAACTTGCTCCCCTACTGTGGTACGGCAACGAGCCCAGTAGCCAAGCTCTAATGGTCCCAAGGCAAGCGATCCGAGCCCCAAAGAGCCACAACAGTACAGAGGGCAGAGCCCCTACAGTTTACTTTGATAGAGACCTCCCCCGACAGTTCAGGACAACGAACTTGCTCCCCTACTGTGGGACGGCAACGAACCCAGCCGCCGAGCTTTAATGGTGCCAAGGCGGGCGATCCGAGCCCCAAAGAGCTACAACAGTACAGAGGGCAGGGTCCCTACAGTTGTTTTGGATAAAAACTTCCCCCGACAGTCCATGACAACGAACTGGCTCCCCTACTGCGGGACAGCAACGAGCTCAGCCGCCGAGCCCTAATGATGCCAAGGCAAGCGATCCGAGCCCCAAAGAGCTACAACAGTACAGAGGGCAGGGTCCCTACTGTTGTTTTGGATAAAAACTTCCTCCGACAGTCCATGACAACGAACTTGCTCCCCTACTGCGGGACGGCAACGAGCTCAGCAGCCGAGCCCTAATGATGCCAAGGTAAGCCATCCGAGCCCCAAAGAGCCACAACAGTACAGAGGGCAGGGTCCCTAGAGTATACTTGGATAGAGACTTCCCCGACAGACGAGGACAACGAATGGTACTAAGGCAGGCGATGCGAGCGCCAAAGGTCCTAGGCTGGTGGTCCCAAAATGGTCCCAATAGAGGAGCGGAGACCGGCAACCAACCTATCGGAAGAGGAAGTGGTTTACCTCAGAGCATATCATCCCGTCATCCACCGCCGAGACTACCGCCGACACTTCTACCCTGAAAGAGACCACCAGATGAGAGATGATATGAAATGATAATGGGGATGAAATGTAGGAAAAGGAAATTCGGGGGATGTAATTAACCTACCCAGCATTCACCTAGCTACCCGGGAAAACCCCGAAAGAGTCCATAGTCAGGTAGGTCGGCCACGGAAATCGTACCCGGGCCTCGTGAATGCGGGCATAAAGGGTCATTACAATGGGAAAACTGTGCGAATTAAGGTTAGAATTACTTGAAAATTCACCCTATTCGCCAGATCTAGCACCTAGTTACTACCAGCTGTTCCCAAACTTCGAAAAATGTCTTGGAGGTCGAAGATTTCATAACAACGAGGAGGTCATTGATGCAGTAAACAGTTATTTTGATAAATCGTACTACAGAGATGATTTAATTAATTTACAACACCGATGAGATAAACAGCATTTCTTGATATTATATTGAGAAATAAAAAGAAAATTAAATATATGCAAATATAACAATGTGTCACTTAAAACACACTTATTTTATAACTTTGGTTCCTTAAAGTAAATATAGTATTAAAATTTATTACATTTCTCTAAAAAAAGATAGAATTCCTATAATAAAATATCTGATATTTATTAGTTTAATTGTTTCGATTGTGACAAAGTTTATATTGCAAAGACAAGATGTAATTTTGAAACCAGAACAAAAGTACATTTTCGTATCATTAAGTACAAATAAACTGATAAATCGACCATAGCAGATCGTTTTTGGTCATTTAACCATAAAATAAATCCTGAAGTTAAATTATTAAAACAATTAAATGTCCCGATACATTTAATGGTTTGGTAAAATACATTTATTTTAAAAATCAAACATCTAAAATACCAGCAGTCGATTCTGTTTATAAATTTGTTCTATTCTGAGGTTTTAGTAGTAATAACAAGAACATATGAACATCTAGCATTCGTAACCATGACGACAGCTTTGTTTCAGGCTGAAGATATGTAAAAGTTTTACATGAAATCGCGATCCCTGACAATTTATAACAAAAATATCATCATTTCTTATAAGATAAGTGAAGTTTTAAGTTACAAATTGTTATATTTGTATATATTTGTTTGCTTCACTGTTAATAGCGTCCGGTTTTACTTATTTATTAGGAAATTAAATGTGTTTATTGTGAGGCCTGGGATCTGCCAGCCAACCCTTGTAATTTGGAAAGTGTTTTACAAAATTAATAGTACATCTAGTTTTCAAAACGCGCTGAACTTAGATCCTCGACGGCTGGTTATGTCGGACAAAGCTTAATGTTACGTGATTGGTCCTAACTTACACTGACGTTCTCTGATTAACAAAAAGCGGCATTAACACTCTTCATCGCTTTTGTCTTTACTTTAAACGTATCAGGAAGTTAAAAGTTAAATGTGATTTATAGCTACCCTTTAGTTCTCCCAGAAAATTGTATGACCGTTTCGTAGCGATTAAGTACTTGCCAAGACAGTTGCTTTATTAGTCATAAAAAGAAGAGAAGCGTTAAGAGAGAGCAAGAATAGCCTTCTTACGACGAGCTAAATGAGAATCAACTATATTAAACAGCAAGAACCAGTTTCATAAGACGGCACTTTATTACGTCCCACAGGAGCGAGGTTTTCTCCTCACAACACTCCAAGAAAAATCTGGATATCTCCTTTACCCACTATCGTTTTAATATATTAGAGGACTTTGACTAAATTTCCGGAGGAGCTTGGTATCAAAGTTGGATAACTCCATTTCTTTTTTCAATTCTGAGATATTTGACGATTTTTATGCCATTTTTATGCTGAATTCAATTATGGAGCTGTTCTGCTTAAAACCTGGACAGATCTAGTTTAAATTGCAATTTTTTGTCCATGTTAGAATCAAAATATTGTAACTTTGTGGGTTCTTGAAATTAAAAGTCCAATTGCACAACTCAAAAATTTTCTTTATTTCCACCGAATTACAGTCGGAACTCTTGCCGATTACACAGAATTACGTAATACACACAATTACAATTCACCAGTTCGTCTGTCACAGGTCCACTGCACGCTCACAGTTACGTGCAACTCCTCTGATGCATGTTCACAGTCTTTCGTTCCGTTAACTCACTCGGCGCTCCTCACGGCTGCTCGCCAAGAACTGAACTGACTCGCCAACTGCAGCCCCTTTTTATAGGAATATCGCTGTTTCTGGAATTCTCGCGTTCCAGTGAATCACCCCGAAGGTTCTAGACGGCAGGGGAGGGGGAAAGAGACGGCACAGTGATGTTTTTCCAGCCACCCCTCCAGCTACCCTAGAAGATAAATGGGTAGCAGTGGCCCTACTGTTGGCCGGTTCTATCGGGAGTTCCGACGTTCTAGTGACAATATGGACAACTCCTTGATTAGCCAATAAGAAGCTGGAATTCATCCTATCTGTTACCAACATGCATCACAAATCCAATATGGCTGATTGTCTATATTAGCATGTAATGTGTAAATTTTGAGTAGATTTTTGTTGATTGTACCCAATCATGTTTTGTATTAGCAAGAAAGTAGAAGTTCAAATGGATTAAGTTGGTGCAAAACAAGCGAAAAACTGACAAGTCAAATTGGAAACACATAAAAGAAGTAAAAGTGATCCGACTGGTCGCAGATGCTTGCGCAGGCCTAAACAAAAATGTGGATATACTAACCTTGTGCTATTTTTGGTTGTTAAAGTATGCCCCTAGGAATATAGAGTCCTTAGAATTAATCTTCACAGTTACTGGGGACTCCTATATTCCAGTGGACAGAGTTTTCGGTTTATTTGAAGAAGAATTCTGAAAGAAAACCACCATCATCGATGTGTCGGAATACCATGAAGTCTCCTCTAAGCATGGACGAGTGAAGATTCTGGGGAAAGATTGGGCAGCACTTGACTGGAGACAGGAAGCTAAGGTGGTTGTCAAGTCAACCCAAAGTCTTCACTTTCCCCTCTCCAGATGCAGGCGCTTCATACTCAGATCGTCCAAAAAACAGAGAAATATGCTGGTATCTGGTGAGTTTGCGGTCGCCTGAGATCGAACCCGGGCCGCCTTGGTGAGAGCCAGTGGTTAGACCGCTTGGCTCTCACCAAGGCGATCCCAGGCGACCGCAAAGTGAGATTTGTGGTGGACAACATGGCGTTGGGGCGGGTTTTCTCCGGGACCTCCGGTTTCCCCCGCCATCACATTCCACCGGTGCTCCATCTTCATCTCATGCATCATCAGTGTCACCGCCTGCGGTGCCTTATGAAGTAAAAGCGGGCTTTAAACACTACACACACACATTATCTGGTGAGTTGGCATACAATAGTGTAGCGAATCCATTATTACATAGCGTGGCTTGACGCACACAAAGGGGTAGATAGTGTAGCTCGGAGATAGAAGGGCTTGCCGAAACAGATAAAGTTAGATTATTATAAAGTTCTAGTGCTGTCTTGTTTGTTACAGAAAATATCGGCAATTTCTCGAACAATGAGCGGAGCTATATAAGCAGCTGCGAGTCGTAAAGGGAGAGTCGAAATGGAACTTGATAATCGTGCAGCTGTCTTTTGAAAGTGAACTCTTTGTTTGTGGGTGTGGCAGATGAACTAGAAGATTGTAATTGTGTATGTGACGTAATTCTGCTACTGTAAGGGTTTACCAAAGTGTATTTCTACGGAAATAAAGAACATTTTGAAATTCTGCAAATTGGAATTTTAATTCTACGAACCCACAAAGTCACAATATTAATATTGGCAAGATTATGTCGATAAAAAAGTCCAAGTCACTGCAACTGTAGGCCTGTAGGGTGTAGTGTAATTGCAGATGTTCAGAATTTCCTAGCAAATACTTTGGGAATAAATGGCAAGAAATAGACAGTTTACGCTGTTACTGAAATGTCATGGACGAAGGTGAAGAGGTTGGTAGTACTGATAACAGTGGTCATTGTGAATATGCTGAGTTAGAGAGTGACGATTTTGATGATCTTGTTCTTTTTAAGGTATAAGACTAAATACAAATATGTCAGTTAAGAGCAGAAGCATACCAGTTCAATATTTTTATTTTGCATAATTGATTGTGTCCATTTTTACAGTACATTAGGTATTATAATATGTAATTCAATGCATCAGTTTATAAAACCCTGAAGAATTTTATAAGTGTAAATAAAAGATATAAAATTACTAATGATATCGTAATCATAATAATTTGGTTTCAAAAGTGGACAGTTCCAATTTAAAAATGACTTTCTTTGGATTCTAAAAAAGAAGACAATTTTATAATTTGGCTTCAAAAACTACCAACTCCACTATTTACACTATAATCCCCGTTTGAATATTTATTGAAATGTATAAACCATTCCATGAATATCAAAGAATGAGATGACCATAACTTTCCCAGCAGAAGCAACCACTTTTGCTTTTTTGGGGGTTGGTGATGAAGGAGATTTCCACACTGAGCTTTGCTGTTCGTTCTCAGGATCAAAATGATGTAGCCAAGTTTCATCAGCAGTGATTACGTTTGAAAGAAACACCGGATCTTCCTCTAACATCAAGTTTATCTGCATGCAGACCTGCATGCGAATGTCCTTTTGTTCGGGAATCAACAGTCTTGGAACCCATCGCGCACAAACACGTCTCATGTGTAATGTTTCTCTCACCAACATGTGGGTGGTACCCAATGAAATGTTCAGTATTTCAGAAAGTGATCTTAAGGTAATTCGTCGATCCTCTCTCACGATGGCAGCAGCAGTGTTGATGTTTTCTTCCGTAAGAGCAGTAACTGGAGCACCGCGTCCACCTTCCTTTGAAATTGATTGTCTCCTCTCTTTAAACATTTTAAACCACCTTCGAGCTGTGCTGTAGGGAAGAACAGACTCTCCATAGGCCTCCTGTAACATTGTATACGCCTCAACTGAAGATTTATTGAGCGAAAAGCAGAATTTCAAAGCCACATATTGTTCCTCGCGTGTTACCTCCATTGCAGCGGTAGACGATACTGAACATGTTTGAACTTGCCTGGTTCTCACAGGCAGAAACCAGGAGTAGCAACAATGAAACTACTACGGTGTGGTTGTTTCACATTAAGCTAACAATATAATAAGTTGAATTTTAGTGCGATCGTAAAAAATATGACATTTTTTTATTGAACAGCCCTCTTATTAAGATTGTAATAATTAAAATTGTATGAGAATATGTTTGATCATCGCAGATGATGGACCTTCGTGGACTGCAGCAAGTAATAATAAAAAATATTTCTTCGCATCGTGTAGGGGAGTAAGAAAATGTCGCAGCAACGCGGGGCTACGAATATATATTCCCATCAGCACCATCATCCCATCATCAGCTACAAATTATCGCCGCAACTCGGGGCTTTGAGGTAGTCAACGTTCCGCATATCATCGTCGCCTATGGAATTAATCCTGCTCCAATACAATAGACCAAATCTCGACCTCCGTGCCGTATGCCCTACGTAAAGTAGTCCAATGCAGTCCAAAACACAAAATATTTAGGTTTGACACGTTTCTTTGTTGTGGTCCTTGCCATATTTATTATTTTATTAAATGGCAAGTTGTTTTTCTCTTCTGATCATGCAAAGAGATGTGAAATTTCGATGCTATCTGACGGTGACCAGCTCTTAAAATATTTGAATCTTGCTTAAGGACTACTAAACTCTCCTATTACAATTGCATCGACAAGGAAATATATAATAAAACAATTTCAACAAATGTTTAGCTAGCTGAACACAACACAGGTAGAAGAATAAAAATTTGTAAGAAAGATTTGTGCAAGAAAACCACTTCAGTCCAACAATTGTTTGTTGCGTACTTCATGTTAAAATGAACATTTGTAGAGGCGGATAGAGGAAACAAATGAATATTATATGCTAAAAACTGGTCGCTAAGCTGGTCTTGATATGCTTTATGCTTTCTATAACACGAGAAGAATTGTGACAGCACTTGAAAATATGTAACTTTTGGAGAAATTCAAACGAATAACAATGAATATATCCAAAACGACTGATGCAAACATTTAGTTTAGTTAAATTGTTTGTTTTATTTTATGTATTTATATTATATTTGTTTTGAGCAGCAAACTGTTGTTTATCTGTAGCGGTTTATACATTATACAGACTGATCCAAATACATCCTAACCGGCTGTGTGGTGTTTTGGCTATCCGCAAACTCGGCGGTCGTTACCGTCTGCCGCTAACATAGAAAGGCGCGGATGAAGCTATGAAACATTTTTAAAACTACTGTTAAAATATTTGACAAGCCTAAAGTTGTTTGTGAAACGTCCTTTCATGACGAAAAAATTGCCATTGGTGGAGAAGGGTTTATAGAACCAATTATTTTTAGTCAAAAGTGAATACAATTATGTTCCCCCGAAAATGGCCTCCTATATAACAGATTGCGAAAATTATCTACCTCATTATTTCTTTACGTGTTACATATCTCCATAATAGCAGTGGTTCAAGCTGTGACTTATTCTTACTCCTTTTTTGCGGCGGGTATGAGCCTTTAGTGTCTTATAAGTCTTAAGGTAATATCAACTCCGTTGTAAAATGCACTTGTTTTATGGCGAAAGCAAAACATCATAAAAGTGGTAGGCTCCCACATAAAAAGCCAAAAGTAACGCTCTTGTTGCATCTCAAGTGTTTATCACTCCAATATATCTTTATAGACGGGAATACAATGTACTGAATAGCCAACACACTCAAGCACTCCGTGTATTGTGAGGCATTGTACTTGTCAAAGTGAACACATTACATCAATAATGCTACCACAGTTAGGTTTTACTTTATTTGTCACTATTTCTTACTTCGGCCCATGCATGAGGTGCGCTCAAGTACCTGGGTGCGACAGTTCAATGAAGGCAGAACATCGTGTGACAACAAACCAAGACAGTTAAGTGAGGTATGTAGTGATGGTACCATGGATGTGTCTAATT
The DNA here is from genome assembly GCA_030765055.1 of Mantis religiosa. NCBI lineage: Eukaryota > Metazoa > Arthropoda > Insecta > Mantodea > Mantidae > Mantis > Mantis religiosa. Next base: position 9,196,566 of record CM060958.1, read on the forward strand.
AACGTTCCTAGGTGTGACAGTTCAATGAAGACAGAACATCGTGTGACAACAAACCAAGACAGTTAAGTGAGGCATGTAGTGATGGTACCATGGATGTGTCTAATGTACGTTCCTGGGTGCGACAGTTCAATGAAGCCAGAACATCGTGTGACAACAAACCAAGACAGTTGAGTGAGGTATGTAGTGATGGTACCATGGATGTGTCTAATGTACGTTCCTGGGTGTGACAGTTCAATGAAGACAGAACATCGTGTGACAACAAAGCAAGACAGTTAAGTGAGGTATGTGGTGATGCTACCATGGATGTGTCTAATTAACGTTCCTAGGTGTGACAGTTCAATGAAGACAGAACATCGTGTGACAACAAACCAAGACAGTTAAGTGAGGCATGTAGTGATGGTACCATGGATGTGTCTAATGTACGTTCCTGGGTGTGACAGTTCAATGAAGACAGAACATCGTGTAACAACAAACCAAGACAGTTGAGTGAGGTATGTAGTGATGGTACCATGGATGTGTCTAATGTACGTTCCTGGGTGTGACAGTTCAATGAAGACAGAACATCGTGTGACAACAAACCAAGACAGTTAAGTGAGGTATGTGGTGATGCTACCATGGATGTGTCTAATGTACGTTCCTGGGTGTGACAGTTCAATGAAGACAGAACATCGTGTGACAACAAACCAAGACAGTTAAGTGAGGTATGTGGTGATGCTACCATGGATGTGTCTAATGTACGTTCCTGGGTGTGACAGTTCAATGAAGACAGAACATCGTGTGACAACAAACCAAGACAGTTAAGTGAGGCATGTGGTGATGCTACCATGGATGTGTCTAATGTACGTTCCTGGGTGTGACAGTTCAAAGAAGACAGAACATCGTGTGACAACAAACCAAGACAGTTAAGTGAGGCATGTGGTGATGGTACAACGGATGTGTCTAATGTACGTTCCTGGGTGCGACAGTTCAATGAAGACAGAACATCGTGTGACAACAAACCAAGACAGTTAAGTGAGGCATGTGGTGATGGTACCATGGATGTGTCTAATGTACGTTCCTGGGTGCGACAGTTCAATGAAGACAGAACATCGTGTGACAACAAACCAAGACAGTTAAGTGAGGTATGTAGTGATGTTACCATGGAAGTGTCTAATGTACGTTCCTGGGTGCGACAGTTCAATGAAGACAGAACATCGTGTGACAACAAACCAAGACAGTTAAGTGAGGCATGTGGTGATGGTACCATGGATGTGTCTAATGTACGTTCCTGGGTGTGTCAGTTCAATGAAGACAGAACATCGTGTGACAACAAACCAAGACAATTAAGTGAGGCATGTAGTGATGGTACCATGGATGTGTCTAATGTACGTTCCTGGGTGCGACAGTTCAATGAAGACAGAACATCGTGTGACAACAAAGCAAGACAGTTAAGTGAGGCATGTAGTGATGGTACCATGGATGTGTATAATGTACGTTCCTGGGTGTGACAGTTCAATGAAGACAGAACATCGTGTGACAACAAACCAAGACAGTTAAGTGAGGCATGTAGTGATGGTACCATGGATGTGTATAATGTACGTTCCTGGGTGTGACAGCTCAAAGAAGACAGAACATCGTGTGACAACAAACCAAGACAGTTAAGTGAGACATGTGGTGATGGTACCATGGATGTGTCTAATGTACGTTCCTGGGTGCGACAGTTCAATAAAGGCAGAACATCGTGTGACAACAAACCAAGACAGTTAAGTAAGGCATGTGGTGATGCTACCATGGATGTGTCTAATGTACGTTCCTGGGTGTGACAGTTCAATGAAGACAGAACATCGTGTGACAACAAACCAAGACAGTTAAGTGAGGTATGTGGTGATGGTATCATGGATGTGTCTAATGTACGTTCCTGGGTGCGACAGTTCAATAAAGGCAGAACATCGTGTGACAACAAACCAAGACATTTAAGTGAGGCATGTGGTGATGGTTCCATGGATGTGTCTAATGTACGTTCCTGGGTGCGACAGTTCAATGAAGACAGAACATCGTGTGACAACAAACTAAGACAGTTAAGTGAGGCATGTAGTGATGGTACCATGGATGTGACTAATGTACGTTCCTGGGTGCAACAGTTCAATGAAGACAGAACATCGTGTGACAACAAACTAAGACAGTTAAGTGAGGTATGTGGTGATGGTATCATGGATGTGTCTAATGTACGTTCCTGGGTGCAACAGTTCAATGAAGACAGAGCATCGCGTGACAACAAACCAAGACAGTTAAGTGAGGCATGTGGTGATGGTACCATGGATGTGTCTAATGTACGTTCCTGGGTGTGACAGTTCAATGAAGACAGAACATCGTGTGACAACAAACTAAGACAGTTAAGTGAGGTATGTGGTGATGGTATCATGGATGTGTCTAATGTACGTTCCTGGGTGCAACAGTTCAATGAAGACAGAACATCGCGTGACAACAAACTAAGACAGTTAAGTGAGGTATGTGGTGATGGTACCATGGATGTGTCTAATGTACGTTCCTGGGTGCGACAGTTCAATGAAGACAGAACATCGTGTGACAACAAACCAAGACAGTTAAGTGAGGCATGTGGTGATGGCACCATGGATGTGTCTAATGTACGTTCCTGGGTGTGGCAGTTCAATGAAGACAGAATATCGTGTGACAACAAACCAAGACAGTTAAGTGAGGCATGTGGTGATGGTACCATGGATGTGTCTAATGTACGTTCCTGGGTGTGACAGTTCAATGAAGACAGAACATCGTGTGACAACAAACCAAGACAGTTAAGTGAGGCATGTGGTGATGGCACCATGGATGTGTCTAATGTACGTTCCTGGGTGCGACAGTTCAATGAAGACAGAACATCGTGTGACAACAAACCAAGACAGTTAAGTGAGGCATGTGGTGATGGCACCATGGATGTGTCTAATGTACGTTCCTGGGTGTGGCAGTTCAATGAAGACAGAACATCGTGTGACAACAAACCAAGACAGTTAAGTGAGGCATGTGGTGATGGTGCCATGGATGTGTCTAATGTACGTTCCTGGATGCGACAGTTCAATGAAGACAGAACATCGTGTGACAACAAACCAAGACAGTTAAGTGAGGTATGTAGTAATGGCACCATGGATGTGTCTAATGTACGTTCCTGGGTGCGACAGTTCAATGAAGACAGAACATCGTGTGACAACAAACCAAGACAGTTAAGTGAGGTATGTAGTAATGGCACCATGGATGTGTCTAATGTACGTTCCTGGGTGTGACAGTTCAATGAAGACAGAACATCGTGTGACAACAAACCAAGACAGTTAAGTGAGGCATGTGGTGATGGTACCATGGATGTGTCTAATGTACGTTCCTGGGTGCGACAGTTCAATGAAGACAGAACATCGTGTGACAACAAACCAAGACAGTTAAGTGAGGCATGTGGTGATGGTACCATGGATGTGTCTAATGTACGTTCCTGGGTGCGACAGTTCAATGAAGACAGAACATCATGTGACAACAAACCAAGACAGTTGAAGACTTCACCTCCAAAATTGGCATTTCCGTGGTAACCTGCCGGAAGATCCCAAAATGCAAGAAGCGTCTTCCAGGTGGGTGGCACGCATACTGACGGATAATCACAAGTCCCAGGCGGTCACATTTACTCGACGCCACGTACCGAACTGCGATTAGCTGGATCAGAAGTGTCATGGAGCACAGAAGCACATTATCCTGGATAGTGCTTCTTGATGTGCACCTTACCGTGAAGGTACATATATCACTAGCTTCCAGAGTATCTAAGCAAATGGTCACGCTTCATCCGCTATACAACAGAAAATCATCTATTGCTCTGAAGAATAAGCTATTTCTGTACAACAGATATTAAGATCCACCTTCATGGACCTGTCAGATCTGGAGCGCAGCTGCAAAAATGCGCCTCTACAAACTTCAAATACTTCAGAACCGATACCTTCGAGAAGCAACAATTTCGGATTTGTACATTCCTAATCAGTATATCCATTCAGACCTATCATTTCCAAGTTAAATGACTATATCCTCAACTTCTATCATAAATTCTATTCCCGTCTTCCCTACTTCAATCAACTTATTTGAGGCCTCGGGAATATGACAGTGCCTCCAAGGAAACCTACAAATGTTCCATACTTACCTTAGGCCCATCATAACCTCGATGGTCTCCTTAGTACTTCTCTTACATTCTACAACTTCTGACACTTCATAAAAGGCACTATCAACACCGTCTTTTATTATAATAAATGCATCAAAACGGCAGTAAGGGAAAGATACCCGGAATGACAAAACGTTGAAACCTACTTCTCTTCGGACAAGCATGACTCTTCAACAACACCTCACTCTCTCTCTCTCTGTATGTATGTATGTATATAGAGAGAGAGAAAGAGAGAGAGAGAGAAAGAGAGAGAGACATTTATCTTTCAGGATAAGGAAAAATCTCCAACGTTAAGTCATATCGGACGATGAATGAAATTATGTTAAAATGAGTACAGGGTACATAGAGCTTAGAGTTATCAGACATTCATCTTTCAGGATAAGAGAAAACCTCCAACGTTAAGTCATATCGGACGATGAATGAAAAGATGTTTCAAATGAGTACAGGGTACATAGAGCTCAGAGTTACCAGACATTCATTTTTCAGGATAAGGGATAACATCCAACGTTAAGTCATATCGGACAATGAATGAAATGATGTTCAAATGAGTACAGGGTACATAGAGCTTAGATTTACCAGACATTCCTCTTTTAGGATAAGAGAAAACCTCCAACGTTAAGACCTATCGGACGATGAATGAAATGATGTTCAAATGAGTACAGGGTACATAGAGCTTAGATTTACCAGACATTCATCTTTCAGGATAAGAGAAAACCTCCAACGTTAAGTCATATCGGACGATGAATGAAATGATGTTCAAATGAGTACAGGGTACATAGAGCTTAGAGTTACCAGACATTCATCTTTCAGGATAAGAGAAAACCTCCAACGTTGTCATATCGGACAATGAATGAAATGATGTTCAAATGAGTACAGGGTACATAGAGCTTAGAGTTACCAGACATTCATCTTTCAGGATAAGAGAAAACCTCCAACGTTAAGTCATATCGGACGATGAATGAAATGATGTTAAAATGAGTACAGGGAACATAGAGCTTAGATTTACCAGACATTCCTCTTTTAGGATAAGAGAAAACCTCCAACGTTAAGTCCTATCGGACGATGATTGAAATGATGTTCAAATGAGTACAGGGTACATAGAGCATAGGGTTACTCGACATCCTTAGGGAAAATATTTATTCAGATAATTCCTCATATCCCAGTTTCATACTGGGGATCTCTTGAACTGAGGCTGACCCCCTACTATTTACTTACCAAGGTGGGTACATCCGCCATTGTTTTCTGCTAAGGGGTCGATTTATTTTGCTCCCCTCAAGAGAATCTGGCTGTAAGGAGAGTGACCGGTGCATTCCGAGAAAGATTACGGCTGGAGTTTCAATTATCAACAATGTTTTGGCGAATTAGTAAACGTATAATGAGGGATACTGACGTTTTATCAGCCACATTCTCATTAGAATCACGTAGTAGACAATACAGAACTATTTAGAAGATCAGCGTGTTCTGCCATGTCCCCCCTTACCCTTCCGGAGTGTAGAACACTCCTCAGATAAGTGTATAGGTTACAGTGTGTGAATTGTTCCCCTTCTCTAAGTGCGTGATAGACAATTGAAGCGGTTAGAAGCAGAAGCCGTTAAGTCACTGTTTAAAAATTGTGCAGGAGGGCTGCTAAACGTTTTCAAAAGTATTTTAAATACATAAGTAGTAATACAAATGAAAGAAATTTATGTGATCTGTCCGTTTGAAGGTAGACAGTACTGTGTTGAAATGTTCTGACGGTTTGACATATTTAGCATGTATGGCAGGAAATTTGATTATCAGGACTTAACAACTTTTAATTGAAAATGGATGAAAAGTTGTTAAGTCACTTGACTTATCAGCTTCTGATTCATAATGTCAGATTCTTTCAATTATACAATGTTACGGGGGTGGGTCAAAAAGTAATGCCTCTTATTATTTTTCTCTTTTAATTGCCAAGAAAATTGAATCCAATTTACATAGCTTGAAAACTACAACATTGACGACTAATTTGTCACTATTCAATATAACCTCCATCCTTTTCCACAGTTTTGGTCCACCTTTTAACTAGGGCATGTATTCCAGTGTGGTCTTGTTTCCTAAGCCATTGACGCACGGACGTTTTCACAGCCTCCTCATCTTCAAAATGAATCCCACAATGAGCTTCCTTTAGTGGCCCGAACAGATGGAAGTCTGATGGTGCCAGGTGCCATCCCAAATTCTCAATTTCTGCAGTGGTGTAACGGCTGGTGTGTGGTCTTGCATTGTCATACAAAAGAAGAACATCCGCCATAGTTTTTATTGGACAAACTCGGCGAAGACGTGCTTTCAGCTTTTTGAGAGTTCTGACGTATTGGACAGAATTTATTGTGCATCCCTGCTCCAAAAATGAATCATAAGCACACCCTCTGCATCCCAAAACACTGTCGCCATTACTTTTCCTACAGACCGCTGAGTTTTGAACTTTCTTTTCTTCGGTGACGTTGTGTGATGCCATTCTATTGACTGCCTCTTTGATTCAGGTTCAAAAAAATGAACCCACGTTTGGTCTTCAGTAACATTTTTTCTAGAAACTCCTCTCCCTCCAAATCGAAGAGCTGCAAGTTTTCGGAGGCTTTTGTTTTCCTTATTTCTTTGTTTTGGGTGGTTAACATTCTTGGTACCCAACGTGAACAAACTTTTGAGTAACCCAGTTGTTGAATAATCGTCATCACACTGCCTTCACTGAGGGAGGTAATGCGACACAATTCACCTGTTGTTACACGGCGATCAGCGACTCGCTGAATGTTGCATGGAGTCACTGCTGCTTCGCTTTTCATCTGCCAATGATGTTTGCCCTTCAGCTTCGTTACAGTGACGAACCCATCGTCTAACAGTGCTGACATCCACCGTTGCATCACCATACACATTTTTTAGCCTTTTGTGAATGCGAATTGGCGCTTCACCTTCCGCAGTCCAAAAATTCAATCACAGAACGCTGTCTAATACGCATGTCGATGTCAGCCATTTTGCAAGAGGATGCAGTGCTGCCACCTGTCGACTTTGGAAGTTACTACTGCAGGGGATTGGAGTAGAAGGTTTGGGGAACTGCGCCAAATTCAAAGTTTTCACATAACTGACTTATTTAAGGTAAAAAAATTGGACACATTACTTTTTGACCCATCCTCGTATATGTAGCCATAATATAAGCTATTACTTTATTTTCACGAAAACATCTCTACTATGGACTAATACAGTATGCACTTCATGGTTTGACATACAACATTGTCATCAACCATCACTCCATCTCTACTACATCATCTACTACCTAACTTCCATATGTCATTGTATCATAAAATGTGGTACCTTCTGACAGAGTGACATGTTCCAGTAGTGAACGAACATGTTAATATTTTTGTCTTCTTAATCTTCCGAAGTCTATCTGGTGTGCTTTTGCACTATCAAATGTCTTGTGGAAGACTTGTAACCTCACTACTCTCCTCAAAAGAGACTGGGGACGATAAAGTGAGGAAGACGTGTGACGAACTTCTTGTACACATCCTCTTTGGAAATACTCACCCGGGATTAAAGTGAATTCAGGAATACTTCTTACAAGGACATGGTCGAGGGCATCTTTGAAGTCAAAAACTTCAACAACTGGAGTGCCATCATGTTCCCCGTTATCGGTCAGTGGACATCAATGGGCTTCTTCTGTAGTGAATCTTTGATCAGTTTCACCCATGTGGAAGAGACTAAGACTTTATCCATTGATCGTTTCTTCTTCTCAGTATTGCCAAATGTTCTGTCAATAGACATGAAAGAGCGCCCTGGTATTGAGAAGTACAGATAAACCTTCTGAAAGTGCACTTGAGGAATGTCTAAATGTCTAATCTAAAATGTATCAACAGTTTATATCAAAGAGCTTGTGTGGCACCACCAAATGGCTAATGCGGCAACTACTTGACTTAACAACATCTAACTCGAAAAGGCTGACTTAACATCTTTTATTTCTGAAATTGATGCCCTTTCAACATGCCAGGGTCATAATATATTCGGCCTAACATCTTCTGGTCCACAAATCTTTTAGCACTATTACAGAACTAAGTGCTTATCGTGTGTTTAACAGGATTTCTCAAAAACACTGACTTAACAACTTCTGAATCTGAGTGCTTCAATTTAAACATATGAGCATCGAATGGAAGGAAATCTGATTAGTAGTGAGGTTCAGAAATGGTGATTTTGAGAGTGGAATAACAAGTTTGAGCCTCCACTTTTGATGTAGAATGACCAGCCATTGGGCTTGTTGTGGAGTCGAGCGGGAACAGCAATTAGTTTCAATTTAGTTCAGCGATTGATGGAGGGAAGCTGTGTGTGTGTGTGTGTGTGTGTGTGTGTGTGTGTGTGTGTGTGTGTGTGTGTGTTTGTTACAAGACGAGCGTGACTGTGCCGTGTTGATTAGCATTCCTGAAATTGGATTCACAGCCCCGGATCTACAGCAAACTCTCTCTTTGTTTTGACAACAGAAATTAAATCAAATTTGTTTAGGTTTTGCAAGTACTTTCTAATGTTTTGCTTGTTAATTGACGTATCATTTGTTCAATAAACTCCAATAGTTGAATTATTATCATTTAAAACTGTTGTATTAATACAAAAATGAATTTGGCCAACAAACATTTCCGAATAATGTCCTTAAAAATTTTAAAACGCCCTTAACGCGTAAAGAAAGTGAATAAATGCATATAAGCCGATTATTTGAAATTAGTGCAGTGAATTCAAAACAGATTGGTAGTTTCAAACATCAATTGGCTCAATGGATTCTTCAAACAGAACGTAAATCTACTAATATCTAAGAAATTCGCAGTGCTTTTAAAAAAATGATTGCCAATTTTTTCTAGTTTTTTTTTTTATTTTTCCTATCGGTCTATACTGCTACTACGAGGATGGTTTGAAAAGTTTCCGACCTATACCTAAAGATGGCAGCACTCGTGAGTAAAAGATAGTGAATTTTGTTGTTCATCTGTTGACAGTTATTCACCAAAGTTTCAGCCATTTTGGACGCTCAGTTGTTATGTAACAGTCGTTTCAGTGAGTTGATGTGAGTGTTTTTGTGAAAATGGACAAAATCGAGTATCGTGCTGTCTATAAATATTTGATTTTGAAAGACAATACGCCTACGCAAATCAAAGATGAGTTGGATTCTCTGTATGGGGACTCTGTACCATCATTTACTATAGTTAAATTTTGGGCAGCTGAATTTAAATGTGGCCGTAAGAGCTTGGGAGACGATGAACGTTCGGGACGTCTAAAAACTGCAACTACTTCGCCAAAGTTCAACAAATGGTGCTAGACGACCGTCGACTTAAAGTGAGAGAGACAGCTGAGGCTATGAATATGTCAAAAGAATCTGTTGGTCACATATTAAATCAACATTTAGACATGAGAAAGCTTTCCGCGCGTTGGGTGCCGCGTTTGCTCAAGTTAGAACAAAATCGTTTCTGAATGAACATTTCCAACGCTCTGTTGGCGCACTTTAGGCGCAATAAATCCGAGTTTTAGCGCCGATTAATTACTGTAGATGAAACCTGGATACATCATTATACGCCCTAAACAAAAATACAGTCCAACCAACTGGACCGCCCTCGAAGCCTGCTCCCCAGAGTTAACTGCTCAACCTATATCCTTTTTCACATTCAACGAATATATGCAATTTTCATATGAAATATGTTTTGATTCTAATTTATTGAATCCATACTTTGGGTATCAACAGACGTCTGATAGAACTATGGGTTTGCAGAAAGTTTGGCTTAATAAGTCACTGAAACTACTAATTTATTGGTAAAATATAATTTATTATAAAACAATAAATGTTTGTAATTTATTTACAAGTCCTTAATACAATATATTTGCTAAATTATAATAACTTATAATTCAATTATGAAGGCAAAATTTGTTCCGGCGTTTAAAACCAGTTTTGTATTGATTGCTATGACTACTGAAACAAATGTAATCTTATAATAAAATATTTACATAATTACAGTGGAGATACAATGATTTATTCTCATTTTATTATTCTATATTTTATATAGTAAAATAACAATCTTTGGTGAAGGATATACACTTTAAAATCTTCATATCACACTTTGATACGTATTTACCTGAAATAATCAGGCCTTTTGAAGTATTTGAAATAATCTGAACATTCCCTTTTATTAACCTTGGGATTATATTAGCTAAAGTGATCTGAAGGCAGAGATGGTATTAAATACTCTGGAAAACAATTGATATTACCTACTATCTTAAGGCACATATTAGCACAGAGGAAGACAGCTTCGAGACTTGTGACGTATTTCAGCTTGGAGCGAGGCCTGCAGTGCGTGTGACGTCAGGCAAGAGCCGTGTAGTATCAAGTTGCCTATATTGTCACCTTTATCGGAAGGCCCGACTAGCTGGCCGCTGGGAGGGTGGCAGATGGCATTCAGAACACGTCTACCCATTTATCTTGTAGCGCTAACGAGGGGATGGTTGGAAAAACATCACTAGCGATCTCTTTCCCCTTCCCCGGACGTCTGGAAAAGTCGGGATGATTCATTGAACCGCGAGACTTCCAGAAACAGGGATCTTCCTATAAATAGAGGCTGCAGTTGACGAGTAAGTTCAGTTCTTGGCAAGCAGCCGTGAGGAGCGCTGAGTGAGCGAACGGACTGGAAGACGGTGTACGTGTATCAGAGGAGTTGTACGTAATTGTGAGCGTGCAATGGACCTGTGACAGACGAACTGGCGAATTGTAATTGTGTGCACTAAGTAATTCTATGTAATCGGCAAGTGTTCCAAATGTAATTCGGTGGAAATAAAGAACATTTTGAGTTTGTGCGATTGGAATTTTAATTTCACGAACCCACAAAGTCACAATATAAATGGCGCTGTGAGTACAGAATCTGAGAGTTCAGTCAGGTGTAGCACACTCGATGACAACAATGTAGCTGCCACTCAACAAATGGAACTGTTAAATTTACAATGTGACGATCTATTGAACGACAAATATACATACAAGAAATACTTGGCTGATTTTTTACAAGAATGTCCCCCAAACCACATTTCCAAGCTTGTATTCACTTGCCACACGGACATTGTGTATGTTTGGCTCGACATAAATGTGCGAACAATTTTGTTTCTGTTATGAAATTACCTAAGTCCAAACCCCAAATATGCAGCCTTCGATTACAAATTTCCCTGACATTACGTCCTGACAACGATAAACTAGTTAAAGAAATACAAAACAGAAAGTCTCAGAAAATGTCCACGTAATTTTGTTTTGAATGGGTCTCCTCTAATTTACAGAGAAAATTACTTTATATTTTATTTTATTTACTTTATAAGGTGCCTGTCCTTCAGATAAACTACGAGTTGAATTGTTATATATTTTCTCATAGCACAGAGCCAAAATGTAATTGTTTATAAACTATGACCAATTGTGTAATTAAAGCAGTCAGCATTAATATTACAACACCCAAGATGTAAGTTGTACATATTATTAATACCAGATACATTTCCTGTCTCTCCTACGCTGTCGGAACCCCAACACATCAAGCTGTTTCCTTCCTCTTGGGCAGCAGAAATCAGCGCGGTGACGTCACAGGCTAACCTGCTTTTTGTTCGGAAGCACATTTGGTGGTTAGAGCTCACGGAGCTGACGTCACAACACCACTGTCTTTCCCTGTATTAGCAACAAACGTTGTCATTAGCAACTGCACGGTCAGAACATTTTTATGAATTCCCCTCCAGAGCGCCAGGGGCAATCTAAGCTTACGCCTGGATCACCTGACCCTTCATTCTTTCCCTTCAGAAGTTACGATGGAAGGAAAAGGGCCATCACTGCTTTGTTCCACGTTACCAGAAGCTCCTCTCCGTTTGTGGGTACCTTTACCTGCTGACATCTAAAACAACCATACTTTTTTATGATAAAGTATATTCAGTTATTTGTTCTCCTTTATTCCCAGTGCACTTAATTAATAATGCTTGATGGTGTTACAAAAAGAAATAAAACTGAGCTTCTTTCAGACATTTTATCTTAATTTTTAGCTTCTTTCTTCGATTTCCCATACCTTCTCCTTATTTTATTATGATGGCTGTGCACGAAACACTACGACAAAGCAATCTCTTATACCTAAATTTTAAACAAGTTCCGAATATATTGATTACAAATAATCTCATCGATCTATTCTTCATACTTGATACTTGTAACAAATACTATTTAAAGTTCTGCATTTTAAAATAAAATAATTTAATTATAGACAGGAATAATTTGACAACTTTGTTTTAAGTATTTCAAACTTGATAACATTATAGACTTATTTACACAGCATTGTTGTTCAGCGTCGGTTTAATCACTTGAACAGTCACAGTTCACACAGCTATATCTTTCTGCTACTACGAGATATAGATGTTTCACTTCAAGAATCGAGGATTGCACACTAGTGTAATCTGTTGCAGAGGATGATGGTGAACCAAGTGACGACTGCGAGGATACTGATGGCCGGCAAGGAGGCTCCTGCACCCTTGCACGTCTCCTGAACATACCCAAGAGGTAGACGTCGACGCTCCAACATGTTGTTGACTCCACGGATTTCAGCGTAATCCAGTCGCCTGTTCCGGGATAGTAGGACCGTGTAGAGCATGTTCTCCGGTCGGGAACAGAACGTCAGGACCAGGTGGGAATTCACCGCCTTCATCACCTGCACGGTTCCGGTGAATTGCTTGTAGGATTCATCCACCAATGTCCCTGTAACAAGTATTGTTAAAATCAGGCATGAGGGTATCCTAGACCTAAGGGTGACTGGGAACGTGGTGAAGGATTAACTCTAAGTAGCGACATGCACAGTATTCCGCAGTTTATCTTGAGCGTTCGTCTCCCAAGTCCTCACTCGGTAGGTTTCGGCTAACTCCGTAAACACAGATGACAACTTAGAAATATTAAATGCGCTATACAAGGCCTTAGTGCGGCCGGTTATGGAATATGGAGTAGCATGCTGGGACCCGTATAGAGCTAACCAAATCGATCCATTAGAAAAAATACAGAAGAGGGCAATAAAATTCATAAAAAGAGGCAAGTATTTTGGGCCTATAAAAGGAGATGAGACTAAATGGGAAGAATTAAGAATTAGGCGTAAAAACATAGGTTGGTAGCGTTATTCAAAGCTAATGCTGGTGTAAAGGCATGGGTGGACGTTAGTGTAAGGTTAGATAATCCGGATTATTATGGACGAAACGATCATAGGTATAAAATTAAGGGTAGAAGATACAGAACCAACGTAGGAAAATTTTCTTTTGTTAATAGAGCCATTGAAGAATGTAATGAATTGCCTGTAGCGGTCTTTCAGGGCTGTCCCCTGTCGCTGAAGAAATTTAGAAAAAATCTAGATGGTTTATAGTTTAACTTTTGAATTATAATGGTATATAATATGTAAATAGAGAAGTAATTAGATATGTTGTAAATCTAGTATTTGTAATTTGATCTGTATTCTTAACTCTGCCACCGGGTAGTACCCAATTGCAGTGAATAAATACATACATACATACATACATACATACATACATACATACATACATACATACATACATACATACATACATACATACATACATACATACATACATACATACATACATACATACATACATACATACATACATACATACATACATACATACATACATACATACATACATACATACATACATACATACATACATACATACATACATACATACATACATACATACATACATACATACATACATACATACATACATACATACATACATACATACATACATACATACATACATACATACATACATACATACATACATACATACATACATACATACATACATACATACATACATACATACATACATACATACATACATACATACATACATACATACATACATACATGCATACATGCATACATACTAGTACACTACACTAGTACACTCTGACATCTAGTGACTAATATGCTAAGGTTTTACGCGTGCTATTTGTTTTCTATGTGCATTCGTTTTGTGCAAGTTTGAGGTTAGTTACTATAGCTTAACCTGTTTATAATTATGGCTGAGGGCATAGCAAACTCATCATCATATGTACCTTCCGAGCAACGAACTCCGACTCGGAAACATGCACGTACAGTCGTGCATAGAGATGCATGTATGTAGCTGTGTACGCGTTGTTCCTGAAGGTCGAGAGCATTACTTCGCACAACATAGTACTTCCGGAGTATTATACAACAACGGAGTTTGGTGAAATATTAATGATGTTGTAACGTGTGCAGTTTTTCTCACTCGCTAACACAGGGTGTTCGATAACCACCTAATGTGTGTTACTCCGTCCATTCGCGAACACGGACTTTGATGAAATTTTAGTACTTGTTTCCCCCTTCACTCGCCGAAACAGAGTGTTTTTCCTGGCAAACATCAAACGTCGCCATTGCACAAATTTTCCCTTCCTTTCGCCGAACTTTGGACACTTTAGAGGTCATATGACCTGTTACTTGTTCCTTATAGGTTCTGTTTCCTCCCTACTCCTAAATTTAATAGCAATTTTTAGTGTCTAAGGCATGAATTCCACGCAACTTTCACCTTCCCACCGTTCAACTAATTAATGCATAAGCAAGTTTGACAATGTGTATCTTAAATCCCACGTACCATGTGCAGGCCATGACATGGGCTGGCGCCGAGGGTCTAGCCTGAACAATGGCACCTTTGTCGGCTAGGAACACAAAGAAAATACCTGTAAGGGAAAGTGTCCATTCACCTCGCTATATTGACACTTGGGTTCTCGTGCTTTCAATAATATATATCGGGATTGCCTGTTTAGTTTCTGCACTTGTATATTTAATAATTATCCT
Source organism: Mantis religiosa (assembly GCA_030765055.1). Lineage (NCBI taxonomy): Eukaryota > Metazoa > Arthropoda > Insecta > Mantodea > Mantidae > Mantis > Mantis religiosa. Next base: position 9,211,608 of record CM060958.1, read on the forward strand.
CTATATTTATTATAACTTTGTTTAATTCATATTGTGGTATCTATCCGCCCTTAATTATGCATTTAATAAGACTTTTGGGGTTATTATGACAACGTTATGCCTAACAGGGACGGTATCATACACTATACTAGTACACTCTGACATCTAGTGACTAATATGATAAGCTTTTACGCGCGCTCTTTGTTTTCTGTGTGCATTCGTTTTGTGCAAGTTTGAGGTTAGTTACTATAGCTTAACCAGTTTGTAATTAAGGCTGAGGGCACACCAAACTCATCATCATATGTACCTTCCGAGCAACGAACTCAGGAAAATCCGTCAGCACTGTCAGGCGTATTAAATCGTTTTGTACATCTCATCCCAATGAATCTCCAAAAACACCACGAAAATGCAGGTAAGGCTGTGATCTGTGTATGGTAATAACCAATAGTTATGATTTTTTTCCTTCTTCTTTTCCCTTCAATCCCTTCCTTTTTGGCTTCCTCCTTTTCCTTATATCTTGCTCTTTTATCTTTCTTTGTCTCTTGCTCTGAGCCCTTTGTATATTTCTACATATCTTTCTATTTCCCTCCATTACCAAAGCTACACCGGTATTTAATAGAGGCCAACAAACCTAGGAGCAAGACTTACCTATGTTGTGGATGTTATGGCTCTCACTGTTATTCTTTTACCTCCGTATAACTGTGATCTGAATGCAAGTGAACTGGCGTGGGCAAAAATAAAGAACTTTTTCAGAGGACACAACGTTACTGGTGATATGTCAGCCACCAATCTGCAGCAACTTGCTATATAAGCATTCTCTTCTGTAACTGCGACGGATTGGGAAGGATACTGCAAGAACTGGAAATGAAATATTGGAGAAATAATGGTGTAATTGAAAATGATGAAATTATCAACAGATCAGAGGATAGTAGCGATGAAACTGATGCAGTGGACTCAGAAATCGAAGAATCACAAAGCGAATGAGTATTTATGGCTATCATATTTGTTTACTGTATATGTATTGTTAAAATCAGGCATGAGGGTATCGTAGGGCTACTGCCTAAGGGTGAATGGGAACATGGTGAAGGATTAACTCTAAGCAGCGACATGCACAGTATGCTCAGTTTATCTTGAGCGTTCGTCTCCCAAGTCCTCACTCGGTAGGTTTCGGCGAACTCCGTAAACACAGATGACAACTTAGAAAGAGGAAATGCGCTATACTAGTGCATCAGGCGGTCCTTGCCCGTTAAGTACCTTGTTGAGCCCTCCCGGAACTCAACACCTCATATGAGAAGATATGTGATGGGTGAGGATTACGGATGGGAGGTTTCCAACAGGTCGGAGGTTTTCTCAGGGTAGATCTGCATGAATTCTCTCTTTTGAGTTTCAGGGAGTGGTTGCGTCCGGACAGGGTATAGGTATTATCACATAGAAGACACCACGACCGTTGAATGTCAAGTTTATTGTTACAAGTAGTCCTCTCCACTCGTCACTGTTGTCTTGACGTTATTCGCACGTTAGGCTCGAGATTTGAGATTCGTCCGTTGTTGTGCGCATGACACGCCGAGTGTTGTATGTGGCAGTGTACGCGTTGTTCCTGAACGTCGAGAGCATTACTTCGCACAACATAGTACTTCCGGAGTATTATACAACAACGGAGTTTGGTGAAATATTAATGATGTTGTAACGTGTGCAGTTTTTCTCACTCGCTAACACAGGGTGTTCGATAACCACCTAATGTGTGTTACTCCGCCCATTCGCGAACACGGACTTTGATGAACTTTTAGTACTTATTGCCCACTTCACTCGCCGAAACAGAGTGTTTTTCCTAGCAAACATCGAACGTCGCCATTGCACAAATTTTCCCTTCCTTTCGCCGAACTTTGGACAATTTAGAGGTCATGTGACCTGTTACTTGTTCCTTATAGGTTGTGTTTCCTCCCTACTCTTAAATTTAATAGCAATTTTTAGTGTCTAAGGCATGAATTCCACGCAACTTTCACCTTCCCACCGTTCAACTAATTAATGCATAAGCATGTTTCAAAATGTGTATCTTAAATCCCAGTGTCTATTCTCTCATCACGTACCATGTGCAGGCCAAGACATGGGCTGGCGCCGAGGGTCTAGCCTGAACAATGGCACCTTTGTCGGCTAGGAACACAAAGAAAATACCTGTGAGGGAAAGTGTCCATTCACCTCGCTATATTGACACTTGGGTTCTCGTGCTTTAAATAATATATATTACATATATTATTGCCTGTTTAGTTTCTGCACTTGTATATTTAATAATTATCCTCTATATTTATTATAACTTTGTTTAATTCATATGGTGGTATCTATCCGCCCTTAATTATGCATTTAATAAGACTTTCGGGGTTATTATGACAATGTTATGCCTAACAGGGACGGTATCATACACTACACTAGTACACTCTGACATCTAGTGACTAATATGCTAAGCTTTTACGCGCGCTCTTTGTTTTCTATGTGCATTCGTTTTGTGCAAGTTTTAGGTTAATTACTACAGCTTAACCAGTCTGTAATTATGGCTCAGGGCACACCAAACTCATCGTCATATGTACCTTCCTAGCAACGAACTCCGACTGGGAAACATGCACGTACAGTCGTGCATAGTGATGGCCGCAAAATAATAGCGAAAGCTGCAGAAAGTTGCGATATAGAAAAGGATAACAACCAATTAATGTTCCCACTCAGCAAATCAATAGAACGAGGAAAATGCGCTAGCACTTTCAGGCGTATTAAATCGTTTTGTGCAACTCATCCCAATGAAACTCCAAAAACACCAGGAAAAAACAGGTAAGGCTGTGATCTGTGTATGGTAATAACTAATAGTGATGTTTTCTTTCGTTCTTCTTTTCCCTTCAATCCTTTCGTTTTTGGCTTCCTTTTTTTCCTTATATCTTGCTCTTTTATCTTTCTTTTTCTCTTGCTCTGAGCTCTTTGTATATTTCTACATAGCTTTCTATTTCCCTCCATTACCAAAGCTACACCGGTATTTAATAGAGGCCAACAAACCTAGGAGCAAGACTTACCTATGTTGTGGATGTTATGGCTCTCACTATTATTTGTTTACCTCCGTATAACTGTGATCTCAATGCAATTGAACTGGCGTGAGCAAAAATAAAGAACGTTTTCAGAGGACACAACGGTACTGGTGATATGTCAGCCACAAATCTGCAGAAACTTGCTATAGAAGCATTCTCTTCTGTAACTGCGACGGATTGGGAAGGATACTGCAAGAACTGGAAATGAAATATTGGAGAAATAATGGTGTAATTGAAAATGATGAAATTATCCACAGATCAGAGGATACTAGCGATGAAACTGATGCAGTGGACTCAGAAATCGAAGAATCACAAAGCGAATGAGTGAGTATTTATGGCTGACATATTTGTTAACTGTTTTTATGTGTTTCATAAATATACAGCTTATAGGATCGAGTTCAATTTAATGTTTGTCCACAGATCTCACACTTGCGGTGCATATCTTCGATTATCTTACACACTATTTTGCTGAACTGTGTTTTTCAAGGTTGACCACACTGCAGAAACAAAAGAGCGTTAGCTCTCACGACTTCCCCTCTACCCGCACTAAAACGTAAATCCAGCGCTCTTCTTATCTTGCGCGTACTGTAAATCTGACGGTCGACATGAATAAAGCTATTAGTCTACATAACAATGGATTGTGATTATTCCTGATGATACAAGTTCCATCTTGGAAGATACCCAAAGTGACGAGAGTCGCAGGTTCCTTTTAGCACGTGCGTGAGTGTCCAAAATTCGGAGACTCAAATATTAAAAGAACTATCTGAAAAGGAGGCTGGGTGTTGTCAACACACATCACCTAAGCTGAGTCCATGTGTTCGAGGGGAAACCAGTATTACCAAACACTGATACATCTGTTAATGTAATATCATCTTCCAGGAAATTACTTCACGTATACTGACAGGAAGTTGCATGTTTTGACTTCCATAATTTATTTTCCGAATATTCAAATTTTCAAATTTTGCACTTCTTGTAACCTTAAAAATATATTCTCGTTACAATATACACAGAGGGAATTTACGAGGTTTGTCTGAAAAGTTTCCGACCTTAACATAAAGATGGCAGCACTCGTAAATAAAACATAGTGAATTTTGTTGTTCATCTGTTGACACTTACCAACGTTTTAGCCATTTTGGATGCTCAGTTGTTATGTAACAGTTGTTTGAGTGAGTTGATGTGAGTGTTTTTATGAAAATGGACAAAACTGAGTATCCAGCTGTCATTAAATATTTGATTTTCAAAGTCAGTAGTCTACACAAATCAAAGATGAGTTGGATTCTGTGTATGGGGACTCTGCACCATAATTTACCACACTTAGTTAAGTTCAGAGGTTCTTCCCAATTAGTCCTAGGACCCTGGCCTCCAACCCGGGAGCGATGAAAAACTCCGGGGGTCTTTCCATAGGGCAATACCTGATTTCTTAACCCCCCTCGCCGTTGACAACAACCTCAAGACGGGATGGAACTGCATACGCCAATTACGCGCATCAACCCCCAGGGAAGAGTACCGAATAACCTCGGTGGGTCAGCCTGGTGATCTAGCACACTTTCTACTAGCTCTGCAGGCTAGTATCTGGGACATATGAGGCAACCTTCTACCCCCTCCGGGCAGCCGTGATGAAAAACTCCGGGAGTCTTTCCATAGGGCAATACCTGATTTCATAACCCCCCTCGCCGTTGACAACAACCTCAAGACGGGATGGAACTGCATACGCCAATTACGCGCATCAACCCCGCAGGGAAGAGTACCGAATAACCTCGGTGGGGCAGCCTGGTGATCTAGCACACTTTCTACTAGCTCTGCAGGCTAGTATCTGGGACATATAAGGCAACCCTCTACCCCCTCCGGGCAGCCGTAGCCTGGCCGGAGGTACTCAATTCCCCGTGGGTGTCGGGAACACACTGCCTCCTCGAGTCCAACCCATTCCGAACAACTCCCCTTCGGCAGGGGCTCGACAGTTCGGCCCGAGGTTCCTCTAGTAACGTCAGAGGTACCACGAGAGCTAACAGTGAAATTTTGGGCAGCTGAATTTAAACGTGGCCGTAAGAACTTGGGAGACGATGAACGTTCGGAACGTACTAAAACTGCAACTACCAACGAAAACATCACCAAAGCTCACCAAATAGTGCTAGACGACCGTTGAATTAAAGTGAGAGAGATAGCAGAGGCTATGAACATGTCAAAAGAACGTGTTTGTCACATATTAAATCAACATTTAGACATGAGAAAGCTGTCCGCGCGTTGGGTACTGCGTTTGCCCACGTTAGACAAAAAACGTGTTCGAATGAACATTTTCAATGCTCTGTTGGCGCAGTTTAGGCGCAATAAATCACAGTTTTGGTGCCGATTAATTACTGTAGATGAAACTTGGATACACCATCATACGCCCGAAACAAAAATACAGTCCAAACAGTGAACTACAAATGGGGAACCGGCTCCAAAAAATCAAAAGCTGTTTTTTTTTTCGACTGAGAAAGTGATGGTAACTGATTTTTTGGGATAGTCATGGAGTCTTTTAATCGATTATCCTCAAGAAGGAAAAAAACATTACAAGAGCATCATTACTTGATAAGCTGAAGGCAGAACTTGCGGAAAAACGGCCACATTTGTAGAAAAAGAAAATCCTGTTTCAACAAGACAACGTACCGTCTCACACCTCAGCGGTTGCAATGGCAAAAATCCTCGAATTACAATTTGAACTGCTTGACTCACCAGATCTAGCTCCAAGCGACTTCTTTTTGTTCCCTCATTTGAAAACTGCGCTCGGAGGACATAGTTTTCAGTCAAATGAAGAGGCAATAACGTTCGTCAACAATTATTTTGCAGAGAGAAACACCCAGTACTATTTGGACGGACTACAGAGATGGAACATCGCTGGCAGAAGTTTGTAGAGTTACTAGGAGACTATGTTGAAAAACGCCGAGTACTATTTGGACGGGTTATAGAGATGGGAGCATCGCTGGGAGAAGTGTGTAGAGTTACAAGGAGACTATGTTGAAAAACGCCGAGTACTATTTGAACGGGTTACAGTGATGGGAGCATCGCTGGGAGAAGTGTGTAGAGTTACAAGGAGACTATGTTGATAAACGCCGAGTACTATTTGAACGGGTTACAGTGATGGGAGCATCGCTGGGAGAAGTGTGTAGAGTTACAGAGAGACTATGTTGAAAAACGCCGAGTACTATTTGGACGTGTTACAGAGACTGGAGCATCGCTGGGAGAAGTGTGTAGAGTTACAAGGAGACTATGTTGAAAAACGCCGAGTACTATCTGAACGGGTTACAGTGATGGGAGCATCGCTGGGAGAAGTGTGTAGAGTTACAAGGAGACTATGTTGAAAAACGCCGAGTACTATTTAAACGGGTTACAGTGATGGGAGCATCGCTAGGAGAAGTGTGTAGAGTTACAAGGAGACTATGTTGAAAAACGTCGAGTACTATTTGAACGGGTTACAGTGATGGGAGCATCGCTGGGAGAAGTGTGTAGAGTTACAAGGAGACTATGTTGAAAAACGCCGAGTACTATTTGGACAGGTTACAGAGATGGGAGTATCGCTGGGAGAAGTGTGTAGAGTTACAAGGAGACTATGTTGAAAAACGCCGAGTACTATTTGGACAGGTTACAGAGATGGGAACATCGCTAGGAGAAGTGTGTAGAGTTACAAAGAGACTATGTTGAAAAACGCCGAGTACTATTTGGACAGGTTACAGAGATGGGAGTATCGCTGGGAGAAGTGTGTAGAGTTACAAGGAGACTATGTTGAAAAACGCCGAGTACTATTTGGACAGGTTACAGAGATGGGAGTATCGCTGGGAGAAGTGTGTAGAGTTACAAAGAGACTATGTTGAAAAACGCCGAGTACTATTTGGACAGGTTACAGAGATGGGAACATCGCTGGGAGAAGTGTGTAGAGTTACAAGGAGACTATGTTGAAAAACGCCGAGTACTATTTGGACAGGTTACAGAGATGGGAGTATCGCTGGGAGAAGTGTGTAGAGTTACAAAGAGACTATGTTGAAAAACGCCGAGTACTATTTGGACAGGTTACAGAGATGGGAACATCGCTGGGAGAAGTGTGTAGAGTTACAAGGAGACTATGTTGAAAAACGCCGAGTACTATCTGAACGGGTTACAGTGATGGGAGCATCGCTGGGAGAAGTGTGTAGAGTTACAAGGAGACTATGTTGAAAAACGCCGAGTACTATTTAAACGGGTTGCAGTGATGGGAGCATCGCTAGGAGAAGTGTGTAGAGTTACAAGGAGACTATGTTGAAAAACGTCGAGTACTATTTGAACGGGTTACAGTGATGGGAGCATCGCTGGGAGAAGTGTGTAGAGTTACAAGGAGACTATGTTGAAAAACGCCGAGTACTATTTGGACAGGTTACAGAGATGGGAGTATCGCTGGGAGAAGTGTGTAGAGTTACAAGGAGACTATGTTGAAAAACGCCGAGTACTATTTGGACAGGTTACAGAGATGGGAGTATCGCTGGGAGAAGTGTGTAGAGTTACAAAGAGACTATGTTGAAAAACGCCGAGTACTATTTGGACAGGTTACAGAGATGGGAGTATCGCTGGGAGAAGTGTGTAGAGTTACAAGGAGACTATTTTGAAAAACGCCGAGTACTATTTGGACAGGTTACAGAGATGGGAGTATCGCTGGGAGAAGTGTGTAGAGTTACAAGGAGACTATGTTGAAAAACGCCGAGTACTATTTGGACAGGTTACAGAGATGGGAGTATCGCTGGGAGAAGTGTGTAGAGTTACAAGGAGACTATGTTGAAAAACGCCGAGTACTATTTGGACAGGTTACAGAGATGGGAACATCGCTGGGAGAAGTGTGTAGAGTTACAAGGAGACTATGTTGAAAAACGCCGAGTACTATTTGGACAGGTTACAGAGATGGGAGTATCGCTGGGAGAAGTGTGTAGAGTTACAAGGAGACTATGTTGAAAAACGCCGAGTACTATTTGGACGGGTTACAGAGATGGGAACATCGCTGGGAGAAGTGTGTAGAGTTACAAAGAGACTATGTTGAAAAACGCCGAGTACTATTTGGACGGGTTACAGAGATGAGAGCATCGCTGGGAGAAGTGTGTAGAGTTACAAGGAGACTATGTTGAAAAACGCCGAGTACTATTCGGACGGGTTACAGAGATGGGAACATCGCTGGGAGAAGTGTGTGGAGTTACAAGGAGACTATGTTGAAAAACGCCGAGTACTATTTGGACAGATTACAGAGATGGGAGTATCGCTGGGAGAAGTGTGTAGAGTTACAAAGAGACTATGTTGAAAAACGCCGAGTACTATTTGGACGGGTTACAGAGATGGGAACATCGCTGGGAGAAGTGTGTAGAGTTACAAGGAGACTATGTTGAAAAACGCCGAGTACTATTTGGACAGGTTACAGAGATGGGAGTATCGCTGGGAGAAGTGTGTAGAGTTACAAAGAGACTATGTTGAAAAACGCCGAGTACTATTTGGACGGGTTACAGAGATGGCAGCATCGCTTGTGAGAAGTGTGTAGAGTTACAAGGAGGCTATGTTGAAAAACGCCGAGTACTATTTGGACGTGTTACAGAGATGGGAACATCGCTGGGAGAAGCGTGTAGAGTTACAAGGAGACTATGTTGAAAAACGCCGAGTACTATTTGGACGGGTTACAGAGATGGGAACATCGCTGGGAGAAGCGTGTAGAGTTACAAGGAGACTATGTTGAATTACGTCGAGTACTATTTGGACGGGTTACAGAGATGGCAGCATCGCTGGGAGAAATGTGTAGAGTTACAAGGAGACTTTGTTGAAAAAAGAAATTGTGGAAAACATGTCTTGTATCTTTATTAGGTTGGAAACGTTTCAGATCACCCTCGTAGACCAAGCATTTACTTCAGTTTCGTCAGATACCCTCACTATTCAAGAAATCTGCAATACAAGCTGAACCAAGTGAGATGCTCGTCGGCGTCCACAAAGGATACCGATATACAATAACTAGGAACATCTCAGGAGTGTTTAAACACATACAAAATTATTATTTAAAATAAAATGTTTCTTTAACTGTAAGATTTTTTGTATCTGTTATGGTTTGCCAGTTACACAAAGGTTACCGAGAATGAGTTGCATTTACTTGACGTCGATATCAACCCTACTTATCATGCGTATTAAGGAAAGTAAAATGATGGTTAATTGGGACTAATAAACCAAATAGAATCGAAGAAATGCAAATATAGACAGCTAAAATCGAATATTTTCCGGCTTTCGGTGAACATTTTGCCTCTTTTTCGCATTTTTCTCAACTCCTGAACATTATTCATTAATCTCAGACGATTGGCTACACATTCGCCCTTATTTCTAACACAAATTTTCAATAAGTATTCGCAATAAGATAGAAGATGAAAATGTCGTAGCTGTTGTCTGTTGGTGGAGACAGTCTGCAGCAGACGTAGTTATATTTGCCAAGTGTTTGCTTTAATCCCGAGAGCAAGACGTGCCGACCTTATTTACCCTCCCATGCTCGATCAACATCCCACAATGTCTACTTGTGACATCATATCCGGCCGCAACCAGAAATTGTGGTGCTCATCTCCAAAGTTTGATCTTAGTTGACATCGACTGCGTCTTAACGCGCCATTGGTTAATAGCTACTACGATATATTGAATTTTACACAAAAATTCGATTTTTTTAGTACTATATGCGCGCGAAAAGAAGAGCGATCGGCTTCCAGGTGACAACTTTGAAATTTGAAATGCGCTATACACTGACATCTAGTGGCTAATACGCTAAGCTTCATCATGTCCGCCATATTTCGTTTGGATCAATTTGGAGGTTAGTTAGCTAACCAGTTTACAACAATCGTATGTTAGAATTAGAATTTTAGTTCGTCCTTGGCAACATATACATGTTATAAGACACGTCAAAATATATAAATACAGTATATACAAAAAGTCAAATTGATTACATACAATATACACAGTAAGCAGCTTTTCTATGGATCCATGTAGTATTTGTATAGTCTAATTTACTACAAGAAATGTCATAATATAAATATTACAGGTTTGTGAATGTACTATGCTCCCAGTACTCATTTACATGGTTATAGTTCTAAAAATTCATTAACCGTATAAAAACAGTGTGTATGCAAAAATGTCTTAACCTTATTCTTAAAGTGTTTTAATGATGCAGCTTGTTTAAATGAATTTGGAAGTTTATTATATAACATTATCACTTTGTAGTTAAAGCTTCCTTCATAAAGGCTCGTTTGGTGCGCTCGAATTGCCAGTTTATCCTTGTTACGAGTGTGTACATCAGCATTTACTTGAAAATGATTTATATTTGTATGAACATTTGTGGAAGTTATGGGTCCCGAAAGGGGACACATTATTATTCGTCTACCTCCGTATAACTGTGATCTGAATGCAATTGAGCTGGCGTGGGCAAAACTAAGGAATGTTTTCAGAGGATGCAACGTTACTTGTGATATCTTCGCTTGTCTTACACGCTATTTTGCTGAACTGTGTTTTTCAAGTTTGACCACGCTGCAGAAACAAAAGAGCGTTAGCTCTCGTTTCTTCCCCTCTGCCCCCACCACAACGTGAATCCAGCGCTCAACATATATTGCGCGTACTGTATGTACCAGTTGAGTCACCTGCCCCTATTTATTTTTGAATTTATGAAACGTGCTAAGCAGCGTATGTGACTTATGCCTGTCTTGAATGTCTTCTAATGGATGATTTTCAGAACGGTTTATAGAGAAAGGTTAGATAACTCAGTGCATAAGTGTTGTATGGGACAAAATACAATCACTATGTATGTCGATTGCAGAAACATCATACCCAGACAGAAAAAGCTCCAGTAGCAATTTTAGGCCAGTTTGCAAACTTTTATTCATTAGCGTGCATTCACATACTCTATAAACACCCCCCTGAAGGAACATTTAAACACTGAAGATCTACCCAAAAGTCCGGGGCTCCTTCCATAGGGCAATACCTGATTTCATAAAAAGCCTCCCCCCCCCCGTTGACAAGAACGTCAAGACGGGATGGAAGTGGATACATCGCTTACGCGCGTCAACCCCGCAAGGAAGACTACCGAATAACCTCGGTGGGGCCACCTGGTGATCTAGCACACCTACTACTAGCTCTGTAGACTAGTACCGGGGACTTATGATGCAATCCTCTGCCCCCTCCGGGTGGCCGTAGCCTGGCTGGAGGTACCCAATTCCCCGTGGGTGTCGGGAACACGCTACCCCCTTGAGTCCAACTCAATCCGAACAACTCCACAACGGGAGGACTCGGCAGATCGGCCCTAGCTTCCTCTAGTAACGTCAGAGGTACCACGAGTGCCAATAGTGAAATTTTGGGTAGCTGAATTTAAACGTGGCCGTAAGAACGTGGGAGACGATGAACGCTCAGGAAGTCCAAAAACTGCAACTATCCTCGAAAATATCGCCAAAGTTCAGCAAATGGTCTTAGACGACCGCCGAATTAAAATGAGAGAGATATCAGAGGCTATGGGCATGTCAAAATAACGTGTTTGTCACATATTAGATCAACATTTAGACATGAGAAATCTGCCCGCTCGTTGGGTGCCGCGTTAGATCGAAAACGTGTTTGAATGAACATTTCCAACGCTCTGTTGGAGCAGTTTAGGTGCAATAAATCCGAGTTTTGCCCCCGATTAATTACTGTAGATGAAACTTGAATACACCATTATACATCCGAAACAAAACTACAGTTCAAACAGTGGACTGCAAAGGGGGATCCGGCTCCACAAAAAGCAGAAACTGTTTTTTCCGTCTGGGAAATTGATGGCGACTGTTTTTTTTGGGATAGTCATGGAGATATTTTAATCGATTATCTTCAAGAAGGTAAAACCATTACAGGAGTATACTACGCATCATTACATGACAAGCTGAAGGCATAACTTGCGGGAAAACGGTCTTACTTGCAGAGAAATAAAATCCTGCTTCAGCAAGACAACGCACTGTCTTTCACCTCAGTGGTTGTTATGGTGAAAATCCACGAATTACGGTTTGAACTGCTTGACTCACCAGATCTAACCCCAAGCGACTTCTTTTCGTTCTCTCATCTAAAAATTGCTCTCGGAGGACAGATTTTCGTCAAATGAAGAGACAATCACCTTCGTGAACAATTATTTTGTAGAGAAACGCGCCGAGTAAAAACGCAACCCTCTACCGCGTCCGGGGGGAGGCCGTAGCCTGTCCGGAGGTACCCGATTTCCCGCGGGTGTCGGAAATACACTGATCCGTCGAGTCCAACCCAATCCAAACAACTCTACAACGGGAGGGCTCGGCAGTTCCGCTCTCTGGTGAGGTCAGTGGTACTACGAGTGCTAAGGGTCCACAGCGCTCGCACCATAGTAACTGAAGGGGACGGACCCTAAAGGAACAGTTAAGTGCAGAGGATGTACTTTCATTAGTCCTTGACCCGTAGCACCAAGTAACCGGGCCTCCTTCTACCCGGGACTCTTTCCATAGGGCAATACCTTGAGTCTAAAAAGGCCCCCCCGCCCGCTCAGCACAACGTCAAGACGGGTGGAAGTGGATACGCCACCTACGCGCGTCAACCCCGCAGGAAAGATTACCGAAAACCTCGGTGGGACCACCTGGTGATCTAGCACACTCTTTACTAGCTATGCTGTCTAATAACCGGAACTTTTTAAGCAACTTTCTGCCCCCTCCAGGCGGCCTTAGCCTGCCCGGAGGCACCCGATTTCCCGCGGGTGTCGGGAATACACTGTCCCGTCGAGTCCAACCCAATCCGAACAACTCTACAACGGGAGGGCTCGGCAGTTCGGCCCTCTGGTAACGTCAGTGGTACCACGAGTGCTAAGGGTTCGCAGCGCTCACACCAAAGTAACTGAAGGGGACGGACCCTAAAGGAACAGCTATTGCCGGAGGTTCTACTCCCATTAGTCCTGGACCCGTAGGACCAAGGACCTGGGCCTCTTTCAACCAGGAAGTTACCGAGCTGTCCCAAAATGGCACCCGTCGCCTCCGAGGCTCTTTCCATAGGGCAAGACCTAGAGACCAACAAGCCCCACCCCATCTGGTGCTGTGGAATCAAGACGGGAAGGAAGTGGATACGCCACTTACGCGCGCCAACTCCAAGATTGGAAGACTACCGATATGACCTCGGTGGGGTCGCCTGGTGATCTAGCACACCTTCTACTAGCTCTGCAGGGTAGTACCCTGGAATATTAATGACTTCCCTCAATCCCGTCCGGAGACGTACCCGATCTTCCACGGGTATCGGGAAACACTGTCCCCTCGAGTCCAACCCAATCCCAAAAACTCCCTATAAGGGAGAGGCTCGTATGTTCGGCCCGAGGTTCCTCTAGTAACGTCAGAGGTACCACGAGTGCTAAGGGTCCACAGCGCTCGCACCACAGTAGCTGAAGGGGACGGACCCTGAAGGAACAACCTATCACAAGCATTAGTAGACAATGGCACTGGAGCATAAAATGGCCGATCTATACATTGGAACTAATTGGATTTAAATCTTCAGCTAACATATGTTTTCGTTGTACAGCCATGTCAAAAAGTGCTAAGAATTAGCTAGATTGTTTTGGCTTCTGTTACAAATTACGGCAATTTTTAGCTCATACAGTAATTGCAATGGCGCATGCAGTTTTTGTGTGCCTTAAAACTACTAGAACAAGCTCAAACACTGTATGAAGCTAAGCGTGTAAAGATTCGAGGTGGGAGTCTAACATCTGCGGTCACATATACGTATAGAAAGCTCAGTTTGCAAGGTAGCGTTGGCTAAATGTTGTTGTAGAGGTTAGCTCACCACTCTGCCTCTACAAGTTGGGTTCAAATCATTCTTGTTCAGCTGCAAAATATGTTTACTGTTTGTTTTACCTATTGTGTGCTCTATAATTTGATGTTATGAAACAAAAGAAGCAAAAACCAAAAAACATTCTAATTTTAAGTCATTTTTGCACATTTTTTTTATTTCAAAGTCTGGTATATATGAATTATAGCTAAGAAAATAAGGAATTGAGTCTTCAAATAGGAAATTTGTGACTGACACCGACGATTATGTTGCTGACAATAGTAATTATAATTGTGATGATTTTAGTGCTGTTGATTAATATGACAATCGTGATTAGAAGGAGGCCTGTTTACCTACCATTTTGACTACCGGCAGAGACCCAGAAGCTGAGCTTCTCTTCGTCAGGCATCCGGAAGATGTAGAGGATACTTCCGGCCTTCTCACTCCACAGCATCTTGATGGTAGCCTCGTCTAGCATGCTCAACGTAAGCACAGGACATACATCTATCGTTGTGCTCGCCTGATTTGGCTCTTTAATCCGGTTATGTTGGATGATCTCCACGGCGTACCACTTGCCCATCACCTGTAACATTTGCCAAACATACCTGAATCTCCTATCTGCCTCTACAATACCCCAAAGTATACAAGTTTAACGTTAGCTATCATAATAGGTAAACACTATTTTTATTCTCCATAGGGTAATACCCCTAAGCTTTGATTATCACCGGTGATGAGTCATAGCTGCATCAGTATGATCCAGAAGGTAAACAAGCAAGCACAGTGTGGAAATCGCCAATTTCTCCAACACCAAAAAAGGCAAAAGTTGTTCCATCTGCAGTGAAAGTGATGGTGATCACATTTTTTGACTGTAATGGAATGATTTACGAGCATGCAGTTCCCACTCACACTACTGTTACAGCAGCATACTACACGTCAGTATTGGCTACACTGAGCAAGCACATTACAAAGAAACGACTAGAGCTTTCTCGGACTGGGTGACGACTTCATCATGATAATGCATGGGCCTAACGTAACATGCAGTTCCCCCTCACACTACTGTTACAGCAGCATACTACACGTCAGTATTGGCTACACTGAGGAAGCACATTACAAAGAAACGAGCAGAGCTTTCTCGGACTGGGTGACGACTTCATCGTGAGAATGTACGGCTTTACGTCACATGCAGTACCATCTCACACTACTGTTACAGCAGCATACTACACGTCAGTATTGGCTACACTGAGGAAGCACATTACAAAGAAACGACTAGAGCTTTCTCGGACTGGGTGACGACTTCATCATGACAATGCACGACCTCACGTCACATGCAGTTCCCCCTCACACTACTGTTACAGCAGCATACTACACGTCAGTATTGGCTACACTGAGGAAGCACATTACAAAGAAACGACCAGAGCCTTCTCGGACTGGGTGACGACTTCATCATGACAATGTACGGCCTCATGTCACATGCAGTTCCCCCTCACACTACTGTTACAGCAGCATACTACACGTCAGTATTGGCTACACTGAGGAAGTACATTACAAAGAAACGACCAGAGCTTTCTCGAACTGGGTGACGTCTTCATCATGACAATGCACGGCCTCACGTCACATACAGTTCCCCCTCACACTACTGTTACAGCAGCATACTACACGTCAGTATTGGCTATACTGAGGAAGTACATTACAAAGAAACGACCAGAGCTTTCTCGAACTGGGTTACGACTTCATCATGACAATGCACGGTCTCACGTCACATACAGTTCCCCCTCACACTACTGTTACAGCAGCATACTAAACGTCAGTATTGGCTACACTGAGGAAGTACATTGCAAAGAAACGCCCAGAGCTCTTGGACTGGGTGACGACTTCATCATGACAATATACGGCCTCACGTCACATGCAGTTCCCCCTCACACTACTGTTACAGCAGCATACTACACGTCAGTATTGGCTACACTGAGGAAGTACATTGCAAAGAAACGACTAGAGCTTTCTCGAACTGGGTGACGACTTCATCATGACAATGCACGGTCTCACGTCACATACAGTTCCCCCTCACACTACTGTTACAGCAGCATACTAAACGTCAGTATTGGCTACACTGAGGAAGCACATTGCAAAGAAACGCCCAGAGCTCTTGGACTGGGTGACGACTTCATCATGACAATATACGGCCTCACGTCACATGCAGTTCCCCCTCACACTACTGTTACAGCAGCATACTACACGTCAGTATTGGCTATACTGAGGAAGCACATTACATAGAAACGACCAGAGCTTTCTCGGACTGGGTGACGACTTCATCATGACAATGCACGGCCTCACGTCACATACAGTTCCCCCTCACACTACTGTTACAGCAGTATACTAAACGTCAGTATTGCTACACTGAGGAAGCACATTACAAAGAAACGACCAGAGCTTTCTCGGACTGGGTGACGACTTCATCGTGACAATGTACGGCCTCAAGTCACATGCAGTTCCCCCTCACACTACTGTTACAGCAGCATACTACACGTCAGTATTGGCTACACTGAGGAAGCACATTACAAAGAAACGACCTGAGCTCTCTCGGACTGGGTGACGACTTCATCATGACAATGTACGGCCTCAAGTCACATGCAGTTCCCCCTCACACTACTGTTACAGCAGTATACTACACGTCAGTATTGGCTACACTGAGGAAGCACATTACAAAGAAACGACCAGAGCTCTCTCGAACTGGGTGACGACTTCATCATGACAATGTACGGCCTCAAGTCACATGCAGTTCCCCCTCACACTACTGTTACAGCAGCATACTACACGTCAGAATTGGCTACACTGAGGAAGCACATTACAAAGAAACGCCCAGAGCTCTCTCGGACTGGGTGACGACTTCATCATGACAATGCATGGCCTCACGTCACATGCAGTTCCCCCTCACACTACTGTTACAGCAGTATACTACACGTCAGTATTGACTACACTGAGGAAGTACATTACAAAGAAATGGCCAGAGCTTTCTCAGACTGGGTGACGACCTCATCATGACAATGCACGACCTCACGTCACATGCAGTGCCCTCTCACACTACTGTTACAGCAGCATACTACACGTCAGTATTGACTACACTGAGGAAGTACATTACAAAGAAACGACCAGAGCTTTCTCGGACTGGGGGACGATTTCATTATGACGCTGCACGGTCTCACGTTTCAAATCAAGTCATGCAGTTTCTGGCTCGATTCAACATTACCTACGTATCACATCCACCTTATAGTCCCTGCGACTATTTTTATTCCCATCACTAAAGGCAAAGCTTAGGGGTATTTGATTTGAGAACTCTGAAGCAGTGCTCAAGAAAAGTGAGGCGATTCTCAAAGATCTGACAAAGAATGGTCTGCCGCACGTCCTTGAGACTGGCAGAGACGTTATAAAAAGTGAATGGAAGTAGGATGGTCTATTTTGAAAAAGATCATGTAAACATTAAATTGCAGTAATAAACATCTGTGAAAATAATCAGTCAGTTTTTGTTGATCAGCCCTCGTGTAAAGGAAACTATTCAACTGTATAGGTTGGTAATGGTATACATTTGTGTAGGAAAGTCAGGAGTTTTGTGTTCAACATATTAACACTCAACATGTCCATCATTATAAATGCGGCACAGTTCATACTTCGCATCCATGATGCGCCACGTGACTTGCTGCATTTCTGGAGCAGCATTTCTGAAAATGATTTTCTCAGGAAGAAAGGATGAATTAAATGAACTACGATAGGCATACACTATAGATATATACTGGAAGACCCATGTCCTGCTGGAACTGCCTAGAAATGGGTCAACCAAGCACGTGGACCACGCTTTCATCCGGCATCGCGCAGCACTGCTCTACGCCGCGAAATCTATACTAGGTGCGTTCAAGTTATAATATCTTTCTGAATGCGTGACAGAGATGGCAGCACTGTAAAATATATAGAACTCTAGCGGCATCGACGAGAGTTAGGATTGCTTTTGATACTTAAAATGACGACGTTTCATTGTAAGAACGGCGTGTAATCATTCGTTCTCCCTATTTTCGTGATGCGACATTTATTGAAATTCCTCACCAGTTGAGTGAGGCATGTGGTGATGGTATCATGGATGTGTCTAATGTACGTTCCTGGGGGCGACAGTTCAATGAAGCCGTTGCTCCATCTTGCTGGAAATAACCTTCTCTCAATTCGGTATCATCCGCCTGATCCACAAATGTATTTAAGATACTCATATAAACTCCAGTGTCTGCAGTCATATCAAAGAAAATGGGACCAACGATCCTGGAAGCTGACACCACGCATCATGCAGTGGGGTTTCGTGGATCACTTGGGGGTTTACAGCAGCCCAATATCTGGTGTTTTGTGTGTTTATGTAGCCTGACAGATGAAACCATGCCTCATCTGTAAACCATGTTATGGAGAGAATGTCTGGACGTGGAATAAGAGTACCCTGGAACCATCGACAGTAACTGATTCATTTATCATAATCTGCTTCTTTCAGTTGTTACACCATATGTACTCTGTAAGGTCGGGCTCTTTGACATGTTCCATATGAATACCCTGATTCCTAACTCAATCGACACAACGATTTGTTTGGAGAATTCAATAGTCTTCTGCGAACATCTGTAACAGTCTCTGCATTCAATGGCGGTCTGTTTTCCACTCTCACTAATGAGTATACCAGTTGTCTCCAGCTTTCTTACGAGAAATACAATTGTTGCTTTTGTCAGAAATTTTGTCGGAAATTTTGTCTTCGAAATTTCCGTTGTGTTGTTATCAAGGAACTTGTCTTCCAATATGTTTTCAAAATGTAAACACACTCTCGTAGTGAGTACTGCATGTTGCTGTTATGACTGCACATTTAAGACTGTCAACTGTCAACAATTGTCGGTGTTTTCAATTCTCCCAGAGCCACTGAGATCATTAAAACAAATTTCTAAATTTTACGAGATTTCAAAGGTTCAGACTTATATGGATCGCAGTGTATGTTTTACAATTATGTTTTACATGAAAAGTCAATTACTTTAAATGCAATTGACATTATGGAAAATACCATGAACAATGATTTGTAGTATACCAATAAGTCAATTACAGTAGGGAAATTGTAGCTGAAGTTGAAACACACACCAGCTGCACACTCAGAGGTTTATGGGTCTCAAAAGTGAACTTACTTTGCAGATTTAGGTTTGACAAAAACTCATTTGGAAGATATTCTCGCTGTTATGGACTGTGCTGGAGATAATACAAGCTTTTCATGCTCCCTATCTAGAAGCCGCAGGACCTTCCAGTTTGAGGGGGAGATTTTTTTGGCTGTGAACGTGGTATCATCAATAAAGTTGCCATGAAGGAGATACCAAACAGAAAAGCAATATCTGTTACAACTCGCATCCCAGAGGCTCCCGGTTAGAGAACCTTGATGGGGTTACAGTACATCTATAGGTCTTTTGGTCTACCTAATAAAAGGTGATAATGAATCTCGCCAACGGATGTCTGGCACTCGGATTATTGAAAACGATGTCGTGAACGTATTCTACAGACCATAGGCGACATCTGTAGTCTTTAGCCTTCCGTGACCTTGTTCTGGGTTATGTTTACACTCTATCCCAGAAGTTTTCGTACTCTTATGTAATTCAGTTATGGTGTCGTTGATTTTAAATACACTTGTCCTTTAATGTGGATACAGGACAACTAAAGAATTGAACGACTATGTAAAAATAGGTTTTTGACATATAATTTTAGTGAATAAAATAATAATAATAATAATAATAATAATAATAATAATAATAATAATAATAATAATAATAATAATAATAATAATAATAATAATAATAATAATAATAATAATAATAATAATAATAATAATAATAATAATAATAATAATAATAATAATAATAATAATAATAATAATAATAATAATAATAATAATAATAATAATAATAATAATAATAATAATAATAATAATAATAATAATAATAATAATAATAATAATAATAATAATAATAATAATAATAATAATAATAATAATAATAATAATAATAATAATAATAATAATAATAATAATAATAATAATAATAATAATAATAATAATAATAATAATAATAATAATAATAATAATAATAATAATAATAATAATAATAATAATAATAATAATAATAATAATAATAATAATAATAATAATAATAATAATAATAATAATAATAATAATAATAATAATAATAATAATAATAATAATAATAATAATAATAATAATAATAATAATAATAATAATAATAATAATAATAATAATAATAATAATAATAATAATAATAATAATAATAATAATAATAATAATAATAATAATAATAATAATAATAATAATAATAATAATAATAATAATAATAATAATAATAATAATAATAATAATAATAATAATAATAAAAATAATAATAATAATAATAATAATAATAATAATAATAATAATAATAATAATAATAATAATAATAATAATAATAATAATAATAATAATAATAATAATAATAATAATAATAATAATAATAATAATAATAATAATAATAATAATAATAATAATAATAATAATAATAATAATAATAATAATAATAATAATAATAATAATAATAATAATAATAATAATAATAATAATAATAATAATAATAATAATAATAATAATAATAATAATAATAATAATAATAATAATAATAATAATAATAATAATAATAATAATAATAATAATAATAATAATAATAATAATAATAATAATAATAATAATAATAATAATAATAATAATAATAATAATAATAATAATAATAATAATAATAATAATAATAATAATAATAATAATAATAATAATAATAATAATAATAATAATAATAATAATAATAATAATAATAATAATAATAATAATAATAATAATAATAATAATAATAATAATAATAATAATAATAATAATAATAATAATAATAATAATAATAATAATAATAATAATAATAATAATAATAATAATAATAATAATAATAATAATTAATAATAATAATAATAATAGTAATAATAATAATGGTGATATGAAATGCGTAGTGTCTAACGCCCGCTTTTACTACACACGGCACCACAGGCGATGACACTGATGATACGAAGATGAAGCACCGGTGGAATGAGATGGCCGGGGGAAACCGGAGATCCCGGAGAAAACCCGCCCCAGCGCCGTGTTGTCCGCCATAAATCTAACTTTGCGGTAGCCTGGGTCGAACCCGGGCCGCCTTGATGAGAGCCAAGTGGTCTAACCACTGAGCCACGGCGTGGCCATGATAATTATGATGATAATGATGATGATGATGATGATGATGATGATGATGATGATGGTGGTGATGATGCATGAGTACGAAGATCTCTCGACACACTATTTCTGTGGTACTTGTGGGAGCTTTACACAACATTTAAACTAAAAAGGAATTTTATAGGAATTCCCCAATTAAGGAATGTGTGTCGTGACAAAAGTGGTGGCTAAAACTGTCCCATCTATAAGCAGACTGCACTACAATATATTTTATCTATGTAGCACGAATGATAAATGGGAGGACCAGATGTACGAAGCTGGTAGAGAGAAACATCGATATAGCACTCATAGAGAAGCCTTGGCCCACAAGAGCATTATCAGGGTAGTAAGTTGTACTCAGGGTACATTTACCCTAATTCAGGATAATCTAGGATAAACATGACTTCGCACCAGCCGGCCTCACATGATTCAACGAGTGGAGAACGTTGTTTTGGAGGATCGCCGACTGAGCATTTTCAGATCTTCATAAAGTATTGTGTGCACAGATTTCACGGAAATGCCAATTTTGGAGGCGATGTCTGCAACTGTCTTAGTTTGTTGTTACACGATGTTCTGTCTTCATTGAACTGTCACACCCAGGAACGTACATTAGACACATCCATGGTAACATCACCACATGCCTCACTCAACTGTCTTGGTTTGTTGTCACACGATGTTCTGTCTTCATTGAACTGTCACACCCAGGAACGTACATTAGACACATCCATGGTACCATCACCACATGCCTCACTCAACTGTCTTGGTTTGTTGTCACATGATGTTCTGTCTTCATTGAACTGTCACACCCAGGAACGTACATTAGAAACATCCATGTTACCATCACCACATGCCTCACTTAACTGTCTTGGTTTGTTGTCACACGATGTTCTGTCTTCATTGAACTGTCGTACCCAGGAACGTACATTAGAAACATCCATGTTACCATCACCACATGCCTCACTTAACTGTCTTGGTTTGTTGTACACCCAGGAACGAACATTAGACACATCCATGGTACAATCACTACATACCTCACTTAACTGTCTTGGTTTGTTGTCACACGATGTTCTGTCTTCATTGAACTGTCACACCCAGGAACGTACATTAGACACATCCATGGTACCACCACTACATGCCTCACTCAACTGTCTTGGTTTGTTGTCACACGATGTTCTGTCTTCATTGAACTGTCGTACCCAGGAACGTACATTAGACACATCCATGTTACCATCACCACATGCCTCACTTAACTGTCTTGGTTTGTTGTCACACGATGTTCTGTCTTCATTGTACTGTCACACCCAGGAACGTACATTAGACACATCTATGGTACCACCACCACATGCCTCACTTAACTGTCTTGGTTTGTTGTCACACGATGTTCTGTCTTCATTGAACTGCCACATCCAGGAACGTACATTAGACACATCCATGGTACCATCTCTACATGTCTCACTTAACTGTCTTGGTTTGTTGTCACACGATGTTCTGTCTTCATTGAACTGTCACACCCAGGAACGTACATTAGCCACATCCATGATACCATCACCACATGCCTCACTTAACTGTCTTGGTTTGTTGTCACAAGATGTTCTGTCTTCACTAAACTGTCACAACCAGGAACATACATTAGACACATCCATGGTACCATCTCTACATGTCTCACTTAAATGTCTTGGTTTGTTGTCACACGATGTTCTGTGTTCATTGAACTGTCACACCCAGGAACATACATTAGACACATCCATGGTACCATCACTACATGTCTCACTTAACTGTCTTGGTTTGTTGTCTCACGATGTTCTGTGTTCATTGTACTGTCACACCCAGGAACGTACATTAGACACATCCATGGTACCATCACCACATACCTCACTCAACTGTCTTGATTTGTTGTCACACGATGTTCTCTCTTCATTGAACTGTCGCACCCAGGAACGTACATTAGACACATCCATGGTACCATCACCACATACCTCACTCAACTGTCTTGATTTGTTGTCACACGATGTTCTGTCTTCATTGAACTGTCGCACCCAGGAACGTACATTAGACACATCCATGGTACCATCACTACATGCCTCACTCAACTGTCTTGGTTTGTTGTCACACGATGTTCTGTCTTCATTGAATTGTCACACCCAGGAACGTACATTAGACACATCCATGGTACCATCACCACATGTCTCACTTAACTGTCTTGGTTTGTTGTCACACGATGTTCTGTCTTCATTGAATTGTCACACCCAGGAACGTACATTATACACATCCATGGTACCATCATTACATGTCTCACTTAACTGTCTTGGTTGGTTGTCACACGATTTTCTGTCTTCATTGAACTGTCACACCCGGGAACGTACATTAGACACATCCATGGTACCATCACTACATGTCTCACTTAACTGTCTTGGTTTGTTGTCACACGATGTTCTGTCTTCATTGTACTGTCACACCCAGGAACGTACATTAGACACATCCATGGTACCATCACTACATGTCTCACTTAACTGTCTTGGTTTATTGTCACACGATGTTCAGCCTTCATTGAACTGTCACACCCAGGAACATACATTAGACATATCCATGGTACCATCACCACATGCCTCACTTAACTGTCTTGGTTTATTGTCACACGATGTTCTGCCTTCATTGTACTGTCACACCCAGGAACGTACATTAGACACATCCATGGTACCATCACCACATGTCTCACTTAACTGTCTTGGTTTGTTGTCACAAGATGTTCTGCCTTCATTGAACTGTCACACCCAGGAACGTACATTAGACACATCCATGGTACCATCACCACATGCCTCACTCAACTGTCTTGGTTTGTTGTAACACGATGTTCTGCTTTCATTGAACTGTCACACCCAGGAACATACATTATACACATCCATGGTCCATCACCACATGCCTCACTCAACTGTCTTGGTTTGTTGTCACACGATGTTCTGCCTTCATTGTACTGTCACACCCAGGAACGTACATTAGACACATCCATGGTACCATCATTACATGTCTCACTTAACTGTCTTGGTTTTTTGTCACACGATGTTCTGCCTTCATTGAACTGTCACACCCAGGAACATACATTAGACACATCCATGGTACCATCACCACATGCCTCACTCAACTGTCTTGGTTTGTTGTCACACGATGTTCTGCCTTCATTGTACTGTCACACCCAGGAACGTACATTAGACACATCCATGGTACCATCACTACATGTCTCACTTAACTGTCTTGGTTTATTGTCACACGATGTTCAGCCTTCATTGAACTGTCACACCCAGGAACATACATTAGACATATCCATGGTACCATCACCACATGCCTCACTTAACTGTCTTGGTTTATTGTCACACGATGTTCTGCCTTCATTGTACTGTCACACCCAGGAACGTACATTAGACACATCCATGGTACCATCACCACATGTCTCACTTAACTGTCTTGGTTTGTTGTCACACGATGTTCTGCCTTCATTGAACTGTCACACCCAGGAACGTACATTAGACACATCCATGGTAGCATCACCACATGCCTCACTTAACTGTCTTGGTTTGTTGTCACACGATGTTCTGCCTTCATTGTACTGTCACACCCAGGAACGTACATTAGACACATCCATGGTACCATCACCACATGCCTCACTTAACTGTCTTGGTTTATTGTCACACGATGTTCTGCCTTCATTGTACTGTCACACCCAGGAACGTACATTAGACACATCCATGGTACCATCACCACATGCCTCACTTAACTGTCTTGGTTTATTGTCACACGATGTTCTGCCTTCATTGTACTGTCACACCCAGGAACGTACATTAGACACATCCATGGTACCATCACCACATGCCTCACTCAACCGTCTTGGTTTATTGTCACACGATGTTCTGCCTTCATTGAACTGTCACACCCAGGAATATACATTAGACACATCCATGGTACCATCACCACATGCCTCACTCAACTGTCTTGGTTTGTTGTCACACGATGTTCTGCCTTCATTGTACTGTCACACCCAGGAACGTACATTAGACACATCCATGGTACCATCACTACATGTCTCACTTAACTGTCTTGGTTTATTGTCACACGATGTTCTGCCTTCATTGTACTGTCACACACAGGAACATACATTGGACACATCCATGGTACCATCACCACATGCCTCACTCAACTGTCTTGGTTTGTTGTCACACGATGTTCTGCCTTCATTGTACTGTCACACCCAGGAACGTACATTAGACACATCCATGGTACCATCACTACATGCCTCACTCAGCTCTCTTGGTTTGTTGTCACACGATGTTCTGTCTTCATTGAACTGTCACACCCAGGAACGTACATTAGACACATCCATGGTACCATCACCACATGCTTCTCTGAACTGTCTTGGTTTGTTGTCACACGATGTTCTGCCTTCATTGTACTGTCACACCCAGGAACGTACATTAGACACATCCATGGTACCATCACTACATGCCTCACTAAGCTCTCTTGGTTTGTTGTCACACGATGTTCTGTCTTCATTGAACTGTCACACCCAGGAACGTACATTAGACACATCCATGGTACCATCACCACATGCTTCTCTTAACTGTCTTGGTTTGTTGTCACATGATGTTCTGTCTTAATTGAACTGCCACACCCAGGAACGTACATTAGACACATCCATGGTATCATCACCACATGCTTCTCTTAACTGTCTTGGTTTGTTGTCACACGATGTTCTGTCTTAATTGAACTGCCACACCCAGGAACGTACATTAGACACATCCATGGTACCATCATCACATGTCTTTTTCAACTGGTGATGAATTTCCATAGGTGACACATCACGAAAATGGAGACAACGAATGATTACACTCTGTTCTTGCAATGAAACCGTCGCCATTTTAGGTACCAAAAACTGTCCTAACTCTCGTCGCTGTCACTAATCTCTGTTTCATATAGATAAAATCATACAAATAAGAATATGAAGGCATGCAAAAATAATGAAGCTTATAATGAAATTGAGCAAGTTGAGACTGAATGAATGAGCAATGAAACTGGAACAAGTTTATAATGAAAGGCCTTCGACTGTTACCACTGCGATATTTTAAACCAGCACACATACCTTGCAAACATGCTTGTCTCTCAGTCTTAAAAGTCGTGTCACGCCATACTTGTCGTGTGTGCTTCATTCACCCGTTTCGTCAAGGTAGTATATTTTGCGATTTGTATCCCGGTACAGTCTGATTGTGCTTAAATAACGTCATCGTCACACAGTAATATCGCCCCTGGAGTAGTAAGTTTTCCACTTGTCTCAATTTCATGTCGCGATGTTCCTACGCATCTAATACACCTTTAAGTTCAGAGCACAGCTGTTCAACTTCTCTCACTGAAAAATACGGATTCTTCTCTGTGAGTGCATTAAACACATGCACCACAATTCTTTTTTCGCCACTTTGTAAAGGTTTTCCCTTGCGATACTTCAGCGAAAAACTGGCGCTAGACTCTGCCATTATACATATAAGTACACGCGCAATAAACGATCAATAAAATAATTTAGCTCTCGTACTCGGCACAACACACCTTCGAATGGCGATATATGACTAATCCAGTTCCAAACAAGGTCAGTGATAAAAGTCATATAAACAAATATGTCATCATTACCGCTAAATCACGTGTTATCGTGCCATGTGCTTGAGAGCAAAGGAACCTCCTCTTTACTTCGTTTAAGAATTAACATGCATTTCAGATAAATCAACTCGGTTACGTAATATATTTAATTCAGTTGCGATAATATAAATTTGACAATTCTCTTCCAATATATTGTCACCTGATTAAAGGCAAGCACGGCCAGCAGCAGCTGGGTGGGCGACAGAAGGCATTTAGGCCACACCCAGCCCATCTATCTTGTAATGTTCACTGAAGGGGATGGTGAGGGAAGTGTCACCGGTCGCTGGCCGCCACTCCCCCTCCCCATGCCGTCTGGAACCTTCGCGGTGGTTCACTGAAACGAGAGACTTCGAGAAACAGCGATATCCCTATAAAAGGGGCTGCAGTTAGTAAGTTGAATTCTTGGCGAGCAGCGTAGGAGCACCGTGCTAGTGTACGGACGAGAAGACTGTGTACGTGCATTGGAGGAGTGTACGTAATTGCGAAAGCAAAGTGCAACTGTAACAAACGAACTGATGAGTCCTAATTCTGTGCATTACGTAATTCTGTGTAATTGGCAAGTGTTCAACTGTAAGTCGGTGGAAATGAAGAACATTTTGAGTTTGTGAAATTGGACTTTTAATTTCATGAACCCACAAAGTCACAATATAGATATATCACCATTTTAAATAACGAACTAATTTTTACCGCACAACAGTCTTCACCACAACAGCAGCCAATGAGAGGTGATAAGGTCACGTGACCGTTAAGAGATACGGGGCAAGCTTATGTGAAACAAGGATTACAGTTCTCTTCACTGTGCAGCGCTATCATCTCTGTCACTCATTCACAAAGAGTCCAGGTGTGTTTAGAAAAAAACAGAAGTTCCTATCTAGTCCCAGTACGAACAAAATATTTGATATAACTTGAACGTAGTTGGTATAACTGGGTACTTTCACGTTAACAATAGAGCTGTCGTTAAGGTCTTTGTTCTAAAAGGTCCCATGCTTTGAAACCTAGCGACAGATGGACTACTCTGTGATGTCTGTTTTCTTACTATTGGATTTGTAGATGATAATTATGTTAAACGGAAATTTCCTAACACTATTATTGTGTTCCCTCTATCTGCACTTGAAGTTGAGGCAAGGTACGACAGACACAAACTTTATATAAATCCAATTAAAACAACGATAACAGCATTTACCAGAATAGGGAATATTGGGGCATCAAAGGAACCTACTAGGTAAAGTGGTTTTTATCTTTTTTTCAGACAGGGAGTATACAACTGCAGTCTAGCCACTACAAAAATGAACCAAAATTTGTTTTCTGCTTGAAAGAATATGAATTAATAACAACTTTACTTAGAAAAGTGTTTGTTTTGAATGCCATTATGTAATGAAACCCGACCTGATGATGAAATCAAATTCAAGATAGGTTAATATGTGATTTAATTACAAATATTTTCGTCTTTAGAAATTTAAATCTGTGTCTTCCAAACTAATTTGTGTTTTGATCTGGTTTACTCTGTACCGATTTGAGCATGGAGTTTAAATTCTGTTTTATCTCTTAACTATCACGTACACCATTGTGGATTGAGATGTTGTGCAATGCAAACAAGTACAAAGTAGAAAGATATTAATATTTCAGAAGTTATCAAATGAATACTTCAGTAGTTACAGTTTCTAGTCCAAAACTGGTGATATATACTAATTGCTCAGCCTGTAGTAATGCACAATGATCGATGAAGATGCTCGCGTGGTGGCACAGTAGACGCCCTGTATATTTGATATCGTCACGCTAGCATTAAAAACAATTTCCTACTGACATTGAACTCTCTGGTCCGAATCAGCTCCACCCAATATCTCTTCAATAGTTGGAGGGTGGTAACACTGCATTGGCTATCATCAACTTTAACGATAGCTTAGTGACCCAATTCTCTTTCCTATTATTGTGATGACTGTCACAATCAATCACAGGTACCACACCTTTGTACAGCTCCTGACAACAGTTTCTTTCAGGTGAGTTCTTATCCCTACAGACTAATTCTTTATTTTAGACCATATTTGTTTATTTAATACTTCCCTAACTTTCACTTGTCTAAATGTTTAAGCCTTTCTGCTCTTTCCTAGAATAGAATAGGATTGAATAGAATAAAAGAGAATAGAGTAGTATTTACTTATACAACTGGCTGTTTAAAATACTTGTCTCTACGTTACATACATATTTTCTTAACCTGATTGCATAAATCAGTGTTTTTCAACTTTTTCATGACATGATCTCCGTAGTATCAAAGATATTTCACGAAACCGCGACTCTTTTTTTTTCATGTATGCATTGAAAAAGCGTTGAAAAGCGTTGCATACTCGATTGTTTCGAATCATTTATGACACTACACCTCAACTTGCTTTACCATACAGAGGTTAGGCAAAGTCCTGTCCAGAAATATGTTTCGTCGTCCTGAACTATTAGTATATTTACAGCAAGCCAAGTCACATCACTCTGAATTCATTTCTCACCCGCAATTCCTTTTGAAATTGGCTTTTCTTTGTGACTTATTTGAGGATATAAATAACTTGAATAAAAGTCTTCTAGGGCGCAATGAAAATGTCATTACAGCAAAAGACAAACTCCATGGCTTTATAAAAATTGAATTGTGGTCATCATCTATAAATCAAAATACCTTTGATTCATTTTCTTCGACACAGTCTTTCATTGAAGAAGTCAGAAGCGAGATAAACATCAACACATATAAGAAGGGGGACACAAAAGAAACCGGAATCCGATGGCGCTGCCACTCGTAGACGTAGTGCAGGGTTATCACATTAGATGATGTTAGTAGAGACCTTCATGAAACAGCTGTGCAGACGACTTCAGTGAGAGCTAAATGTGCAAGTGTGGTATTGTGTTTCTCTGACTATTGGTGGGTTACATCTGCGAAGTCGTTATGGCAACTTTGTGTGAAATTTTGCTTCCTGCTTTAAAAAATTGCAATGGACACACGCCAAATCCTTCAGGAAGCTTTCCAGGAGGACGCTATGAGCCGCACACGGGTTTTCGATTGCTTTGGGCGGTTTAAACGTGGTGAGATGTGTGTTGCAGACCAAGCTCGTTCTGGACGCCCTTCAACATCGCGAAATGAGAACATTGAAAAGGTCCGCCAGAAGATCAACGAGGATCGTCGTCAAACGATCGACCAAATTTCAGCAGCGACAGGAATCAGTCGGAGCTCGTGCCAGCGGATTTTGAGGGACGATTTGCAAATGAGACGTGTTGCTGCTAAATTTGTTCCGCGCCTTCTCACACAGGAGCACAAAACCATCCACATGAATGTGTGTCAGGACTTGAAAAAGAGATTGCACGTGATCCAAACTTCTTGAACAAAGTCATTACAGGGGATGAGAGTTGGTGTTACGGGTATGACCCAGAAACCAAGCAAGCGTCAAGCCAGTGGAGGACTCTCAACTCTCCCAGACCAAAAAAGCAAGGCAAGTGAGGTCAAATGTGAAGACGAATTGTCTTTTTCGATGTACGTAGAATTGTGCATCGGGAATTCGTACCCCCTGGCCAGACTGTTAACCAGCACTTTTACTTGGATGTTTTAATGCGTCTGAGAGAGAATGTGAGGAGGAAACGCCAGGAACTTTGGCGATCAGGTGACCGGTCTCTGCATCACGACAACGCTCCAGCACACATGGCCTTACGAGTGACCCACTATTTGGCATCTCAGAGGTGGTCTGTCGTTCCCCACGCTCCGTATTCGCCGGACCTAGCCCCGTGCGACTTTTTCGTATCACCACGACTGAAAAAAAACGCTAAAAGGGGAGCGTCATGACGAAGTGGAGGCGGTAAAAGCAGCTTTGCAAAGGGCACTGGACAATATCAAACTTGAAGGGTTCCAAACATGCTTCCAACAGTGGGAAAAGAGACTTTACATGTGCATGGCATGTAATAGAGAGTATTTTGAAGGTGACTGAAGTAATTTTGTAAAAAGGTTCATCAATAAAGTTTCATGACAACAGTCCGGTATTTTTTGGGTCCCCCCTAGTATATCTGGTATGAAAATGGTGACAGATAATTTGAAGAAAGAACTGCGTCAATACTTCTCAGTGCAAGAGATATACAATAGGATAACACTGGACAAAGATGGATCTTAAATCCGTTTTTAAATGTAGCTCTAAGTGACGCAAATCTGCTTACATGACACACTGGTCTTCTGCTCTGCCAGGTAGCTCTTAACGTCCATGCCTCCTTGTTACTTAATTAGCCTCTTTCCTCCCCCCACCATCTTCCCTTCTTATATTCGTCACATTCTTTTGTTTTCTGTAAGAACACATCAATACTTCTTACCTTCATTTCCTCCTTTACCGTTAAAATTTTTATAGCTACTATCCTCTTCTCTACTTTCTCCCATTTTTCCTCCCAAACCTTTTATCTCCATATTGCATCCTCCTCGC
The DNA here is from genome assembly GCA_030765055.1 of Mantis religiosa. Classification (NCBI taxonomy): domain Eukaryota; kingdom Metazoa; phylum Arthropoda; class Insecta; order Mantodea; family Mantidae; genus Mantis; species Mantis religiosa. The sequence goes on from CM060958.1 coordinate 9,242,879, forward strand.
ATTCTGTTACACAGTGTTCTATGCTTTCTTTCCCCCCACACAATTCACAAATTCCCTTTTCCCTATCTCTTATCCCTCTTAGGAATATTGTTCCTGTTCTCATCCAAGCTAACCCTTCTCTCTCTTGTCTATTGCAGTAATCTACATATGCTTCTCGTCCCCAGTTTCTTTTTATTTGCTTATAAAATTGTAATGATTTCATATTTTCTAGACTTCCCCATATTTACTGTCTTTCTATATCTTCTATTCTGTATTTTACTAATTTACCCACATCGCTTGTATTCCTTTCCTCTAATCTCCATATATCTCCCATTCCTATTGTTTTCCATAATTCCTCCTATCTCTGTCCACAAACTGAGTTCTCTAATCTATTTTGCAGTCTCATGCATAGTTTCACATCAACTCTTCCTTCCTTCCTCCCTTCTTTCCTCCCTTCCTCCCTTCCTCACTCCCTCCTTTCCTCCCTTCTCTCTCTCTCCTTCTCTCTCTCTTTCTCTCTCTCTGTCTTTCTCTCTCTCATTCTCTCTCTTTCTCTCTCTTTCTCTCTCTTTCTCTCTCTCTTTCTCTCACTTTCTCTCTCTCTTTCTCTCTCTCTTTCTCTCTCTCCTTCTTTCTCTCTCTCCTTCTTTCTCTCTCTCCTTCTTTCTTTCTCTCCTTCTTTCTTTCTCTCCTTTCTTTCTCTATTTCTTTCTTTCTTTCTTTCGCTCTTTCTTTCTTTCTTTCTTTCTTTCTTTCTTTCTTTCTTTCTTTCTTTCTTTCTCTCTCTCTTTCTTTCTTTCCCTCCTTTAAACTTTATAACCGTTCACTAAGCTTATTTTTACACATTGACTTAACAATTGCTTTTCCTTAACTTGGAAACAGGTTAGTTAATGACGTCATACTCCACAACAAAAACCTGCATTGAATTTAACGTCACAAACTGATAGTTACAATTACTTATCTATGTGAATAACATTTATAATCTTATCAGCCCATAAATACGTAATAATAATAATAATAATAATAATAATAATAATAATAATAATAATAATAATAATAATAATAATAATAATAATAATAATAATAATAATAATAATAATAATAATAATAATAATAATAATAATAATAATAATAATAATAATAATAATAATAATAATAATAATAATAATAATAATAATAATAATAATAATAATAATAATAATAATAATAATAATAATAATAATAATAATAATAATAATAATAATAATAATAATAATAATAATAATAATAATAATAATAATAATAATAATAATAATAATAATAATAATAATAATAATAATAATAATAATAATAATAATAATAATAATAATAATAATAATAATAATAATAATAATAATAATAATAATAATAATAATAATAATAATAATAATAATAATAATAATAATAATAATAATAATAATAATAATAATAATAATAATAATAATAATAATAATAATAATAATAATAATAATAATAATAATAATAATAATAATAATAATAATAATACAAGACCTGCCACAGTTTGTTAACATAATTGCACAGTTGTTTTGTCTACTTAGAGCTGTTTGCAGAAAACGGTCATTATCTAATTTGCAGTTGAAGGTGCAGGGGCGTAGAGATGAGCTGTGCATTCTCGTCGGTTAGTTCTCAAGGTCAAACATACATTGGTTAGTAGGTTGCCATTAGTATCAATTTAAACACACGCAACCCATCGGCGATATTTCATCTGCTTCCTCACTACAATGGTACTACCACAATATGCAATACTAACAAAAAATATATGGGTTTTATTAAATGTGTTTACATCTTATATTGACGTCTATTTTACTATAGAAAAACTACTACTTTTTGAATTTTCAAACATTCAATAAACGACAGTGCGATCCACATCGACCTGAACCATTTCAATACGCCATAATTTCCCTTGGAAAGCTCGTAGAATGTAGAAATTCGTTTTATTGATCTCACTGGCTCTGGAAGAATTGACAGTTGACAATCTTAAATGTGCAGTCATAACAGCAACATGTAGTGCTCACTACGAGAGCGTGTTTACATTTTGAAAACATATTGGAAGACAAATTCCTTGGTAACAACACAACGGGAATTTCAAAGAGAATTTAATGTACGCGATGTTCCGACAAAGACAACAATTTTATCGCTCGTAGGAAAGCTGGAGACAACTGGTATACTCATTAGTGAGAGTGGAAAACATAGACCGCCATTGAATGCAGAGACTGTTACAGATGTTCGCAGAAGGCTATTGAATTCTCCAAACAAATCGTTGTGTCGATTGAGTCAGGAATCAGGGTATTCATATGGAACATGTCAAAGAGCTGCGACCTTACAGAGTGCATATGGTGTAACAACTGAAAGAAGCAGATTATGATAAACGAATCAGTTACTGTCGATGGTTTCAGGGTACTCTTATTCCACGTCCAGACATTTGCTCCATAACGTGGTTTACAGATGAGGCGTGGTTTCATCTGTCAGGCTACATAAACACACAAAACACCAGATATTGGGCTGCTGTAAACCCCCAAGTGATCCACGAAACTCCACTGCATGATGCGCGGTGTCAGCTTCCAGGATCGTTGGTCCCATTTTCTTTGATACGACTGTAGACACTGACGTTTATATGGGTGTCTTCAATACATTTGTGGAGCAGCTGGATGATATCGAATTGAGAGAAGGTTATTTCCAGCAAGATGCAGCGACGTGCCATACATCTAATGACACCATGGAACTTGTAACCAGTTTCTTTGATAATCGAATAATCTCAAAAGGTCTGTGGCCCCTCAGATCCCCTGACCTAACCTCACCAAATTTTTTTCTTGTGGGGGTTTCTAAAACTGGACCGTACAAGAATAGCCCACCGACAATTCATTTTCTCAATAAATCCATTCGAACCGAAATAAATAGCCTTGGCGAAATAAATAGCTTAAATAGTTTAAGCTCTATGTACCCTGTACTCATTTGAACATCATTTCATTCATCGTCCGATATGACTTAACGTTGGAGGTTTCCCTTATCCTGAAAGATGAATGTCTGGTAACTCTAAGCTCTATGTACCCTGTACTCATTTGAACATCATTTCATTCATCGTCCGATATGACTTAACGTTGGAGGTTTCCCTTATCCTGAAAGATGAATGTCTGGTAACTCTAAGCTCTATGTACCCTGTACTCATTTGAACATCATTTCATTCATCGTCCGATATGACTTAACGTTGGAGGTTTCCCTTATCCTGAAAGATGAATGTCTGGTAACTCTAAGCTCTATGTACCCTGTACTCATTTGAACATCATTTCATTCATCGTCCGATATGACTTAACGTTGGAGGTTTCCCTTATCCTGAAAGATGAATGTCTGGTAACTCTAAGCTCTATGTACCCTGTACTCATTTGAACATCATTTCATTCATCGTCCGATATGACTTAACGTTGGAGGTTTCCCTTATCCTGAAGATGTATGTCTGGTAACTCTAAGCTCTATGTACCCTGTACTCATTTGAACATCATTTCATTCATCGTCCGATATGTCTTAACGTTGGAGGTTTCCCTTATCCTGAAAGATGAATGTCTGGTTACTCTAAGCTCTATGTACCCTGTACTCATTTGAACATCATTTCATTCATCGTCCGATATGACTTAACGTTGGAGGTTTCCCTTATCCTGAAAGATGAATGTCTGGTAACTCTAAGCTCTATGTACCCTGTACTCATTTGAACATCATTTCATTCATCGTCCGATATGACTTAACGTTGGAGGTTTCCCTTATCCTGAAAGATGAATGTCTGGTAACTCTAAGCTCTATGGACCTGTACTCATTTGAACATCATTTCATTCATCGTCCGATATGACTTAACGTTCGAGGTTTCTCTTATCCTGAAAGATGAATGTCTGGTAACTCTAAGCTCTATGGACCTGTACTCATTTGAACATCATTTCATTCATCGTCCGATATGACTTAACGTTGGAGGTTTTCTCTTATCCTAAAAGATGAATGTCTGGTAACTCTAAGCTCTATGGACCTGTACTCATTTGAACATCATTTCATTCATCGTCCGATATGACTTAACGTTGGAGGTTTCTCTTATCCTGAAAGATGAATGTCTGGTAACTCTAAGCTCTATGGACCTGTACTCATTTGAACATCATTTCATTCATCGTCCGATATGACTTAACGTTGGAGGTTTCTCTTATCCTGAAAGATGAATGTCTGGTAACTCTAAGCTCTATGGACCTGTACTCATTTGAACATCATTTCATTCATCGTCCGATATGACTTAACGTTGGAGGTTTCCCTTATCCTGAAAGATGAATGTCTGGTAACTCTAAGCTCTATGTACCCTGTACTCATTTGAACATCATTTCATTGATCGTCCGATATGACTTAACGTTGGAGGTTTTCTCTTATCCTAAAAGATGAATGTCTTGTAACTCTAAGCTCTATGTACCCTGTACTCATTTGAACATCATTTCATTCATCGTCCGATATGTCTTAACGTTGGAGGTTTTCCCTTATCCTGAAAGATGAATGTCTGGTAACTCTAAGCTCTATGTACCCTGTACTCATTTGAACATCATTTCATTCATCGTCCGATATGTCTTAACGTTGGAGGTTTCCCTTATCCTGAAAGATGAATGTCTGGTAACTCTAAGCTCTATGTACCCTGTACTCATTTGAACATCATTTCATTCATCGTCCGATATGACTTAACGTTGGAGGTTTCCCTTATCCTGAAAGATGTATGTCTGGTAACTCTAAGCTCTATGTACCCTGTACTCATTTGAACATCATTTCATTCATCGTCCGATATGTCTTAACGTTGGAGGTTTCCCTTATCCTGAAAGATGAATGTCTGGTAACTCTAAGCTCTATGTACCCTGTACTCATTTGAACATCATTTCATTCATCGTCCGATATGTCTTAACGTTGGAGGTTTCCCTTATCCTGAAAGATGAATGTCTGGTTACTCTAAGCTCTATGTACCCTGTACTCATTTGAACATCATTTCATTCATCGTCCGATATGACTTAACGTTGGAGGTTTTCCCTTATCCTGAAATATGAATGTCTGGTAACTGTAAGCTCTATGTACCCTGTACTCATTTGAACATCATTTCATTCATCGTCCGATATGACTTAACGTTGGAGGTTTCCCTTATCCTGAAATATGAATGTCTGGTAACTCTGAGCTCTATGTACCCTGTACTCATTTGAACATCATTTCATTCATCGTCCGATATGACTTAACGTTGGAGGTTTTCCCTTATCCTGAAAGATGAATGTCTGGTAACACTAAGCTCTATGTACCCTGTACTCATTTGAACATCATTTCATTCATCGTCCGATATGAATTAACGTTGGAGGTTTTCTCTTATCCTGAAAGATGAATGTCTAATAAATCTAAGCTCTATGTACCCTGTACTCATTTGAACATCATTTCATTCAATCGTCCGATATGACTTAACGTTGGAGGTTTTCTCTTATCCTGAAAGAAGAATGTCTGGTAACTCTAAGCTCTATGTACCCTGTACTCATTTGAACATCATTTCATTCAATCGTCCGATATGACTTAACGTTGGAGGTTTTCTCTTATCCTGAAAGATGAATGTCTTATTACTCTAAGCTATGTAATTTAGTGTAGAAAACAATGAAACTTAAAAGTGTGCAGTGAACCTAACAAAGGAAAAGTGGCATGTGATAACGTGTTGAATATACATGATTTAAGCTGACGACAGATGTCGCTACGTTAATTCGGAGTTCATAAGGTTACTCAGCTGCAAGACCAGGCCGTCGAAATACTGTTATGTAAGACACATGACAGATACAGTTCTACTGCAAGCTCAAAATACGAAACATTGTAACTTCCTGACTTCCACGTTTCATATTAGTGATACCTATATTACAATGGTATAATTTCTGAAATCGTTCTTATCAGAGCTTATCTTTTTTACATTAATCGAGTTAGATTTTGATATACAAACAAATGTTAATATTAAAACTGATCACTATAGTGTACCTTGAAATTCTATTCCCTTTCCATTACATCGTGGGAAATTAGTGAATAGCGAGAGATGTTTCAAAACTAGGAGGTATTGATAAATGTAAAATAACACAAACCATAGCTGGGGAATAACCGATACTACAAGAAGGAGATTTCTGAATTAAATAGTGTGTTTTAAACAATACCATAGACCTTCGTGCAGCCATTTAAAATAAAATTGCTTAGCAAATCCTTCCTTACACGAATGAACCAGTGCTATTTCTCTACATAATGAGTTATTACTACAAATTATTTTAATGGAACAGTCAAACTTGCAGTCTCATAAAGTTATTAATAATCTTAGGGTTATAATGTTAAAGACAGTACATTTCTCTGCACATCTAAGCTAACCCGTGCTGAGTATATATAATGCAGCGTATATATAGCATAGAGCTTAGAGTTACCAGTCATTCATCTTTCAGGATAAGGGAAAACCTCCAACGTTAAGTCATATCAGACGATAAATGAAATGATGTTCAAATGAGTACAGGGTACATAGAGCTTAGAGATACCAGACATTCATCTTTCAGGATAAGAGAAAACCTCCAACGTTAAGTCATATCAGACGATAAATGAAATGATGTTCAAATGAGTACAGGGGACCTAGAGCTTAGAGATACCAGACATTCATCTTTCAGGATAAGAGAAAACCTCCAACGTTAAGTCATATCGGACGATGAATGAAATGATGTTCAAATGAGTACATGGTACATAGAGCTTAGAGTTACCAGACATTCATCTTTCAGGATAAGGGAAACCTCCAACGTTAAGACATATCGGACGATGAATGAAATGATGTTCAAATGAGTACAGGGTACATAGAGCTTAGAGATACCAGACATTCATCTTTCAGGATAAGAGAAAACCTCCAACGTTAAGTCATATCGGACGATGAATGAAATGATGTACAATTGAGTACATGGTACATAGAGCTTAGAGTTACCAGACATTCATCTTTCAGGATAAGAGAAAACCTCCAACGTTAAGTCATATCGGACGATGAATGAAATGATGTTCAAATGAGTGCAGGGGACATAGAGCTTAGAGTCACCAGACATTCATCTTTCAGGATAAGAGAAAATCTCCAACGTTAAGTCATATCGGACGATGAATGAAATGATGTTCAAATGAGTACAGGGCACATAGAGCTACTAAATATTCATATTTCAGGATATGTGAAAACCTTGGAATAACCTTATTTAAGTAACTCACCCTGACTTAGGTTCGAACTGGAAACCTCTTGAACGTGAGGCAGCCACCGGGCTGTTTAGATCATTCATGACCAATATTTGTTCTGTGGAGTTAAAAGTTTCTGAGTTGTTGCTTATTATTTGCGAATGTTTTCGTATTACATCGCTCTAAAATGGGAAGTCATTGTTCTTTTGTTTTTTCCCCTATTCGTGCAAATGAAGCAGAATATCAAAGTTGTCAAATAATGACCGAGTCTGAAAATATTTGACTCATTTAAAGCCTTAAAGCCTAATGTGCTCTCTATTTCCATTGCATGTAGGGGGAAATAAAATCATTTGTACATATAAGTCTGTTTGGATTAACATGAAGCCGTCTGTTTGTAGCCAGTTACCTATAACAAGGTCCGTTAATTGTCCAAGTTAAAGCACCGACTCAAATCTCCGTTGAATGAATTAAGTGGCCAATGTTTTTGGTAACAGGAAGGAGTTGATTATGTGACGTAGGGAGCATGCACCCTTCCCACAGCAAGATTTATATGAGTACGACATTCCTCAACCACAAAATGCGTAGTATATATACCCTGCCCCCCCCCCCCTACAGGACTCAAGGTGACTCATGGACATCATTTCACCCATTTAACGTATCGCCCAATATGATCTAGCTGGTTAAAAGTGACAGAGGAAGCCCAATTAGGTCAGGTGTTTAAAAAGTTGTCCGTATACTGGCTCTGAAACTGACACTATCGCCAAACAACTGAATAATGACAAAAGTTGTTGAATAAATCAAACTAATATATATTCGGAAACTGCTAATAACAAAAGAGGTTATTTTAAAAAAAAAGTCATTTATGCCTGATTTCACCAACAGATGTTATAATCTTCGTTAACAAATGTAACGTAACAATTGAATGGCGGCCTCGGTAGCGTAGATGGTAGCATGTCTGCCTCACGTTCAAGAGGTCCCGAGTTCAAATCTCGGTCAGGGTGAGTTACATCGATAAGGTTTTTCCGGGGTTTTCTCTTATCCTGAAAGACGAATGTCGGGTAACTCTAAGCTCCATGGACTCCGGGTACATCTGAGCATCATTTCACCCATTCCATTCATCGTCCGATATGACTTAACATTCTAGGACGTAAATTACAAAAAAAGAAAAAGTAACAATTGAATCACTGCTAACAAAGCTGTTAAATTTCTTGCATTTTACCAGCCTCTTTTCTGAAAATGTTAACAAACCCGTATTAACGCCAAGAGACTTTTAAATATTACAGCTATAGAAGGCTATGGATGTGAAAGTACTGCGATGCGCCTTTGTTCTGATTTTCGTTTACACACGGCTGAAAAAATGAAGGGTAAACAAAATCGTAAACGAACGCCGTGAGACAAATTTTTCATCGAATGAGAAAGAATTGTTAATTGAATTGGTGATGAAGTGTAAGGATATCGTTGAAAATAAGACGTCGGATGCAGTGAATAAAAAAGATAAAGATGTCACGTGGGAAAAAATTGGAAACGAATTTAATTTAAATGCATGTGTCACTACTACAAGCACCAAACAACTTCGTTAGTATTACGTAAATTTAAAACGAGGAGCTAAGAAGGACAAGCGACGAGTGACTTGAACGTTTCAAGACGGGAGGTGGATATTGTATTATCCAAATAATTCAGTGAATTATAAAATCGCAAAGTTATTAATACTTGAAGCAAAGGCGAGATCGGCATATTCCTTTCGATGCATGTTCTAACTCAGTATTACGTAAATTAAAACGAGGAGCGAAGAAGAACAAGTGACGAGTGACTTGAACGTTTCAAGACGGGAGGTGGACAGTGTATTATCCACATAATTCAGTGAATTATAAAATGGCAAACTTATTAATACTTGAAGCAAAGGCGAGATCGGCATATTCCTTTCGATGCATGTTCTAACTCAGTATTACGTAAATTTAAAACGAGGAGCGAAGAAGGACAAGTGACGAGTGACTTGAACGTTTCAAGACGGGAGGTGGACAGTGTGCACTTCCGTAGTAACCTTCATAACAACTTGTTTCGACAGTCTATAGCTGATAGCTCCTCAAAATCATTTCTCCTCATAGGCCGTACTCTATTACGAATGTCATTTAGACGGTCTTAAATATAGCAAATGGACATCAACAGCTGCGTGCACGACCGCCATCTTGAATATTTACAATTGTTAAGAAAATTTGAAAACATGGTCAAATTTATTTATTTTTGGTTACGTCACCTAAAAAGTCCCTTGCGATAAATTAACTTAAATTTTGGTCTAGTATTTTGACAACAGGTTCCCAGGACATCCATGTTTTTAATTTACTCCAGGTTTCTCTGTGTCTCAAAAGCTTTAGACTCCAGAAATTTTTAAAGCTATGAATATGGCTTTATTGCCCAAAATTTTAAATTTCTGTGTGTTGAAGTAAAGAAAGCGTACTTAAATGCACCTCACAGTAAACCCCAGGGCAATTTCTATTCACTGTGTCTCTATGAACGTGTGTAGCAAGGTTCATTAGTCTAACACTAAAACTGTGACGTAAGAAACATCTTAAATAATGAAAAATGCTGACATTTTCAATAGCAAGAAAACAAAGATAATAAATTAAAATTAATATCTAACAGTGGCATTCATGTAATCTTCAAACTAGATTAGAGCATTCAAAAATATTTTGCGTATGCTATGTAAGCATTATTTGGACTCAGGAAGGCTTACACTATTTTACAGACTAAAAAGAGGAAAGGGTGATTTTTTTAAAAATGTTCATGATATTTCAGTCATACATATTCTTAATGAGATGTACAGTTTTGTGAGTACGTTTTCGTCTATTAGAATTTATTAATTTCAAAATTACTTTTTCATAAATAATAAACCGTAAGAGATAGAGAAAACCCTACTACACAAAAGGTAGATTCCATAAAATTTATGTAAAATACATTTTTGTATCTCTTAGATTCGTAATCAGAAAATAATCTGAAAGCCGTTATGTCTATAGTGACCAGATATAAAATATTTGACTATCGTTGAAACTAAGGGTGGTCAATAGCAGTTATTCTCAATACTCGATTTTCGATATCGATATTTTTCTCGATACTCGATGGCCTCATTTCCACTTCTAGTTTCAATACAAAATAGATTGTTGGTAGAACTGTGTAATGACAATAAAATTAATAGGTGTACATATTTAATGAGACAAAACTTAAAACCACCAGTGTTCTTATTTTTAAACTCTACATTAAAATTTTAAAAACAAAGCAGTCCACTTTTATAAGTTTGTATTAAAAAATACCAGCATTTTCACTGTTTCGGGCTCAAGTCTACTTCTTCTGTTACATATGAGTCCTGCTGTACTAAATAGTCTTTCAGGGAAAACTGTGGCAGGTGGAATAATGCACGGATATTTAGCAGTCTTTTGTTTACAGTACACTAGAAAGAGGAGGTGAGATATGTAGTGAACTGTTAACTGACAGTTGACACACGATTATTTTCTTGTATACAGATACCACATTCCTGACAATTTCTCGGGATTTGTATTGTTCTACTTGCAGCAATAATATTTTGTGATTTTAAAATAAAGTAAAAATTGCAGACTTACAATCGAACTATAAAAAATATAACTAATTCTTTTAAACATCATCCGATGTCGATATCATACAAATATCGTAAGTAATGAGGATGCATTTCTAATTAAAACCTAAAGTATTTTGTATAGTAAAATAAGCAATTCGTTTGAAAATGTTTGTCTCAAAATGACATAAACAGAGGAATAAATACGTGAAATATGAAGCCATTAACAGTGAAGCAAACAAGTATAACAACTTGTAACTTAAAACTTAATTTATAAGAAATGATGATACTTTTCTTATAAATTGTCCAGGATCGCGATTTCATGTAAAACTTTTACACATCCTTACTGAATTTTGTTTAGATCATTTTTTTTCACTTTTAATAGCTTCTGGCTTAGCAATGGGTGATCCTCTTTCTTCTTTTCTTGCTCAAACTTTTTATGAGTTTTTTTTTTTTCGAAATGCAAGTCACTAAAGCATTTCCTTTAATTTGTAAAGTTTGGTATAGATATGTTGATGATATTTTTGCAATTGTTTCTGATAAACTCTTAAACGATGTTCTAAAATTACTAAATTTGCAAGATAAAGCTATAAAACTTACATCAGAAACTGAAATTAATGGATTTCTTTCTTTTCTAGATCTAAAGATGATAAGAAATAATAATAAATTAAACTAAATATACTTAGTAACATTATACTTAATGTTACGAAAATGTTCTTTCGTTATGGTTTCCAAATTACGTTTTGTCTTTCCAAAATAAACCTGATCACAAACTAAACAATTAAACCGATAAATATCTGGAATTTTATTATTAGGAAATTTAACTTTTTTAGAAAAATGTAGTAAATTTTTAACACTATATTTATTTTGAGTAACTAAAGTTATACCAACTTCTTTAAAAAAATTGAAAATGTTTATTAACACAAGGATGGTAAGGAATTTTTTAAAACTATAATTGTCTTTTATTTTCTAAGGGTACAAATATCATTAACAGTTTTTTGATATTTAAAATGTTCAATCTTCTTTTGTATAAAGTCTTTATTAAGATTATTATTTGAAGCAGTATTAATAATATGTTTACATTCTTTATTAAATTCATCTTTATTCAGGGGTATATTTATTAATCGATAAATCAAAACTATTAAACACAGCAAATTTTTGTGAAAAAGAATTAAAACTTTTATTTTTATGTAATTATCAATATCAGTAGATTTCCTATAAATACAAAAATATAATTTGTTATTATTTCTTATTACCTTCAAATCTAGAAAAGGAAGAAATCCATTAATTTCAGTTTATAATATAAATTTTACAGTTTTATCTTATAAATTTAGTAATTTAAAAGGATCATTAATTTGTTTTTCAGTAACAATAGCAAACATATCATCAACATATCTATACCATGTTTTAAAAATCAAAGGAAAAGCTTTAGTGACTTGAATTTGGAAAAGAACTCATAAAAAGATCAGCAAGAAAATGTAAAAGAGGATTACCCATTGCTAAGCGAGAAGTTTGTTGAAAAAATTCACAATTAAAAGTGAAAAATTTTTGATCCAAACAAAAATCAGTAAGTTTGACAAAATCAACTATTAAGTCTTCATGTAACTTTATTGAGTTCAACCACTTTTTTAATAATTTAAAAAATTTTCTCTAGGAATACTATGAATCTTGTAACCCTTTTTCACATAAATTTGCTGTTTTCAATAGTTTGATTTATGGATTAATAAATATACCCCTGAATAAAGAAGAATTTAATAAAGAATATAAACATATTAATATTGCTTTAATTAATGGTTTTAATAAAGACTTTATAAATACAAATTTAAAAAATTCAAATGTCAAAAACTCTTAATGGTATTTCTACCCTTAAAAAATAAAAGACGATTATAGTTTTTAAAACATTACTTACCATCCTTGGGTTAATAAACATTTTTAAATCATTTTTAAAGAGTTTGGTATAACTTTAGTTCTTCAAAATAAATATAGTATTAAAAATGTATTGCATTTCTCAAAAAAAAGATAAAATGCCTAATAATAAAAGATCTGGTATTTATCAATTTAATTGTTTCGATTGTGATAAAGTTTATCTTGGAAAACAAAACGTAATTTAGAAATCAGAACGAAGGAATATTTTGGCAACTTTAAGTATGAACAAATGATAAATCGGCTGTAACAGATCATTTTTTCAATTAACCATGAAATAAATCCTGAAGTTAAATTATTAAAACAATTAAATGGTCAGATAGATTTAATAGTTCGGCAAAATAAATAAATAAATTATAAATTCTCCAGAAGAGTTATCAGCATTCCTTATAAAATAAGTGAAGTTTTAAGATTTAAATTATTATATTTGTATATAGAGGAATAAAGTTTGAAAGAATAGTTTGAATAAGACTAGTATACATCCTGTCGTATAAGATCCAAATTCCTAATTTATAAGATGCTTTGATTTATTATTCTTGGGGCGGGGGAAGTGTGGCAGTGTTTTGTCATATTTCGTCTGTGGTCTTGACTACAAAGTGAACTGAGCTTACCTTTTCCACTATTAGACTGTTTTGAGGCTTGAAGTCCGGACAGTGCGACCTAATGTCGTTGTTGGCTAAAGTGATTGCTAAGTTAAGTGCTAGAAGCACTCCGACGGCTGTCACTGAACACGTTACGGCCATTCCAACTTCACTTCACTTGTTACTTTACAGTCTGGAACGTAACGTCATGTTCCCTCAGGAACATAACTGGCACACAAAATCACGACCGAAGCGCTCTTGTACGGGATGGCAGGCTCACTGTGGCGTGGTCCAGAGGTTTGTGCAGTCCTCTAATTGTCGCATGGTGGCGGAGCTTGCTGCCTCTATGAATTGGGATCAATTTACTCGTTAGTAAGTGACGTCAGAGTGCCATGTCAGATAAGACGGGACTCTTTCCTACAGCTTGTCGCATACCGGAGGTCCTGCTTCCGGAATATTATATACTCTGTTTATATTTCCGCCTTAATAATCATGGACTGAATTTATCTCGAAATTTTTCAGCTAAATTTACTTGCATTATCAAACTACCAATGCCTCTCGAACAGACAGAAAAATTAAATGTCCCAATTGGCACATAGGTGGTCTGAAAAGTTTCCTACCTAATAAAGATACAATACATTTTTTTTCGGAATTTTTACTTTTATATTTTTCAACATAGTCTCCTTGTAGATCTACACACTTCTCCCAGCGATGCTCCCATCTCTGTAACCCGTCCAAATAGTACTCGGCGTTTTTCAACATAGTCCCCTTGTAACTCTACACACTTCTCCCAGCGATGCTCCCATCTCTATAACCCGTCCAAATAGTACTCGGCGTTTTTCAACATAGTCTCCTTGTAACTCTACACACTTCTCCCAGCGATGCTTCCATCTCTATAACCCGTCCAAACAGTACTCGACGTTTTTCAACATAGTCTCCATGTAACTCTACACACTTCACCCAGCGATGTTCCCATCTCTGTAACCCGTCCAAATAGTACTCGGCGTTTTTCAACATAGTCTCCTTGTACTCTACACACTTCTCCCAGCAATGCTCCCATCTCTATAACCCGTCCAAATAGTACTCGACGTTTTTCAACATAGTCTCCATGTAACTCTACACACTTCACCCAGCGATGTTCCCATCTCTGTAACCCGTCCAAATAGTACTCGGCGTTTTTCAACATAGTCTCCTTGTAACTCTACACACTTCTCCCAGCGATGCTTCCATCTCTATAACCCGTCCAAATAGTACTCGACGTTTTTCAACATAGTCTCCATGTAACTCTACACACTTCACCCAGCGATGTTCCCATCTCTGTAACCCGTCCAAATAGTACTCGGCGTCTTTCAACATAGTCTCCTTGTAACTCTACGCACTTCTCCCAGCAATGCTCCCATCTCTATAACCCGTCCAAATAGTACTCGGCGTTTTTCAACATAGTCTCCATGTAACTCTACACACTTCTCCCAGCGATGCTCCCATCTCTGTAACCCGTCCAAATAGTACTCGGCGTTTTTCAACATAGTCCCCTTGTAACTCTACACACTTCTCCCAGCGATGCTCCCATCTCTATAACCCGTCCAAATAGTACTCGGCGTTTTTCAACATAGTCTCCTTGTAACTCTACACACTTCTCCCAGCGATGCTTCCATCTCTATAACCCGTCCAAACAGTACTCGACGTTTTTCAACATAGTCTCCATGTAACTCTACACACTTCACCCAGCGATGTTCCCATCTCTGTAACCCGTCCAAATAGTACTCGGCGTTTTTCAACATAGTCTCCTTGTAACTCTACACACTTCTCCCAGCAATGCTCCCATCTCTATAACCCGTCCAAATAGTACTCGACGTTTTTCAACATAGTCTCCATGTAACTCTACACACTTCACCCAGCAATGTTCCCATCTCTGTAACCCGTCCAAATAGTACTCGGCGTTTTTCAACATAGTCTCCTTGTAACTCTACACACTTCTCCCAGCGATGCTTCCATCTCTATAACCCGTCCAAATAGTACTCGACGTTTTTCAACATAGTCTCCATGTAACTCTACACACTTCACCCAGCGATGTTCCCATCTCTGTAACCCGTCCAAATAGTACTCGGCGTCTTTCAACATAGTCTCCTTGTAACTCTACGCACTTCTCCCAGCAATGCTCCCATCTCTATAACCCGTCCAAATAGTACTCGGCGTTTTTCAACATAGTCTCCATGTAACTCTACACACTTCACCCAGCGATGTTCCCATCTCTGTAACCCGTCCAAATAGTACTCGGCGTTTTTCAACATAGTCTCCTTGTAACTCTACACACTTCTCCCAGTGATGCTCCCATCTCTGTAACCCGTCCAAATAGTACTCGGCGTTTTTCAACATAGTCCTCTTGTAACTCTACACACTTCTCCCAGCGATGCTCCCATCTCTGTAACCCGTCCAAATAGTACTCGGCGTTTTTCTACATAGTCTCTTTGTAAATCTACACACTTCTCTCAGCGATCTTCCCATCTCTGTAACCCGTCCAAATAGTACTCAGCGTTTTTCAACATAGTCTCCTTGTAACTCTACACACTTCTCCCAGCGATGCTCTCATCTCTGTAACCCGTCCAAATAGTACTCGGCGTTTTTCAACATAATCTCCTTGTAACTCTACACACTTCTCCCAGCGATGCTCCCATCTCTATAACCCGTCCAAATAGTACTCGGCGTTTTTCAACATAGTCTCCTTGTAACTCTACACAGTTCTCCCAGCGATGTTCCCATCTCTATAACCCGTCCAAATAGTACTCGGCGTTTTTCAACATAGTCTCCTTGTAGCTCTACACACTTCTCCCAGCGATGCTCCCATCTCTGTAACTCGTCCACATAGTACTCGGCGTTTTACAACATAGTCTCCTTGTAAATCTACACACTTCTCTCAGCGATGCTTCCATCTCTGTAACTCGTCCACATAGTACTCGGCTTTTTTCAACATAGTCTCCTTGTAAATCTACACACTTCTCTCAGCGATGCTTCCATCTCTGTAACTCGTCCACGTAGTACTCGGCGTTTTTCAACATAGTCTCCTTGTAAATCTACACACTTCTCCCAGCGATGCTTCCATCTCTGTAACCCGTCCAAATAGTACTCGGCGTTTTTCAACATAGTCTCCTTATAACTCTACACACTTCTCTTATCGATGTTCGCATCTCTGTAACCCGTCCAAATAGTACTCGGCGTTTTTCTCTGCAAAATAATTGTTCACGAAGGTGATTGGCTCTTCATTTGACGAAGATTTCTGTCCTCCGAGCGCAATTTTCAGATGAGGGAACAAAAAGAATTCGCTTCCGGCTAGATCTGGTGAGTCAAGCAGTTCAAACCGTAATTCGTGGATTTTCGCCATTGCAACCGCTGAGTTGTGAGACATTGCGTTGTCTTAGTGAAACAGGATATTCTTTTTCTTCAAATGTGGCCGTTTTTCCTCAAGTTCTGCCTTCAGTTTGTCAAGTAATGATGCGTAGTATACTCCTATAATGGTTTTTCCTTTTTGAAGATAATCGATTAAAATAGCTTCATGAATATCCCAAACAGCAGTCGCCATCACTTTCCCAGCCGAAGAAAACCGATTTTGCTCTTTTTGGAGCTGGTTACCCCTTTGCAGTCCACTGTTTGGACTGTATTTTTGTTTCGGGCGTATAATGGTGTATCCAAGTTTCATCTACAGTAATTAATCGGCGCCAAAGCTCGGATTTATTGCGCTTAAACTGTGCCAACAGAGCGTTGGAAATGTTCATTCGAACACGTTTTTGGTCTAACGTGAACAGACGCGGCACCCAACGCGCGGACAGCTTTCTCATGTTCAAATGTTGATTTAGTATGTGAAAAACACGTTATTTTTGACATGTTCATAGCTTCTGCTATCTGTCTCACTTTAATTCGGCGGTCATCTAGCACCATTTGGTGAACTTTGGTGATATTTTCGTCGGTAGTTTCAGTTTTTGGACCTCCCGAACGTTGATGGTCTCCCAAGCTGTTACGGCCACGTTTAAATTCAGCTGCCCAAAATTTCGCTGTAGTAAATGATTGTACAGAGTCCCCATACACAGAATCCAACTCATCTTTGATTTGCGTAGACGTATTGCCTTTCTAAAACAAATATTTAGTGACAGCTCGATACTCGATTTTGTCCATTTTCATAAAAATACGACTGTCACATAACAACTGAGCGTCAACAATGGCTGAAACTTTGGTGAGTAACTGTCAACAGATGGTCAAAGAAATTCACTAGCTTTTATTTACGAGTGCTACCATCTTCATGTTGAGGTGGGAAACTTTTCAGACCACCTTCGTATCTTGAATTTTAAGCATTTCTTCTATCTGAATGGCTTTTAAGGAACTGCGAAAGCGTAAATTATACACATACATATGTAGATCTCATTTAAGTTCACACTTTACAGTAAATACTTTCTTTTTTTCTGTGGAGCTCTCCATTTTTGTAGCTTATTTATATTCTAAAATATACTTTTATCTAACGCGAAGTCTTTATTCCTTTACTCTCAGTGTGGCCATTCACAGCCATTACTTAAGGACCCCATGATTGACGTTGAAGTCTATTTATTCGCATATTCCATTGTAACTATGAGAACATATACAGTAATATCCCGTAGGGTAGGTGATCCATCCCCTTCAGCTGCCGAGGTGCGGGCGCTGCGGACCCTTAGCACTCGTGGTACCTCTGACGTTACCAGAGTAATCTCGTGCCGAACTGCCGAGCCCCTCCCGTCGGGGAGTTGTTCGGATTTGGTTGGACTTGAGGGGGCCTTGTGTTCCCGAAATCCACGGGGAATTGGCTACTTCCGGCCAGGCTACAGCCGCCCGGAGGGGGTAGAGGGTTGCCTCATATGTCCCGGGTAGTAGTCTGCAGAGCTAGTAGAAGGTGTGCTAGATCACCAGGCGGCCACACCGAGGTTATTCGGTAGTTTTCACTGCGGGGTTGACGCGCGTAAGTGACGTATTCACTTCCATTCCGTCTTGACGTTGTTGTCAACACTGGGAGGGCTTATTAGACTCAACGACGCACAAATGTACATGAATATAACTACAAATTTTGCCTAACATTCCGTGCCTTTGATTGCCATGTTAATCAATCTGTAATTGTTGTTCAACGACAGTCTCGAGGAAAAGTTGGTATAGATATCTACAGCAGAACAGCTGGCTATCAGATAGTTTGTTTGGCCCTGCCAGTATTGGCGAAAGAGAATTTCTTCACTAGCCTCCCGGTTTGACACCCGGCTTGATGTAATTGTAGTACTAGATTCTTTCCCTCACGTTGAACCACGAGGTTGGGTCAAAACGTAATGCCTCCTATTGTTTTCTCTTTTAATTGCCAAGAAAATTGAATCCGATTTACATAGCTTGAAAACTACAACATTGACGATTAATTTGTTACTATTTAATATAATCTTCGTCCTTTGCCACAGTTTTGGTCCACCTTTTAACTAGGGCATGTATTCCAGTGTGGTAAAACACACGGTCTTGCTTCCTAAGCCATTGACGCACAGACGTTTCCACAGCCTCCTCATCTTTAAAATGAATCCCACGATGAGCTTCCTTTAGTGGCCCGAACAGATGGAAGTCTGATGGTGTCAGGTCAGGTAAGACTTGCCATCCCAATTTCTCAATTTCTGCAGTGGTGTAACGGCTGGTGTGTGTTCTTGCACTGTCATGCAAAAGAAGAACATCCGCCACAGTTTTTGTTGGGCGAACTCGGCGAAGACGTGCTTTCAGCTTTTTGAGAGTTCTGAGGTTTTGGACAGAATTTATTGTGCATCCCTGCTCCTAAAAGTCAATCATAAGCACACCCTCTGCATCCCTAAACACTGTCGCCACAAATTTCCCTGCCGACCGCTGAGTTTTGAATTATTTTTTCTTCTTCAGTGACGTTGTGTGATGCCATTCCATTGACTGCCTCTTTGATTTAGGCTCAGAAATAAATGAACCCACGTTTCGTTTCCAGTAAGAATTTTTTTGCAGAAACTCCTCTCCCTCCAAATTGAAGCGCTGCAAGTGTTCGGACGCTATTGTTTTCCTTGTTTCTTTGTTTTGGGCGATTAACATTCTTGTTACCCAACGTGAACAAACTTTTGAGTAACCCAGTTGTTAAATAATCGTCATCACACTGCCTTTACTGAGGGAGGTAATGCGACACAATTCACTGTTGTTACCCGGCGATCAGCGACTCGCTGAATGTTGCATGGAGTCACTGCCGCTTCGCTTTTCATCTGCCAATGGTGTTTGCCCTTCAGCTTCGTTACAGCGACGAACCCATCGTCTAACAGTGCTGACATCCACCGTTGCATCACCATATACATTTTTTAGCCTTTTCTGAATGCTAATTGACGTTTCACCTTCCGCAGTCAAAAATTCAATCACAGAACGCTGTCTAATACGAATGTCGATGTCAGCCATTTTGCAAGAGGATGCAGTGCTGCCAGCTGTTGACTTAGGAAGTTACTACTGCAGGGGATTGGAGAAGAAGGTTTGTGGAATTGCGCCAAATTCAAAGTTTTCACATAACTTACTTATTTAAGGGAACAAAATAGGAGGCATTACTTTTTTACCTACCCTCGTGTTTTGTTGCTATATATGAGATAGATTATCGTTTATAACCCAAATCCTGTTAAATGTTTTCTCCTCGACTCTGAGTTTATCGTACAAACCTGACAAAATATTTGGGCTGAAATTTCTATCACAGGCTGCCGTCAGTTAAATATTATTACTTTTATAGAAAAACCGTATGATGATGGTAATATATCAGAGGTACTGTCCGCCAACGCAAAGTAAAGTCCGTGAGAGAAGGGTGCCACCCTTACACGGTGGGATAAGGATAGTCAATGTCTGTGACAGAGAATGCATGCTACACAAGGAGCAGATCCGTTAAAAAACATCAGCCCTGTTCACTCTGTACACTAAAACCGAACTGTAACTGAACTGGCATGGGCTGTTATAATTTGTCACTAAAATATTTGCGCTCTCTTTTCTGATCTTGCTTCCTCTCCCTATAACTTATTAGGTTGGGCATCTGAAGTTCTTGCCCTAGTGATGGCATTAATGGAAGCAACTGTACAAGAATATAGTTATAAAGCGTAAAGCAGACATTTCTCCCCATAAGAGTGTTCTATATATTAGGGGAAATAAGTTAATTTAATTTTAGTTAGTTGAAGGAAATTAATCATTTCTCCACACTAGCCGTATATAGGTTAAGGTTTTTAATGGATAGAGTCAACATGAAAAATTCAATGCCATAGTCGGTATTTGAACCACGGATCTCCTGGTTTCCGTCCAGTCGCTCTTAACCTTTGAGCTACCATGGCCAACGTGCCGTTCTGACATTAAATTCTCCAGTTGACTCGTATATTTCCCCGGTAAACCACCAGGGGCTCTCGTATCCGAGATACACTGTTTGTGGCGACTTACTATTGTAAGTTCTTGAGTCCCAGGCTTCATCATTTAACTCTTATTATTTTAGTTAATTGATGGGAATTAATTATTTCTCCACACTAGCCGTATATAGGCTAAGGTTTTTAATGGATAGAGTCAACATGAAAAATTCAATGCCATGGCCGGGATTTGAACCACGGATCTCCTGGTTTCCGTCCAGTCGCTCTTAACCTTTGAGCTACCATGGCCAACGTGCCGTTCTGACATTAAATTCTCCAGTTGACTCGTATATTTCCCCGGTAAACCACCAGGGGCTCTCGTATCCGAGATACACTGTTTGTGGCGACTTACTATTATAAGTTCTTGAGTCCCAGGCTTCATCATTTAACTCTTATTATTCTAGTTAATTGATGGAAATTAATTATTTCTCCACACTAGCCGTATATAGGCTAAGGTTTTTAATGGATAGAGTCAACATGAAAAATTCAATGCCATGGCCGGGATTTGAACCACGGATCTCCTGGTTTCCGTCCAGTCGCTCTTAACCTTTGAGCTACCATGGCCAACGTGCCGTTCTGACATTAAATTCTCCAGTTGACTCGTATATTTCCCCGATAAACCACCAGGGGCTCTCGTATCCGAGATACACTGTTTGTGGCGACTTACTATTGTAAGTTCTTGAGTCCCAGGCTTCATCATTTAACTCTTATTATTCTAGTTAATTGATGGAAATTAATTATTTCTCCACACTAGCCGTATATAGGCTAAGGTTTTTAATGGATAGAGTCAACATGAAAAATTCAATGCCATGGCCGGGATTTGAACCACGGATCTCCTGGTTTCCGTCCAGTCGCTCTTAACCTTTGAGCTGGCCAACGTGCCGTCATGACATTAAATTCCATCTATTATATCTATCAAAAACGTGAAATTAAATTGTTATTTCAAGTTGTAAAAACCATCCATCAAGTAAGCAACTCATTAGTCATAAACTAATTCCCAAGAAAATTGCAAAGAACAGAAACAACTTCTGAAAGCAGATCATATATATTTGAATCCTTGAACCCAGCAAGCGTTAAACGACCTCTGTTTCCTGGAAAACATGCATCACATGTTGAACTGATATCAGCTTTGTATTTAAGTGCTTTCCTTGTAATTTTTAATAAGATTAGAAAACTGATGAGTAAAATTGTCTAAGTTGATGCACTAGTTAACATATTGATAAAATTAAAATATAAATTTATAATTTGAAAATTAATTTAGTACAATTCTTTTTAAAAAGATATGATTGCACTCACATTTCTGTCCTTATTGTTGCAAAATAGTTGTTATAAACACCTACTGATGTATCAACTTCATACGATACAAGAATAAACAATTGAAGAATTGGTTTTATTACACATAACCTGGTACGTCAAATGGAAATTCTGTAGACTTGAAGTCAAATCTTTTAAGTTTTGATGTCTATGTGGGCCTTGAAGTTCAGTTCCATTTAACAGACGAGGAAACACGAAGTGAAGAAAAAGACTACCCATTTGAAAATATCGTACTATAGGTGTTCAACAATCCAAACCAGTAACAATGAATATCAGATTATCTCCACAACAAAATATATTTTAGATAAATTGAATCCTTTAAGATATCTACATTTTTGTATAACGCAGTTATTTTAGATAAAATCTCATCAAAAGCTGTCAATATTTTAATTTTGTTATTTTAAAGTTATTGAGAAAATAAACCTTTGGAAATTATTTTAAAAAACTGTAGTATAAAGAACAATTGAAGGTAAAATGTGATTAAAGAGGTAGAAGCAAAGAAAAATGAATATTCTGAATGTGCTTAACTATGAAAATATCAGTTTAAATGTTTAGGAAATGTTGTTTGAATGTTAAATTATTTAAAAAATGATTTAAAGAAAATACCATGAAGATAACAAATATGTTCATGAAAAGTGTGCAACTAAAAATGACGTGATCCAATGAATTGTCATAGCAACGTCCTATTCATTAATTTCAAATAAGTTAAAATTAACTTCATTGTGTACATGGAAACCTTAGAGAATGGAAGATTCTACAATCTGTGTAGAATCGTCAAAGAGATATACAGGGTGTCCCAATTCAATCTCCCTATATTCACTACAGTGTTTCTGCCAAACTATTTGAGATCGAAATGAACTAAACTTTACTGATACGTATGACTCATCAAGTTTGTATACAAAAATCAAGAAAGCATTATCACCTCTACATGTGCCCCACCAGTCACACAAAGGCGATGGTTGACCTCCACCCATGTGCGTTGAAGCATTTCAGAAGTGAAGGTTGCAGCAGCATTCCAAATAGGCTCACGCAGTTGGCGAAAGGCCACTACTTTGGTCGCATACACCCTGTCCTTGACATACGCTCACAAAAAGAAGTCTACAGGTGTTATGTCGGGCGATCTCGGTGGCCAGGCAATTGGTGCACCTCTCCCTATCCATCTACCAGGAAACTCATAACCCTAACCTCTCTAACCCTTCTAAAGAAATACACATACATTAATGTAAAATGTAATCAATGTAAAATGAACTGGGGTGCTTCTGGGATCATTTATTAATTTTGTGTTACGACGTGTTTATATTAATTTTTGAAGAACCTTATATTGAAATATTTAAAAATAATTCTTCAATTTATTTAGTCAATTACTTTCATATCTTCCCGAACAACACTACGCCCTGGGTAGGAGGTTTTAATGTGACGATTACAGCTTCCGTGGTAACTACGAAAGGACCGAGCGGAATGGCTCAGGCGGTTTCGTCTATGGCTGGCATTCGGGTGCCCGGTTTTGATTCCCGTGGCCGAAATACCTGACCTATGGTTTTTCAGGGGTTTTCCGGGTCACCAGGTGAATGCTGGATAGCTTAATTACATCCCCCGAATTTGGTGCCCCTCCATTTCATCTCCATTATCATTTCACATCATCTCTCATCTGGTGGTCTCTTTCAGGGTAGAAGTGTCGGCGGGAGCCTCGGCGATGCATGGCAGGATTATATGCTCTCAGAAAAACTACTTCCTCCTCCGGTAGGTCAGTTGCCGGTCCTCTGCTGGGACCAGCCAGGGACATTTGGGGCTCGGATCGCCTGTCTGGGACCATTAGGGCTCGGCTGCTGGGCTCGTTGCCGTCCCGCTGTAGGAGAGCGTATTTGTTGTCCTGGCCTGTCGGGGAAAGTCTCTATCCAAGTAAACTGTAGGGACCCTGCCCTCTGTACTGTCGTGGCTCCTCGGGTCGGCCACCCTTTGTCTGCTTCGCCTCATCCTTCCTCCCGGGGTGCCCCTCTTGGGGGCATAGTAACAATGGGCCCAGCATGGTGGCCTGCGTACCAAATCCCCTCCGTAATGCAATCCCACTCCCAACTACGAATAAAAAGAAAAAATATTAATAAAAATGGGCAGTTAAAAAACTTGTACAAATACAAAGGGGATTCCTCCTTCGCATAATTCGAGGATATCGTACAATCTCCACTGATGCAGCTCATATTATAGCTAACAACGAACTTTTGGCGTTCACTGGTTTATCAACAGCAACTCTTAAGAATTTAAGACCTGAACGTGACTGTGCATCTTATCTGTCTCACTTAAAACTACAAATCCCGGAGCATCCTACCACAGCAGGACACCCATCAAGTTTTGTAACCTGTTTAAAGGAAATATGTAATTTTCATGATTATTACATATATACAGACGGTTCGCGTTACCAATTTGAAGATAATATATCTGCAGTAGGATGTGCTTTTGTTGTTTACGAAAACCAAACGGAACTAACTCACTCCATGTTTAAATTGTCACCGGAATGTTTTGTATTCCAGTCGGAGCTCCTGGTAATTAAAGAAGCTATAAAATGGTGTACTGTTAATGCGAACAGTGATTCACAATCAGCTCTACTCGCTATTAATGATAAATACAATTTAAATTCATTAGCACATGAAATCAGAACCTTGCTTCAAAACCATCCAGGACATATTTGCATGGGATGGCTTAAAGGACACAGTGGAATTTTAGGTAACGAGAGAGCTGATCGCTTGGCTAAGAAGGCTGCAGAATCCAATCTTCCTGTGACATACTCTTTATGTCCTATTTCTAATGTAAGGAGGATAATACATCAACATATCTTGAAGAATGGAACCAACAATGGCTAATAACTCCAAATGGAAGTTTAACAAAAACATTATTTTTCCCTAGTGTATATGACAGAGAAAAATGTGAAACTCTTGTACCAAATTTTGTTTCGACACAATTTTTAAGTGGACATGGTAAATTTGGCTTTCACCTAACATCCAACCCCGAGTGCATGTGTGGTGAAGAATTTCAAACTGTGGTTCATCTCCTTTTCTGTTGTCCCATTTTCTGGAGATAAAGACAAGCTAGACTCTCTAGGAACTGAACTTTCTGCTCCGAACACATCTTTGCTAATGAAGCCACAACAGTATAAGTACTTCATGATGTTTATAAACTTAGTGTTTAAACGTCTGAAATAGTTTAAATTAATATTCATAAGAATAAAACATAATTTCTTCCTTCTAGTATTTAAAATATTTTTGTTAAAATTGTATATGTTTATGTATCAACTCTAACCGTAATATACCACTGTGTAAAATAGGGTTCAATAAATCTGGATAAATAAATAAAAAGATCCCAACTACGAGAGGACATTATGGCCCAGAGCATCATATCCAGCCCAGAGGACAAGATGCTGCCACATCCCAACACCGAGATCCAGGAGCAACGCTTCAGAGCGATTTTTGAGGCAATCAAAAATTTCAGAAAGTGTTTCAAGTGTAGTATTTTCTGGTAGGGTTATTGGAAATGTTATTGTCTCATATATGAACCATACTGAACTTAAATACCAAGTTTGACTTTTGGTTTCTTAGTTATGTTGTGCACAACCAGAAGCACACATACACACAGTATTTTTTGAAATGGCTTTACTTGAGGTCTGCCTTTCAGGGAATTTCGAAGCGTGTATATGAGGTGAAGTCTGGGGATCAAATCTTGGACAGAATATAATACTTCCTCTACATATTTAGTACTCTAAGTTGTAAAGAGAGTAAACATAGAACAATTCTGCAACTATCTGCTAGAAATGGAATTATACACAAAGCTCATTAGATTCGATAAATGTGATTGAGAATTTGTTCTTCCGATATAATACTTGTTTAGCGGGGAGTGGACGACATTTCAATCATCTGGTATAAGCTATGTATGTTATACATGCTTTACACGCGGGATTTGTATAGGAGCTAAGCCGGCTGTGGCACAACCAATCGCGCACCGGCGAAATGCCGTGCGTCCTTTAGGTTTTAAATGAAGAACTTGTATATGTGAGTTTCTTATTGAATAAATAATAAAAAGCATCATTAACAGCACATATACCTTTAATTATACAAAATATTTAAAAAATAATTAGTGCTTTTGTTCAAAAGTGTTTCGTTCTTGACATCAATACCACAAGTAGAGTATAATACATTTCAGATCTTGACAATTACTGGAAGCAAATCACAAATAGGCATCCTCTCCAAAAAATTGTTCATTTTTCAGTTTGTACTTTGTCGTTTGAACACTTAAATGCTGTAATTAAATGCATAGCTTTCAGCTTAACTTGAGGAATTCCACAAAAATAAGTATTTTGTTTATATCAGTCACTTGACATGGAAGAGCACAGTGAGAAACAAAATCATAACGCTAGCGGAAGTCCTGTTTCCCAACGACATAACCTTTTGGCAAGTTCTTCTGATGTGCTTCACGCGGAATCCCCGCTCTTTCAGCAACTTGTTGGCATTTTCCTGATCCAGGAAGTCGGCGTACCTGTGTCGGGAAAGAACCAAGCTGAAGTCGTCGGCATCATCAGAGACGTAGCAGAAAGAAAGCACAAGTTGAGTAGCACTTGAGGTCTGCACTAGAACTCTTCCGTCAAACTGTTTGTATGCCTGCTCCGTGAGGGTGCCTGAAAACAAAGAAAGAACAGTTTAATTCCCTTCCTTGCATTGTTACTGTTGAGAATGTAGAGACATTTGGGTTGTAGTGCAGCGAACAGACAACTGTTGAACAGTTTTATTACCAGAGACTGACGTGGTACACTCACAGTTCTTACAAACGCTTATTCCTCTATTTATATTAACCAGATAAACATCTTGTTGCCAACTTTCTTATAAGTGAAGGATAATATTAATGCACAGTAGGCTTTAAGTGATAGTCAAATGTTTTAAACCTGGCTACTACGTGATGCCTTTGAAATTCCGTTGTCTAAGCATAGCCAAGAGATTAGAAAAAAAAAAAAAGGATAAAAGTTTTCATTTTTGAGAAAAATAAAAGAATTGAAAAATTCAAACAGATAACGAGGCATGTTCGAGGTCTTCTGAGGAAGCAAGTCAGGTGCAAAGACGATTATAAATCGACGTTTTGGAAGCGTACATCTCTCCCATCATCAGGATATTTATTAAATGTTATAACCACAAATGAATCACTGGATATAACACAAATATATACAAAGACAAAACACTATCAGTATGCGCATCACTGAACAAAAGACTGTTTTCAATAAATCAAATACCAGGTCAGGAGATGGCATGAGTATAGAAAATTAATTAGATCAAAGAAAGGTAACTACTTAAGTTGATTATCAAGCTGTATAGATCTTTTTATATAATTTTTTTATTGACCCATCAGCAGTATAATGCTTTACAGATCAGAGTGAAAAGAAGTTAACAGTACAATAAGAACAATAACACTCAGGGGTAGGCTAACAGGCCGCCCCCTAACTACATTAAGTTAGAACTCCAATAATACTCTCTGAGAAATTATGTCAATATTGAAGATGTAAGACAGACTAGAATCACTCGAATCAGAGGTATCACTTAGAAGCAGGTCCTGTGGTAGTCTCCTCTTCAAGCGTGAGGGCTGGCGCGTGCGGACGCCGATGTTATAATGCACAGCTCCTGGAACTTCTTGCAGCGTGGAAAAGAAACGACGAGCGATCCTGCGAATATAGTCGTGAAGAGGTAACAGTCCTAGTTCGTGATGGAGCTGCTGATCACGGATGAACCATGGAGCGTTGGTAGCGATGCGCATGAAGAAGACGCAGATGAGGTGTGTGCGGCCCCCCACACTTGGCAGGCATATGTAATAAGCGGACGGACGAGTGATTTGTAGAGTAACAATGAAGACTCTAGGCCGAGGCTGGAACGGCGATGCAACAGAGGTGAGAGTTTTGAAAGTCGCCCGGAGGCCAGTGAAACAAGACGATCGATATGAGCACGCCAGGTCAGTCGAGAGTACAAAAGCACTCCAAGGTATTTAACGGGAGTCGTAGTGGGGAGCCAAGGGACATCGTTCCTGTAGAGACACAACGGAGTAAGCGGAGTATATCGGTGAAGAGTGAAGATTTTAGCTTCGGTTTTCTGAGGGTTCAATGAGATCCGCCAAGTGCCGAACCAATGAGTTAGACGATCTAAAGAGAGTTGTACTACTTGTTGTGCGTGCTGGAGATTAACATGAGAATAATATAGTACTGTGTCATCAGCGTAAAGAGCTAAAGAAGTCGGAGCTAAGTCAGGAATATCAGAAATGTATATATTAAATAGAGTCGCGGCCAAGATCTGTATAGATCTGTGCTTCTTAAGTCGACGAATTAATCGTGATGCTGCATTTCAGTTCAACTCCTCTTGGAAACGACCTTAAAATGGAAATCCGTCGACTTAAGAAGCAGACATCTATACAGCTTGAAAATCAAGTTAAGTATTTACGTTCCTTTGATCGAAATAATTTGATATACTCACGCCATCTTCTGACCTGACATTTAATTTACTGAAAACAGTCTTTTGTTCAGTGATGCGCGTATTTGTAGTCTTTTGACTTTGTTT
The DNA here is from genome assembly GCA_030765055.1 of Mantis religiosa. Taxonomy (NCBI): domain Eukaryota; kingdom Metazoa; phylum Arthropoda; class Insecta; order Mantodea; family Mantidae; genus Mantis; species Mantis religiosa. Next base: position 9,271,491 of record CM060958.1, read on the forward strand.
ATATTTGTGTTATATCCAGTAATTCATTTGTGGTTATAACATGTATTAAAATATCCTGATGATGGTAGACATATTCGCTCTCGAAACTTCTATTTCTAATCGTCTTTACACAGAACTTGTTTCCCGAGAAGGACTTGAACATGTAAATCTGTTGTTACGATCATGAGGCTCACTACAGGACATGGCTGCCTAGGAATACATATCCATACTAACTTCTCCAAATTGTGTATTGTGCTCTCAAGTTATAGAAATGGATAGAGAACATCTGTGCAGCTTTACAAAATTATCAAAATATAACTTCTAATTACTGGGAAGCCAGAAGGAGAATGACTTCATTGTTGACTCCAGAGCATTAGTGACATACATAATTTAGGAACTCCACTTTGTAGTGACATTTTATTTATCCTTATGATTTATTAGTAATAAAAAGTTATCTAAAATCTAGAGAACCTCTGAGAAAATATCCAGAAAATTCTAAAGCTGTTCCACGTAAATGAAAGGAAAGGTAGGGGGATTTATTTTAAATCTTCTAATAGCGTTTTAATATACTGAACTTCAAAACACAAAGATTAACATTTAACTGACTTTCTGTTTTTATTTTGTGTGTAATGTTTACGACACACCGGGCCTTTCTATAAAAATGAGAGTTTGTTTTCTTTTCCTACTTCCTATACTTGTCTAAAATATGAAATTTGTTTTCCTAAATACAAAAATATGAAGAAACAAATCCCTAAAATTATGAAGCACAAGGCATGTTTTCTAAATCAGTACGGTTTTGGAATTTAAAAAAGACGTGCATAGATATCGCAATAATTTTATTTTTACATGAAAGCCTGTACCATAATCTACTTTTCTACATAATTTCCGTCAATATTAAGGCACTTGTCATAACGTGGCACCAGTTTTTGAATACCCTCCTCATAAAATTCTGCCGCCTGACGTGTTAACCACTGTATCACAACTGTTTTGACTTCGTTATCGTCTTGAAGACACTGACCGCCCAGATGTTTCTTCAAGTGCAGGAACAAATGGTTGTCGCTGGGCGCCAGATCAGGGCTGTATGGAGGATGATCTAGAGTTTCCCATTGAAAAGATTTGATGAGGTCTTTGGTCCGATTAGCCACATGTAGACGGGCATTGTCATGCAGCAAAACGATACCCTTACTCAACTTGCCACGTCTTTTGTTCTGCATTGCACGGCGCAGATTGTTCAATGTCTCACAATAAGACGCTGCATTGATTGTCTCATTACGAGGCAGAAACTCAACTAGCAATACTCCTTTTCTGTCCCAAAAAAAACTGTGCACATGATTTTCCGGGCAGAAATTGTTTGCTTAAACTTCACTTTTGTGGGTGATGATGAATGTCGCCATTCCATTGATTGTTGTTTCGATTCTGGTGTGACGTAGGCCACCCATGTTTCGTCACCAGTAACAATTTGGTCTAAAAAAATCTTCACCTTCATTGTGGTACCGCTCAAGGAAAGTCAATGCACTGCCTAAACGTTGGGTTTTGTGCAAATCCGTCAACATTTTCGGAACCCAACGTTAACACAATTTCCGGTACTTCAAGTTCTCGGTCACAATGCGATACAAAACACTACGAGAATATTGAGGAAAATAGTCGCACAATGATGAAATTGTAAAGCGTCTGTTTTGTCTTACCTTTTCGTCTACTTTCTGCACCAAATCTTCAGTAACGACCGAAGGACGCCCACTGCGTTCTTCATCATGCACATTTGTGCGGCCATCTTTAAAAGCTCTCACCCATTTTCTTACCATTCCATGACTCATAATGTTTTGTCCGTAAACTTCACAGATATCACGATGAATCCTGATCGAGTTTACGCCTATAGCACTAAGAAATCGTATAACAGCCCGTACTTCACAATCGGCGGGACTCACGATTGTCGGAGGCTTCTTAAACACTCAGTAACCAACGTACACAATGAAGAATCAGACTGGCATGGACTTCCACAGTATCTGCTCACTACCATTTGTAGTTTTCTATCAGATCGCACATCTACTGTTCACATTGGTGGCATGGAGTCATCTCAGCGCCATATTACAGCAGGAGTTCCTCAGGGATCCATATTGGCCCCAATCTTATTTAGTATCTATACCTATGATCTTCCTGACTTGGCCCCTACCTCCATAGCCTTATACGTTGATGATACTGTTTTATATCATTCCGGCACAGATCTCCCTACAACTATTCACACGCTACAAACCTCTCTTGACTGCCTCGTTGAATGTTTCGATACTTGGCGCATACGTCTAAACACTCAAAAGACCGCAGCTAAGATTTTTAGGTTACGTCGCATCTCCAACTCTCCCGAATTGCATATTAAGCATGAATCAATTCCCTGGCTACCTCCTACCACCTCCGTCAAATACCTTGGAGTAATGCTGGACACTAAACTTACTTGGCGAGCCCATATTGATCGACTTATCTCGTTGGCATCAGGACGACTTTCAAAACTTGGCCCGCTACTTCACAGACACACTCCTCTTGGGATTGAATGCTCTCTGCTTCTCTTCAAATCTCTTGTCCGGCCACTTATCACATATGCTTCCCAGGTATGGGGTTCGGCTAGCAACACTCATCTCCGAAGGCTACAGGTCCTGCAAAATCGATTTATGCGCATCGTCACAGATGCCCCTTGGTACGTAAGAAATCAACAACTGCATAAAGAACTTGGTCTCCTTCCTCTTCACCAGTACATACGTCAGATCGCCTTTCGCTTCTTCTCAAACCTGCCAGATGTTCCAGGAGCTGTGATGTACGACATTGGCGTACGAACCCGCCAGCCCACGCGCCTGAAGAGACGACTCACACAGGATCTCCTCCTTAGTGACTCTAATTGAAAAAAAACTATGAATATTGTTTCACAATGACTGTTGCTCTTATCTCTTTGATTACTTGTTTGTTTTAATTAACTTATTTTTCTCTTGTTTCACAGTGTTAAGAAGATAATAGGAGCCAACTTGGTTTTCCTTACATGTTATTATATAGTTCATAGAGATTCAATTAGCCAACAAGGATCTGTAAAGCATGTACTGCTGATCGATCATTGAATAAAATAAAAAAAAAGGACTGGCATGGCGTCAGTGCGTAGACAAGAGATGTAGGTAAACAGCGCGCATGCGCGGAACGCCGACCGTAGCGCTGCGGCAGTGGAATCGCAAAACGGTACTGACTTAAAAAAACATGCCTCGTATGTAACAAAGTAAAGAAATTTCATATTTTAAGGGCTCGTAGCTGATTTATTGCATTAGTTTTAGGAAATGCGATTTACATAACTTTTCCCCGTATTTAATGACAAGATATCAAATGAAATACAGCAAATTATATGGAATTTATAGATATTAATTCTTGTTAGTGTTTTATTTCGTAAGTATAACATAAAGAAAGTGCATAATTTTCTCAACTGATTCTGACTTATTGGAAAGAGCGGCTGTTTCAAATAAAACAGCCAAAGAGAAGATTAAAAAATCCTGCCTCGTTGTTGTCAAAAACTATTTTAAAACGATATAATAAATATAAAGATATTGAAAACATAAATGATGCTCACCTGTTTGTGCTCCATCTGAAACCCAAACAGCTGAACTGTAATGTGTTAGAAAGCGATAGTTGAGTGAGCCGGCCTTTTCCTCCCAGACAATCCTCACGTCCGGCTGCTCATGTTTTGAGGAAATGTGGAGTTCAGGACAAACACCCAACATCTCGATCACGAAGCTCTCGTTTCCGGTGCTGTCGTGCTGTACAATTTCCACGGCATACCATTTCCCAGCCAACTGCAACAAGTAATGGAATCTCTTACTATACTTCATGTGCATTCCTGTTGTTCATTAATTTATCCTCAGATAAACTTGCACATAGAGTTTCAACTGAGAAATAGCAGTAATTGCTTAAAAATAACAATGTATTACTTTCTTTACCGTTATGGGTACAAATTAGGTAAAGAAGTTATTATGTTTCATCTAAAATTTGCCAACCAAGTGATTAGAAACAGTGTTGTATGGAGTGGAGATATAAGGGGCACAGAGGTGAACAGAACGGTGGACCAAAACTACAGAAGGTTTTGTAAAGAGCTACTAGGCTTATCAAAGTCAGCAAGTAGGGAAGTAGCTTTAGTAGAATTAGGAAATAAAAGAATAAATGGAATAATATTGGAAAGAATGATAAAATCTTGGTATACGTGTTTGGCCAAAAAAGAAGGGGAAATTGTGAAATTATGCTTGAGACAACAACAAATATTAGAGAAGTCAAATAGGAGCAATTATGGAAAAATAGGAATGGAGATATATGGAGATTAGAGGAAAGGAATACAAGCGATGTAGGTAAAGTGGTAAAATGCGGAATAGAACATATAGAAAGACAGGATATATGGGGAAGCCAAAAAACTATGAAATCATTACAATTTTACAAACAAATAAAAAGAAACTGTGGACGAGAAGCATATGTAGATTACTGCAATAGGCAAGAGAGAGAAGGGCTAGCTTGGATGAGAACAGGAACAATATTTCTAAGAGGGATAAGAGGTAGGGAAAAGGGAATTTGTGAATTGTGTGGGGGAAAAGAAAGCATAGAACATTATGTAACAGAATGCGAGGAGGTTGCAATATGGAGGAAGACGTTTGGAAGGAAATATGGGAGGCAGTAGAGAAGAGGATAGTAGCTATAAAAATTTTAACAGGAAAGGAGGAAAAGAAATTAAGAAGTATTGGTGAGTTCTTGCAGAAAGTAAAAGAAAAATGGGCTAGAAATGTAAAGAATATAAGAAAGGAAGACGGGGGGAAGGGGCTAATTAAGTAACAAGGAGGCATGGAGGTTAAGAGCTACCTGACAGAGCAGAAGACCAGGGTGTTCTGTAAGACAAGGTAGCAACAAGATAAACACAAATAAATGTAGCCTAAAGTTGTAAATTGTAAAATTTTGGAATATGCGCAATAAATAGTTTATTCATTCAAATAATTCATTCAATATATGCTGTCGATTTTTTATGTAATACACTGCTTCCTCTATTTAGGACGCAGTAGGAAAAAAAAGGAAAACTGAGTAAAATTGCAGTAAAACGTATGGGATAGTCTGGCATCCCCGGGGTGAAGGATGGGGCGAGAGGAGACAAAGAACAGCCGACGCAAGTGGTCTCGACAGCGCAGAGTGCAAGTTCCCTACAATTTACTAGTTGGAAGCTCCTACGCAGAGCAGAACAACCGGTACTCCACTCGCCGTTGCACAATAGACGAAGTCAAGTCAAGTAGGGGCGAGTGTATCTACGTGGGCAGCCGTCACAGAGTGAAGACCAACCTCCCTCTCTACCAGGGAGTGACCGAGCTGTCCCCGGAACCTCCAAGGCTCTTTGCATTAGGGCAAGACCTAGAGACTAACAAGCCCCCCTCCCCATCTTGTCCAAAAACTCAAGACGAATGGAAGTGGATACGCCACTTACGCGCGTCAACCCCGCAGGAAAGGCTACCGAAAACCTCGGTGTGGCCGCCTGATGATCTAGCACACCTACTAGCTCTTCGTTTCTTTTTAAACGAGGCTTTAGAAGGGAGTAATTGGAGAAAAGCGGCTGGGTCCCACGGAAGCACCCCCGTTAGTATCGGTAGTAAGGGCGTAGGTGCCTGAAGGGCACGTGCAGCTCTAGGAAGGAAGTGTCTGGGGGTCCAGCCATGACCGGAGGCCCTGGATGGATCGCCGGGGTTTCAAAGGATGTGGTAGAGGATCAGGAGTCTTTATTTATTTACTGTTTTTGTCGTTGTGCATCCTGGATGCTTGAGTTTGGAGGTGGGTTGCTTAGCGGCGCCAGTGGCGCGTTGTGCGATCTATGTCATCGGTTGGTTGGAGTATGCATGCCTGTAGGTTGTCGATGCTTGCGAGGAGCTGGGCGAAGTAGTGGCGTAGGTCCTCAGGGTCGTGCGTAAGTGCTGCTACTGCGAGTTGGATCTCTGCCTGTTTTATAGCGAGTGCCTTAAGTTTCTGCAGTGTGTTGTGGTGTTGTAGGTTGATGAGGTCTTGTAGTGATGTCAGTCTTAGGTCAGTAGTGGAGATTAAGTCTGTTGTACGGCTTGAGACGGTGTCTGTGGTGGTGTTGAGTGTCTCCTCCAGTACGGTAAGCTTTTACGTGGTGTCCGTTATGAAGTGCTTGTAGTGCTCTGTGTGGCGTTCTAGCTGTTGGATGGCTTCAGTGAAGTTGCTTTGGAGAGTACTGGCGGAGGAGAGAGCATTCTCAAGGCCAGACAGGCGCTGGTTGGCGGTGGACACCTGGGTGCAGAGATCTTGCAGACCGCTGGAGTGGGTGTTCTGGAGTTCTTCCCGGTGAAGGCAGAGAACTCGTGGTGGCAGTGGTAGTGCTGAGAATGACTTCCAGGGCTGTGAGCCGGGTAGTGATATTGTGGACTTCGGAGCAGAGGCTCTCGAGGACAGCACGGAGTTCCTGTGACCCGGTGGCGGCTGTAGTTCAGACTGCTGCTTCTGGTGGTCGTTCAGCTGCCGGTTGTGCTGCTGCAGTAGCGGTGATGCCTCCATACAGGCTGTGTGTCTGGCGAGGGTAGTAAGGGCACTGCGCCTGCCCCGTGTAGTGGCCGAAGCCCTCTGCCCCCTCCAGGCGGCCGAAGCCTGGGCGGAGGTACCCGATCTCCCACTGGTGTTGGGAACACACTGCCCCCTCGAGTCCAATCCAAACAACTACCATTCAGGGATGGGCTCGAATGTTCGGCCCGAGGTTCCTCTAGTAACGTCAGAGCTACCACGAGTGCTAAGGGTCCGCAGTGCCCGCACCACGGTAGCTGAAGGGGACGGATCCCCTCCCCTACGGGATGGCACACTAGACCGGCCCGGAGACCAGAGACTGTCCTACCGAAAGAGGAGGTCTTTACCAGAGCATATCATCCTACCGTGGCGCCGAGACTCCTGCCGACACTTCTACCCTGAAACAGATCACCAGATGAGAGATGATGTGAAATGATAATGGGGATGTAATGGAGAGACAGGAAATTCAGGGGATGTAATTAACCTATCCAACATTCACCTAGCGACCCGGGTAAACCCCCGTAGAAACGTATGGGTCACGTAGGTTAGCCACGGGAATTAAACTCGCAACTCTTACTCACGAAACAACCTTAACCGTCCACTCGGTTTTATTCAGGGACTTCAAAATGTGCATTTCCACTGAAATCTTAGTTGGCATATAATTTTCTGGTGGAATGCAACGCTTTCCTAATTTTTGTAAGAATGTATAGAGTAAGTAAAAATGTAAGGTGCTCTTCACATTTCTATACCGCACTTTAGTAAAACAATTAAAAGTATTTGAACAAGTGATCACATTGTTGACCCTACACGGGTGTTATCTCGTAAATTATGCTAAACATAAAGTTATTAATAGAGCTCGGCTTTTGATGAAACGTCATATTTTTTTCTGAGTAGTCACAGACGATGCTTATTGGAAATTAAGTGCATTTTCGAACATATACGTTAGATATATGTGGTTTTTATAGATCATCAAAATGCATTTTTCCCATATTACATTTTCATATGCCATATGCATTTTCCGGTCATTTGCTTTCATTTTAACGAATTTATTCGGAATTTTCTCCTGTAGTTCACTTTCGGGAGGCACGGATTCGATTCCCGTGACAGACCTGACCCTGGGCTTTATGAGGGGTTTTAAAATAATGTACTTAAAAGTTCATATCGTGTAAGCCGATACCTTGCCGGGAGAAAACTTCAGAACTGATATTTTGAAACAGGATTTAACAGGCAGTGACAGTGTTTTTTTTAATATGTATCTATAACATCTGTGGAAGTAGAGAGAAGTTTCTCAAAGTATAAAACAGTTTTAGCTGACATCCGTCGTTCCTTTGTTTTTGATAACTTGAAGATGACAAACGCTAAGTAAGGTATGTTTTGGCTAATGGATACAGTAACTTATATTTTCTTATTTTATAAAATTGAAAACGACCTACTGAATTTTAGTTAATTGATGGACATTAATCATTTCTCCACACTAGCCGTAGATAGGCTAAGATACTTGATGGATAGAGTCAACATGAAAAATTCAATGCCATGGCCGGGATTTGAACCACGGATCTCCTGGTTTCCGTCCAGTCGCTCTTAACCTTTGAGCTACCATGGCCAACGTGCCTTCCTGACATTAAATTCTCCAGTTGACTCATATATTTCTCCGGTAGACCACTAGGGGCTCTCGCATCCGAGATACATTTGGAGAATTTAATGTCAGGAAGGCACGTTGGCCATGGTAGCTCAAAGGTTAAGAGCGACTGGACGGAAACCAGGAGATCCGTGGTTCAAATCCCGGCCATGGCATTGAATTTTTCATGTTGACTCTATCCATCAATTACATCTTCTTATTTTATAAAATTGAAAACGACCTACTGAATTTTTAATTTAATTTTTATTTAGTTGCAATAACTGCATTATTTACTAAGGAAGTTAATTTTAAAATGTGGTTATTCGAGCCATATACTTATTATTTGTCTGTGATAGTTATTAATTTAATATTATGAAAGAAATTGTTAATTTTTAGGTCCCTTTTTTGCATTTTTTATATTTAAAGGGCATTATATAGCTCATTTTTAGAGAATTTTTAGGTCAACAACTTCCGGGCCCTAGTAATTAGTATGTCGTTGCCGTTGAGCTTTTGCATAAACATCCAAGATCTATGATAAGAATGTTTGGGTCTAAGTACTTCATTTAAGGTCTTTGCTTCTTTCCTCATCTAACAGAAGAACTCAGCTCTATGACTAAAGTACACAAAAACGAAAATCCAGATTAAAATAACAGATATCCAATTTTCTCTGTTTATCTTCCAGGTTTTACTTTTTTATCCACAAACACACTTATCTCAAATCTAAGAAGATATATAGATACTTCAGTTCATCACTAAGATGTTTTAGCCCAAGTAAAGTGAGAGCTGATAAGACGTTCCAAACTAAACACAGGTTTAAATTCATTAATAACCTTCTGCCACCTGTGTTAACGACCTTCTAGACTTTCACAGATAATAACAATTTAACCTCACATAACTTTCGTAAGTGCTCTTCAAAACATGTTTACATTTCGCTTCTGATATTGGAAAACTTTAGAGGAAGGCAGAAAAGCATACTGTTCAAAGTTTGGATAGAAACGTATTTTCATTTTACATCTTAGTGAGTAGGTAGAGGGAATACAGAATTCTAACAAATAAAATCACTGAGAATATGTTTTGTGGTTCACTGGATCCATATAAAAAGCCTATATGTACCTGAGGACGAAATTAGACAGACACGAAATATTTCATAAATACCAGAATGTTTAAACTCAAGCAGATGTCTTACCACGGATTAATAACTCACCCTGAAAGACATTCGAATTGGGGATCTCTTAAACTTGAGGCAGACACGTTACCATCCACGCTAAAACGGTGGTTTATATTAACAAGACAGTTGGCAACAATCTAGAAGAAAGAACACAAAAAATAAACCCAATTTTCATATGTATCGGACTGGCAACACAATTATGGAACAATAAAACATATAAGGCCTAAAATGTGATACAGGTCAATTGAATACCTAATTAGTTACAACCCTCTGAGCGGTAAATTAAGTCCTGAAGCTTTCAATTCATGCGGTAAATTGAGTGTCGTACGGTTGGCTATACCTGTTACACCCAGGACGCCGTGACAGGGACAAATAAAATAATAGAAAAGGAAACATTTTTGGGAATAAATAATAAATTGGGTAACTAGGATATACTTAGGTTTGAATTTGTGTTTTTAAATTCTTACCTAATGACAAAACTGTTACAAATCCCTTATACGGACGATTTTGTTTTGTTAAAGCTATTATGAGCTATTAAGCATTTTTAAACTCACCAATTTGTTAAATGGTTGCACAGTCCCAAGTATGCAAATAGTTTATATATCTTCTTCTTCACTTCACGGCATGGGCAGAGCCCCGCCCCATACCTCACCCTGATCAGTAGTTTCCTCCGGGATCGAACCTTCAGGGTGCGGGTCGAAGGCAAACTCTCCACCGTCAGACCCATAGCGGCGGGAGTCCCGGAAGGCAGTGTACTGTCGCCGTTACTCTTTGCTGCCTACATGTCTGACTTCCCTACAGAGCCTTGCACTGTCCTGTGCCAATATGCTGACGGCGTCCTCATCCTGGCACAGAACAAAAACGTCCACTACTGCCTCCTTCCGCTGCAAGGATCACTCCGAGCCATCGGCACGTGGAGTGAAAGGTGGAGGATGGTCATCAGCCCGCAGAAGAGCTCTGCCCTTCTGCTGGGGAAGGTCCTCCGCTGGCGCCCGGAAGGAGACCTGCGGTTGAGGCAGAGAAGGATCCCTTGGGTCCGGACTGCCAAATACCTGGGTGTCCGACTGGACCGCGGCCTCACATTCACCCCACATGTCCGTGAAAAAATCGGCCTCGGCCATGCAGCGCACAGGCAGTTATACCCCATATTCCGCTCGACCATGCCCATCCGCCTGAAACTACAGGTGTATCGTGCGATCATCCCGCCCCTGATCCTGGATGGATGCGAGGTCTGGGGATCGATGGCTCGTACCACCATCCGCAGACTGCAAGCCGTGCAGAACAGGGCGCTTAGGATGATCTACGATACCGAACGTATGTTTCCCTTATACATTCTCCACACCCATTCTGGCATATCTTACATAGAGGACGTTGTGCGCGAACGCTCGCGCTCATTGTATGACAGGATTGCATTCCATCCCAACCACCTAGTGAACACACTAGGGCAGTATGACCATCGTTTACCCAGGAGGAGAAAGAGCTACCGCCTCCCCAAGGACGCCCTTGGGTGGTGAGACCAGCCTCTCATCCCCTCAACTCTACACTCTGTTCCGGCCACACCGGGGCTGGACCTGACCCGCCGGCTGAACCCCGGCAGCCGGATCCCCCGGTGTGACCCCGATGAACACCATAACCTAACGATCCCCAACTTACCCGACCTCTCGCTCCTGGCCCCGTCACGCTGGACGGACCCTGCAACGCAGGCCGCCAACAGCGTGGCGGTTCAGGGCCCTGGCCTCCTTGGAAGCTACCCCCGCCACCAGGAGCATTAGCAGAGGTCGAATCAGGTCCTTCAGTTAACAACGACATCCAAGCTTTGGAGAAATGACAAAATCTTTAAGACCGCACGGGTAAAACCGCACAGCGGATAGGTACCGTGGCGATCTACCCACCGTCCGGGAGCACCCGGACGACTTGTTCTCGCTCTTGGCGCTCTTGGCATGGGCAGAGTGACCCTTCCGTCTCACAATAATTACTCCTTCCATCTCCTTTTAGGTCTACCATCATCTCTCTTTCCTTGTGGATATTTTTCAACGTTGCTACTTATCGAGTCGAAGTTCAGTTCCTTTCTTATGTCTTCATTCCTTATTCTGTCCAACCTTGTGCAGACTTTTGTTTTCCTTATAATGTTCATATCTGCACTTTGAATTTGGCTTTTCATTTTCTTCGTGAGTACCCATGCCTCACTTCCATAAAGTAGTGCAGGGACTGCCATTGTTTTGTACAACTTTAATCTTGTATCTCTTCTTGTTTTATTTCTCAACGTTCTATGCACTGTTCGACAAATCATTTGGAATGTTGCAAGCTTATTGCTCACATCTCTGTCTGCTTTCACCATATAATTAAGATTACATCCTAAATAGCTGAATTCTTTTAGTTGTTCTAGTGGTTTGTTGTCTAAAATTACGTCATCTGCATATAGTAAAGTATTTAAAACTTTGTTCTTATTTATTTTTATTCCTGATTTAATAATACTTTTTCCAATTTTGGACGATGTCATTTACATATATATATATATATATATATATTAAAAAGAGTAGGTGATATACTGCACCCTTGTCTTACGCCTCTATTAATTAAAATTGGTTCGGTTTTATGAACTCCTGTGTTTATTATTATATAGTTTATATGTGACTAAAATATCCCAAACGCAAGATATATTAATTAACATCGTTTGAGAAATTCAACATTTTTTTCTCTTTTTCTCGTCAATGCTGACGTTAGGAGGCACTTGGCTTCCCTCATAAGGAGAGAACCGAAGCTTCTGAGAGATGAAATCAGGTTTGAGGGGTCGGCCCAACGCCTGAGATGAATGATTGATGGAGCAGTTGGTGGAATGCTGGCGGGGGAATCCGGAGGACATGGAGGAAAGCCAACCCTCCGCCATGTTGTCCACCACAAACCCGACTTAACGGTCGCCTGAGATCGAAACGGGCGACCTGGCTGAGACCCAAGCGATCTGAGCCATGGGGCGGCCGAAAATCAACATTAAAAAAAAACTTTCAAGTAAAGAGTAGTTTGGGATGCAGGGATTTTCTTAAAAGCGACACATTATCAATCAGTTCTGAGCTATGTTTAAGGTTTTGATTCTCCAGCTCTTCGTGAAGTCAGTTTAAACATTTTAACATGTAAAGAGCGGTTTGGTGTGAAGGGGTTTTCTTGAAAAGGAGTTAATATTGTATTGTCACCATTTCTGAGTTATATTTAAAGATCTCCAACTCATCATAAATTCAGATTATAATTGATTTAAAATTTGTAGCTCTAACAGACAGACGAGAAAATGAATTAACGCGGTGTGGTTGCAGTCCGTCTGTCTCACGTTCAAGAACTCCCAATTTTGAATTTCCGTCAGGGTGACTCATCCGGATAAGGACTTCGGAGTTTTCCCTTACCTTCAAATATGAATGTGTGGTAACTCTAAGCTCTATGTAATCTCTACTCACTTGAACATTATTTCATTCATCGTCTGATATGACTTAACGTTGCAGGTTTTCTCTTATCCTGAAAGATGAATGTCTAGTAACTCTAAGCTCTATGTACCCTGAACTCATTTAAACATCATTTCATTCATCGTCCGATATGACTTAACTTTGGAGGTTTTCTCTTATCCTGAAAAATGAATGTCTGGTAACTCTAAGCTCTTTGTACCCTGAACTCATTTGAACATCATTTCATTCATCGTCCGATATGACTTAACGTTGCAGGTTTTCTCTTATCCTAAAAGATGAATGTCTGGTAACTCTAAGCCCTATGTACCGTGTACTCATTTGAACATAATTTCATTCATCGTCCGATATGACTTAACGCTGAAGGTTTTCTCTTATCCTAAAAGATGAATGTCTGGTAACTCTAAGCTCTATGTACCCTGAACTCATTTAAACATCATTTCATTCATCGTCCGATATGACTTAACTTTAGAGGTTTTCTCTTATCCTGAAAAATGAATGTCTGGTAACTCTAAGCTCTTTGTACCCTGAACTCATTTGAACATCATTTCATTCATCGTCCGATATGACTTAACGTTGCAGGTTTTCTCTTATCCTAAAAGATGAATGTCTGGTAACTCTAAGCCCTATGTACCGTGTACTCATTTGAACATAATTTCATTCATCGTCCGATATGACTTAACGCTGAAGGTTTTCTCTTATCCTAAAAGATGAATGTCTGGTAACTCTAAGCTCTATGTACCCTGAACTCATTTAAACATCATTTCATTCATCGTCCGATATGACTTAACTTTGGAGGTTTTCTCTTATCCTGAAAAATGAATGTCTGGTAACTCTAAGCTCTTTGTACCCTGAACTCATTTGAACATCATTTCATTCATCGTCCGATATGACTTAACGTTGCAGGTTTTCTCTTATCCTGAAAGATGAATGTCTAGTAACTCTAAGCTCTATGTACCCTGAACTCATTTAAACATCATTTCATTCATCGTCCGATATGACTTAACTTTGGAGGTTTTCTCTTATCCTGAAAAATGAATGTCTGGTAACTCTAAGCTCTTTGTACCCTGAACTCATTTGAACATCATTTCATTCATCGTCCGATATGACTTAACGTTGCAGGTTTTCTCTTATCCTAAAAGATGAATGTCTGGTAACTCTAAGCCCTATGTACCGTGTACTCATTTGAACATAATTTCATTCATCGTCCGATATGACTTAACGCTGAAGGTTTTCTCTTATCCTAAAAGATGAATGTCTGGTAACTCTAAGCTCTATGTACCCTGAACTCATTTAAACATCATTTCATTCATCGTCCGATATGACTTAACTTTGGAGGTTTTCTCTTATCCTGAAAAATGAATGTCTGGTAACTCTAAGCTCTTTGTACCCTGAACTCATTTGAACATCATTTCATTCATCGTCCGATATGACTTAACGTTGCAGGTTTTCTCTTATCCTAAAAGATGAATGTCTGGTAACTCTAAGCCCTATGTACCGTGTACTCATTTGAACATAATTTCATTCATCGTCCGATATGACTTAACGCTGAAGGTTTTCTCTTATCCTAAAAGATGAATGTCTGGTAACTCTAAGCTCTATGTACCCTGAACTCATTTAAACATCATTTCATTCATCGTCCGATATGACTTAACTTTGGAGGTTTTCTCTTATCCTGAAAAATGAATGTCTGGTAACTCTAAGCTCTTTGTACCCTGAACTCATTTGAACATCATTTCATTCATCGTCCGATATGACTTAACGTTGCAGGTTTTCTCTTATCCTGAAAGATGAATGTCTAGTAACTCTAAGCTCTATGTACCCTGAACTCATTTAAACATCATTTCATTCATCGTCCGATATGACTTAACTTTGGAGGTTTTCTCTTATCCTGAAAAATGAATGTCTGGTAACTCTAAGCTCTTTGTACCCTGAACTCATTTGAACATCATTTCATTCATCGTCCGATATGACTTAACGTTGCAGGTTTTCTCTTATCCTAAAAGATGAATGTCTGGTAACTCTAAGCCCTATGTACCCTGAACTCATTTAAACATCATTTCATTCATCGTCCGATATGACTTAACTTTGGAGGTTTTCTCTTATCCTAAAAGATGAATGTCTGGTAACTCTAAGCCCTATGTACCGTGTACTCATTTGAACATAATTTCATTCATCGTCCGATATGACTTAACGCTGAAGGTTTTCTCTTATCCTAAAAGATGAATGTCTGGTAACTCTAAGCTCTTTGTACCCTGAACTCATTTGAACATCATTTCATTCATCGTCCGATATGACTTAACGTTGCAGGTTTTCTCTTATCCTAAAAGATGAATGTCTGGTAACTCTAAGCTCTATGTACCCTGTACTCATTTGAACACCATTTCATTCATCGTACGATATGACTTAACGTTGGAGGTTTTCTCTTATCCTGAAAGATCCATGTCTGGTAACTCTAAGCCCTATGTACCGTGTACTCATTTGAACACCATTTCATTCATCGTCCGATATGACTTAACGTTGGAGGTTTTCTCTTATCCTGAAAGATCCATGTCTGGTAACTCTAAGCCCTATGTACCGTGTACTCATTTGAACATAATTTCATTCATCGTCCGATATGACTTAACGTTGCAGGTTTTCTCTTATCCTGAAAGATGAATGTCTGGTAACTCTAAGCTCTATGTACCCTGTACTCATTTGAACACCATTTTATTCATCGTCCGATATGACTTAACGTTGGAGGTTTTCTCTTATCCTAAAAGATGAATGTCTGGTAACTCTAAGCTCTATGTACCCTGTACTCATTTGAACATCATTTCATTCATCGTCCGATATGACTTAACGTTGCAGGTTTTCTCTTATCCTGAAAGATGAATGTCTGGTAACTCTAAGCTCTATGTGCCCTGTACTCATTTGAACATCATTTCATTCATCGTCCGATATGACTTAACGTTGGAGGTTTTCTCTTATCCTGAAAGATGAATGTCTGGTAACTCTAAGCTCTATGTATGCTGTACTCATTTGAACATCATTTCATTCATCGTCCGATATGACTTAACGTTTGAGGTTTTCTCTTATCCTGAAAGATGAATATCTGGTAACTCTAAGCTCTATGTGCCCTGTACTCATTTGGACATCATTTCATTCATCGTCCGATATGACTTAACGTTGGAGGTTTTCTCTTATCCTGAAAGATGAATGTCTGGTAACTCTAAGCTCTATGTGCCCTGTACTCATTTGAACATCATTTCATTCATTGTCCGATATAACTTAACGTTGGAGGCTTTCTCTTATCCTAAAAGATGAATGTCTGGTAACTCTAAGCTCTATGTACCCTGTACTCATTTGAACATCATTTCATTCATCGTCCGATATGACTTAACGTTGGAGGTTTTCTCTTATCCTGAAAGATGAATGTCTGGTAACACTAAGCTCTATGTACCCTGTACTCATTTGAAAATCATTTCATTCATCGTCCGATATGACTTAACGTTGGAGGTTTTCTCTTATCCTGAAAGATGAATGTCTGGTAACTCTAAGCTCTATGTGCCCTGTACTCATTTGAAAATCATTTCATTCATCGTCCAATATGACTTAACGTTGGAGGTTTTCCCTTATCCTGAAAGATGAATGTCTGGTAACTCTAAGCTCTATGTACCCTGTACTCATTTGAACATCATTTCATTCATCGTACGATATGACTTAACGTTGGAGGTTTTCCCTTATGCTGAAAGATGAATGTCTGGTAATTCTAAACTCTATGTATCCTGTACTCATTTGAACATCATTTCATTCATCGTACGATATGACTTAACGTTGGAGGTTTTCTCTTATCCTGAAAGATGAATATCTGGTAATTCTAAGCTCTATGTACCCTGTACTCATTTGAACATCATTTCATTCATCGTACGATATGACTTAACGTTGGAGGTTTTCTCTTATCCTGAAAGATGAATGTCTGGTAACTCTAAGCTCTATGTGCCCTGTACTCATTTGAACATCATTTCATTCATTGTCCGATATAACTTAACGTTGGAGGCTTTCTCTTATCCTAAAAGATGAATGTCTGGTAACTCTAAGCTCTATGTACCCTGTACTCATTTGAACATCATTTCATTCATCGTCCGATATGACTTAACGTTGGAGGTTTTCTCTTATCCTGAAAGATGAATGTCTGGTAACACTAAGCTCTATGTACCCTGTACTCATTTGAAAATCATTTCATTCATCGTCCGATATGACTTAACGTTGGAGGTTTTCTCTTATCCTGAAAGATGAATGTCTGGTAACTCTAAGCTCTATGTGCCCTGTACTCATTTGAAAATCATTTCATTCATCGTCCAATATGACTTAACGTTGGAGGTTTTCCCTTATCCTGAAAGATGAATGTCTGGTAACTCTAAGCTCTATGTACCCTGTACTCATTTGAACATCATTTCATTCATCGTACGATATGACTTAACGTTGGAGGTTTTCCCTTATGCTGAAAGATGAATGTCTGGTAATTCTAAACTCTATGTATCCTGTACTCATTTGAACATCATTTCATTCATCGTACGATATGACTTAACGTTGGAGGTTTTCCCTTATGCTGAAAGATGAATGTCTGGTAATTCTAAGCTCTATGTACCCTGTACTCATTTGAACATCATTTCATTCATCGTACGATATGACTTAACGTTGGAGGTTTTCTCTTATCCTGAAAGATGAATATCTGGTAATTCTAAACTCTATGTACCCTGTACTCATTTGAACATCATTTCATTCATCGTACGATATGACTTAACGTTGGAGGTTTTCCCTTATCCTGAAAGATGAATATCTGGTAATTCTAAACTCTATGTACCCTGTACTCATTTGAACATCATTTCATTCATCGTACGATATGACTTAACGTTGGAGGTTTTCCCTTATGCTGAAAGATGAATGTCTGGTAACTCTAAGCTCTATGTCCCCTGTACTCATTTGAACATCATTTCATTCATCGTCCGATATGTGTTAGAGGAATTTTTTATTTAAAAAATTACGAATGTAAGTGTACTATCCGCACTTAAGAAAGCCTTGCTTTGTTTCAGCAAACAATTGAGAATCAGGTGCGACAAGATTTCAGTGACAGCGTATCGTGACTGGTTGAAACCGGCTATGAATTGGATTGGTCAATATTGAATGAAGTAAATAGACTGCTCAATAAAGCAAGTCCTTCAAAACGCCGAGACTGTTTGTGGTCGACATAAAGCTCTTCATATTGAAAACGAAGCCTTTTGCTTGGCCTGCAGTCGACAATTGAAGTCGTTACAGAAGACTGTCTTCCCACGTCAATCAAGTGTGCAAGTTGATATCTTGCAATGACTCAAACACTACAACTTAACTCATGTATGCCAAATTTCTTAACTAAGTCCTGCTACTACGTAATACTATATTTCTAGAAACTGTATCATTCTTGGAGATGCATTCAAACCACGTGACAAGGAAACTTGCGATGTTTCAGGCAAGTAGAAGGATGTTGCAATCTTAAGGAAGTGTTCAGTAAACTTATCCTTAGAATACGTTTGTATTTGATTTAAATTTTAGAGACAATGACCAAGGAAACTTCATGATTAAGGATGATATATATTCTTCATATGACATTCTTTACTCACTTTTTTACAAACTAATCTTAGAAAATCAGTTGTTTACATTCTAATGCCCTTCTCTACTCCTTTATGTGCTAAACTTTCCTACTAAGGCTTACTCTTCAATGTACTTCATTTAATTATTATGAACAGTTGTATTTCTTTGTCACGTCTTCCTTTTTAACGGAAGTAAAGTCGGTGGTATACCTTTTCGTTGATTTACAATACGTAAAAATCTATATATATTACAGGTAAAAGGAAATAATATGTACAATATAAAATTTAAACTAATTGTTGTCAAATATGAGTCGATGTCAGCTTTTCTCGATACTCGATGTCAATCTACGATATTTTCATCGATTCAGTATACTTCGATACTCGATACAGTCAATTGTACTTCTAGTTTCAATACAAGGTAGAGTGTTGGTAGAACTCTATAATTCCTATAAAATTAAATAGGTGCACATATAGTTTTGAACCAATAACAGGAAACACGTGCAACTTTGGGAGAATATAATAAACAATTGACAGATTACATACTAGGGTTGTTCAATAAAGAATGATCATTATTTTTCCCAATAAAGTTCAATTTTATTATACTCTGTTAGCTTAATATGAAACAAACACGCTGTAGTAGTTTCATTGTTGATACTCCTGGTTCCCGCCTGTGAGGTACAGGCAAATTCAGACATGTTCAGTATCGCCTACCGCTGTAATGGAGGTAACATGCTGTTAAAGTTGATGTTAGAGGAAGATCCGCAGATTCTTTCAAACGTAATCACTGCTGATGAAACTTGGCTACATCATTTTGATCCTGAGAGCAAACAGCAAAGCTCAGTGTGGAAATCTTCTTCATCACCAATACCCAAAAAAGTAAAAGTGGTTGCTTCTGCTGGGAAAGTTATGGTCATCTCATTCTTTTATATTCCTGGAATGGTTTATCAACATGTTGTACCTGCACACACATCAGTAACTGGACAGTATTACAGAGATGTCCTGTAAACAGTGCAAGTCGATATTAGAGGCAAAAGACCACATTTACGTGAAGCAGGTTGCATGCTGCACCACGATAATGCGCGGACGCATATTGCCAATGTTGTTGCTGAATATCTTGCAAAAGTCAACGTGAAATGCATCCCTCACCCACCCTATAGTCCGGATTTAGCCCCATGTGACCTTTTTATATTCCCTAACTTGAAGAAATTTCTTCCTGGGAGACATTATCCATCATCACAAGCAATGGTGAAGGCTGCGGAGGCTGTTTTGAAGGATCTCTCAAAAATGATTTCCAGCATATTTTTGAAGACTGACAGAAACGCTGGGACAAGTGCATCGCATTCAGGGCAGACTATTTTGAAAAACAGCATCAAAATTATGAGGATAAGTAAAGGCACGTTGTCAAAAAAAATATTGTGATCATTCTTTATTGAACAGCCATCGTAAAACTACGTATATCTCAGAGAAAATGTTGGAAGTGTCCTCCACCAGCATGTCTGAACTCGTCTCACCATATTCTCTGAAGTTTTACGGAGATGATATCGAATTGAGAGAAGGTACTTCCAGCAAGATAGAGCAACGTGCCATACATCTAATGACACCATGGAACTTGTAACCAGCTTCTTTGATAATCGAATAATCTCAAAAGGTCTGTGACCCCCAGATCCCCTGACCTAACCTCACCGGATTTTTTCTTGTGAGGGTATCTAAAATATAGAGTGTACAAGAATATGCCACGGACAATTGATGTTCTCAGGGAATCCATTCGAACCGAAATAAGTAACATTGGCGAGGATACTCTCCGTAAAACTTCAGAGAATATGGTGAGACGAGTACAAACATGTATAGATGCTGGTGGAGGACACTTCCAACATTTTCTCTGAGATGTAAATAGTGTAATATAATTTCCCAATTCTGTATTATATTCTCCCAAAGTCGCACGTGTATCCTATAATTGGTTCAAAGGTTATGACTTATTGAAATGGTTCAGGTTTATATGGATCGCAGTGTAGTATTTTGTGTAGCTGTCGTGATTTACCAGTTTTACAAAAACATTCAGAATGAAGAGGACCTCAGAAGGTATTTTCAGAGAAAATAAAATTCAAGATATACATTTAGTTTGTCATGAAAATATCTTACACATATGTTATTTTAATCAAAATTTCAGCGCCATAGTATCGGAAAGTTTTCCATGTAAGAGTACTCTGGTGTAGAAGGATTTTTTGGAAGACTCTATTTGATGATGCTAAGATGCTAAATACCAAATTTGGTATTTAAAGTGTTTTAGTTTTTTAATTATGCTGTTTTCAGACACACATGCAAAACAAATCTTTTCTGGAATGTTATTGTAATATTTAGTGATTCCAAAATACGTGATTGCGGCAAGGCTTTGATCCTGAATTATTGCTTGGAATACATTTCTTCTTTTTAATATACGTAGTAGAAAAAGGAAAAATATATTGAAATAAACTAATAAATGTTTAGACAAGTATTTACATATTTCGGGGACATTCTAAGATCGCAAATTACACAAATATACAAAACTTACCTTTTTTGTCTGGGATTGTCGTTATTCAGAAAAAGAACTTAGTTTTTCTCCTTCACGTACCAATATGACACAATATAAGGATCACTAAAATGTGAATTTTAATACTCATCTCTATCGAATTTATGTTATATTATTAAAAAAATTTTAATAAACCTACAACTGTCAATACAACACTCTTCATAGTAAACTAATATTTCACATTTGTTCTAAATAATCACATACATTTAAACGTTACACCAGTGTTTTTACAGTTTGCCTTGAAATGCACTTCTTTCCACTTCCTCTATGTCCCGGTAAAAGCGTTCACTTTGCTTCTCGCTGAACACAGTCTAGATTCTCTGAGAAAAAAAGGTGCAAATAAGAGTGCAGGAAAAGTACTTTCACACTTATATTGCAATGCAGCTTTTGAAATTTCTTAAGCATATATTCTATTCTATTTTTGTAATTTTTTCCTTGTAATCTCTCCGAAAGTTTACGATGACCTATGCCCGGGCCCATGCCCGATTTTCAGTATCTGTCATCGTTTCTTCAAATAAGGTATCAGAAAAAAGCTTCCTAATTTGTGTACCAGCTAAGTAATATTCCCACTTTTAATGTAACTTCAGATATTTTAGGGAAATTCTTGTAGATTTATTTGTAGCAGTTCTCATTCTTGTTTAAAGCCTTAGTAAATTACTTCACTAAGCCTAATTTTATGTCGAAAGATGGTATAAGAGTACATTTTTGGAACCACAAGACACTCGTGCATATTGTTCACTTCTGTCACGAGACTGTGTCTCTGTCTCCAATGTTTTCTTCTCCAGTACTTGTATCGGACTCTGCTATCCCACTCACAAATAAAACGTAACATTTTAGTAACCTTTTTGCTGATCTAGTTGCACGCAAATAATTTTTAAATCTCCACATACCTGTCACTTAAACTCTGCATATTTGACTTTTTCTGGAAGCAATTTTAGGTTATATTGTGTTTCTTTGAGGTGAACTGAATTGTCTACTGGAACTGATGCATATTTATGTCCATGATACAACATTTTATACTAATTTTAGTATTGTCTGTTACATTGGTGTCATTGGTGTAAAACATATAAATTCGAAAAAAGAAATTATTAGTATTTCTTAGTTCCATACAATATTTATGCGCGGAACATGAAAACGTTTAATGTATAACTGCTAAATGTAAAAAAAAATAGTACCTGATAGAAAAAATCCGATTACAGTTTTGGAATTAGCACATCATCTTTAGTAGAGTAGACATATTTTGGAGGAAACCCCAGAATTTTGTATATCAGTGTTATTAGGAATGAAAGAAGATACCATACCAAACTACTATTATGAAAAGTTGAAGAGCAAAATATCATGACTAGCATGCTTTTGTTTTACTAACAGTATAACGTTGTTTCAGCAAGTTTTGGGCCTCACATAAATATAAACAATTCTGATTTCAGTTCATTGTGGACAAAATTTTGATTTGTGTAGGCTTTTATTCAAATTAAAATAATTTTAAAAGGTTATAATTGTAAATTTTGATGTTCATCACAACATATGTTTTTAAAAAAGAGTTAATTACCTAAAAAACTAATAAGCAGTTGGAAAAATATAAAGCACTTTTGTTCCATTTTAGATTATAGCTGAAAGATTAGAGATAACTTGGTTAAAATTCTATTGCTTGCAGCACTTAAATAAAATTATGATGGACAGATCACTTTTCAAAATTAAAATTGTTTAAAATTGATAGCTTTCTATCACATTTTGGGGTTAAGAATACCTATGATTGAAAATTTCAAGTCCTGAATTGTTAACGCTATCTTTTTAAGATTTATATCACATATGTAACTTTGTGCAAATATGATGCAGTCCAAGGTTGTCAATTTTACTTTGATAGTTTGGAAAATAGGGTCAAATCTATTAATTTTTGGTTACGTTGCCTAAAATGTCCCTTGCGATAAATTAACTTAAATTTTGGTCTAGTATTTTGACAACAAGTTCCCAGTTCATCCATTTTTTAATTTACTCCAGGTTTCTCTGTCTCAAAATCTTTAGACTCTAGAAAATTTTAAAGGCATGAATATGGCTTTTTTGCCCAAAATTTGAAATTTCTGTGTGTTGAAGTAAAGTAAGTGTACTTAAATGCATCTCACAATAAAACCCAGGACAGTTTCTATTCACTATGTCTCTATGAACATGTGTAGCAACTTTCATTTGTCTAACACTAAAACTGCGACGCAAGGAACATCTTAAATGATGAAAAACGCTGAAATATTCAATAGCGAGAAAAGAAGGATAAAGAAATAGAATTCATATCTAACACTAGCATTCACGTAACTTTCAGACTAGATTAGAACATTTAAAAACGCTTACGTATGCTATATAAGCATTCTTTGGATTCAGCAAGGCCTACACTATTTTATAGATTAAAAAGAGGAAAAGCTGTTGTTTTGAAAATGCTCATGAAATTTCAGTCATATCGGACGATCAATATAATGGATGAAATGATACTTTAATTAAATTCCTAGTCATAGAGCTTAGACTTAAATGATATTTGTATTTCAGGATAAGAGAAAATCCTGGAAAAGTCTTAATATGCCGTCACAGAGATGGAAGCTTTGTCTTCTTATAATGTAGAGTAAATATGTAAAACATCAGAAGTATATACACTTTTGGCTATTTTTGAGTGGCACATGTAATGAGTAGGGGGCGGATTTTGTCCTATTTGCCTATTTTATTCCTTTATTCAGAAACGTAGACTTTTAAGTTATAACCACGTTTCCTACAATTACTAACCTAATTTCTTAGTTTTATAGTGCCTATTTCTTACGTTTGTGCCTATTCTGCTTATTAGTGCCTAAAACTGTATTTTTAGCCTTTTCTTCTGTTTGTAATTTGTGACAACAACTTTTGTATTTGTTGGTTTCAACGTGAAGTTTTCGGGGAAGAGAAATTTCTTACTGTGGCATATTGGATATACAAAAAGGGGTTCATTAAGGATACACATCTGTACAAATTGGCCCAAAACTTACAACAATAGCAAATTTAGTTTTAGTGTCTTAAAATTAATATAGACTTCAATAATTTTTTTTTCTAGTGGCACTACAGAAAACGTCACATGAATATTTAAATAACCATACACCTGTATCGTAGCTACTATTACGTAATTTTAACCTCAAATTTCTCAGATTCCATATTTTCTACATTTTCCTAACTTCAAAATGTTCCACAGGATGTAGTTTTCTATTAATCTGTATTAAATTCTAAACATGTCTGTAAGGGCAACTGTACCCATGTATATTTGTTGTGTCTTTTGTTATTTGTATTGAAAAGGATTGTAATGCTTACTTCTTACTGAAAACGCTTAGGAAAATAAAAATTGTTAAATAGGTATGATTATTTTTTCCCTTTGTTGATATGGCGAAGACAAAATTTCATATAGGTACAGGTCATTAATAGGTTAAAGTGGGTGCAGAAGCTTATACCCCAAGTATTAATTTTTAACATTACAATATGTGGGACATTTTAAAAATTGCCTATAATTTAGACATAAACTGTTAATTTCTCAGAAACTATTGTAACTAGAAAGCTGAAGCCTGGTATTATTCCATTCTTGATCGATCACAAAAATAAATGGTATGCATTTGAAATAAATTTAACAAATCCAAGTTTTTGTTTTTGACACCTTTCTGCACATTATGGTTCTTACTTAGTGAACTGGATTTATATGTATTTTAATTATACGACAGTATCTGTTATTTTAACCTTTTGGAGCCATTTATGAAATTTGGAATAAATGTAGAACTATGTCGCCTAGGGAACCACAAAATAGTATGTGTTTAGCGAATTTGTTGCTGCATATGTCGTGATTGTCATTTTGTTATAGTGCATTTTAGGAGTCATTTTACTAAAATTGTGTATTTCTAAGTGATTACTTAGCCAATTTTTAGTGCCTATTTTGCCCATTTCTAGTGTCTTTTTGCCTGTCTATTTCACACATTTTAGTGCCTATTTAAGTGCCTATTTTGCCCTTTCTAGTGTCTTTTTGCCTATCTATTTCACACATTTTAGTGCCTATTTAAGTGCCTATTTTGCCCTTTCTAAAGTCTTTTTGCCTGTCTATTTCACACATTTTAGTGCCTATTTAAGTGACTATTTTGCCCTTTCTAGTGTCTTTTTGCCTGTCTATTTCATACATTTTAGTGCCTATTTAAGTGACTATTTTGCCCTTTCTAGTGTCTTTTTGCCTGTCTATTTCACACATTTTAGTGCCTATTTAAGTGACTATTTTGCCCTTTCTAGTGTCTTTTTGCCTGTCTATTTCACACATTTTAGTGCCTATTTAAGTGACTATTTTGCCCTTTCTAGTGTCTTTTTGCCTGTCTATTTCATACATTTTAGTGCCTATTTAAGTGCCTATTTTGCCCATTCCTAGTGTCTTTTTGCTTGTCTATTTCATACACTTTTAGTGCCTATTTAAGTGCCTATTTTGCCCTTTCTAGTGTCTTTTTGCCTGTCTATTTCATACATTTTAGTGCCTATTTAAGTGCCTATTTTGCCCATTCCTAGTGTCTTTTTGCTTGTCTATTTCATACACTTTTAGTGCCTATTTAAGTCCCTATTTTGCCCTTTCTAGTGTCTTTTTGCCTGTCTATTTCACACATTTTAGTGCCTATTTAAGTGCCTATTTTGCCCATTCCTAGTGTATTTTTGCCTGTCTATTTCATACATTTTAGTGCCTATTTAAGTGCCTATTTTGCCCATTCCTAGTGTATTTTTGCCTGTCTATTTCACACATTTTAGTGCCTATTTAAGTGCCTATTTTGCCCATTCCTAGTGTCTTTTTGCCTGTCTGTTTCATACATTTTAGTGCCTATTTAAGTGCCTATTTTGCCCTTTCTAAAGTCTTTTTGCCTGTCTATTTCACACATTTTAGTGCCTATTTAAGTGCCTATTTTGCCCTTTCTAGTGTCTTTTTGCCTGTCTATTTCATACATTTTAGTGCCTAATTAAGTGCCTATTTCGCCCTTTCTAAAGTCTTTTTGCCTGTCTATTTCACACATTTTAGTGCCTATTTAAGTCCCTATTTTGCCCTTTCTAGTGTCTTTTTGCCTGTCTATTTCACACATTTTAGTGCCTATTTAAGTGCCTATTTTGCCCATTCCTAGTGTCTTTTTGCCTGTCTGTTTCATACATTTTAGTGCCTATTTAAGTGCCTATTTTGCCCTTTCTAAAGTCTTTTTGCCTGTCTATTTCACACATTTTAGTGCCTATTTAAGTGCCTATTTTGCCCTTTCTAGTGTCTTTTTGCCTGTCTATTTCACACATTTTAGTGCCTATTTAAGTGCCTATTTTGCCCATTTCTAGTGTCTTTTTGCCTGTCTATTTCATACACTTTTAGTGCCTATAAATCCGCCCTCCCAGTAATAAGTAAGGGTACAGTACCTCGTCGAGGTCGACGTCTGCTCCACTGGTGTTGAAGCTGTCACAGGGGTTGTCGGTGAAGGCAGCAGGTAAGTCGGCTCTTGCCAGGGTAAGCAGGAAGACCATCACGGCTACCAGCTGGTGCATATTCGCCGCCCTACGAAAACAACAAACAGTCCTACACACAGCTGTCCACGTTCGCTCACTTAAGCCTTAATTAAAGCGAAAGCAGTGACGACACGGCTTGTTCATCCTCACCATCTGAATCACAAAGACGAACCAAATGTTGTTTCTCCTCGAGATAAAGATGATGCGTTTCTTATCAGCGATGGCTCCAAAGTTCTCTCAATTGGAACAAGTCGACGACTGGAGCCACAGTCACACACAACGAAATTGCCGAGGGATTACAGCCTCTACCCCAGGGTTGTACAACCTCTAATGCTGCAAAAGTACTTTATGGTTGCTCATCAACAACAATTACTTACTTGACGTTATACAATTTGGTACAGAAAGGTGCCGACAGATGTTTCGCTGAATGCGAGTAATTACTCACTGGAACAGTTTAAACTATTGCCAAGTACAGGAATTCTCAAGCAATTAACTTAACCCATCCATACTAAAGCAGTTACCACTTAAACAAATTGTTTGTTAGATTAGATTATTTATTGTGCATATTCAAAAATTTTACAATTTATAACTTTGGGATACATTTATTTGTCTTTACTTTGTCTTACATGACATCCTCGTCTTCTGCTCTGTCAGGTAGCTCTTAACCTCCATACCTACTTGTTACTTAATTAGAACCTTTCTTCCCCCTCAACTTCCTTTATTATATTCTTTACACTTATTTGTCTTTACCTTGTTGCTACCTTGGCTTACATGACACCCTGGTCTTCTGCTCTACCAGATAGCTCTTAACCTCCATGCCTCCTTGTTACTTAATTAGACCCTTCTTTCCCCCTCATCTTCCTTTATTATATTCTTTACACTTATTTGTCTTTACCTTATTGCTACCTTGTCTTACATGACACCCTGGTCTTCTGCTCTGTCAGGTAGCACTTAACCTCCATACCTCCTTGTTACTTAATTAGTCCCTTTCTTCCCCCTCATCTTCCTTTCTTATATTGTTTACATTTATTTGTCTGTGCCTTATTGCTACCTTGTCTTACATGACACCCTGGTCTTCTGCTCTGTCAGGTAGCTCTTAACCTCCATACCTCCTTGTTACTTAATTAGACCCTTTCTTCCCCCTCATCTTCCTTTATTATATTCTTTACATTTATTTGTTTTTACCTTGTTGCTACCTTGTCTTACATGACACCCTGGTCTTCTGCTCTGTCAGGTAGCTCTTAACCTCCATACCTCTTTGTTACTTAATTAGACCCTTTCTTCCCCCTCATCTTCCTTTCTTATATTCTTTCCATTTATTTGTCTGTGCCTTATTGCTACCTTGTCTTACATGACACCCAGGTCTTCTGCTCTGTCAGGTAGCTCTTAACCTCCATACCTCCTTGTTACTTAATTAGACCCTTTCTTCCCCCTCATCTTCCTTTCTTATATTCTTTACATTTATTTGTGTTTACCTTGTTGCTACCTTGTCTTACATGACACCCTGGTCTTCTACTCTGTCAGGTAGCTCTTAACCTCCATGCCTCCTTGTTACTTAATTAGAACCTTTCTTCCCCCTCATCTTCCTTTATTATATTCTTTACACTTATTTGTCTTTACCTTGTTGCTACCTTGGCTTACATGACACCCTGGTCTTCTGCTCTACCAGATAGCTCTTAACCTCCATGCCTCCTTGTTACTTAATTAGACCCTTCTTTCCCCCTCAACTTCCTTTATTATATTCTTTACACTTATTTGTCTTTACCTTGTTGCTACCTTGGCTTACATGACACCCTGGTCTTCTGCTCTACCAGATAGCTCTTAACCTCCATGCCTCCTTGTTACTTAATTAGACCCTTCTTTCCCCCTCTTCTTCCTTTATTATATTCTTTACATTTATTTGTGTTTACCTTGTTGCTACCTTGGCTTACATGACACCCTGGTCTTCTACTCTGTCAGGTAGCTCTTAACCTCCATGTCTCCTTGTTACTTAATTAGTCCCTTTCTTCCCCCTCATCTTCCTTTATTATATTCTTTACATTTATTTGTCTGTACCTTGTTGCTACCTTGGCTTACATGACACCCTGGTCTTCTACTCTGTCAGGTAGCTCTTAACCTCCATGCCTCCTTGTTACTTAATTAGACCCTTTCTTCCCCCTCATCTTCCTTTATTATATTCTTTACACTTATTTGTCTTTACCTTGTTGCTACCTTGGCTTACATGACACCCTGGTCTTCTACTCTGTCAGGTAGCACTTAACCTCCATGTCTCCTTGTTACTTAATCGGTCCCTTCTTCCCCCTCATCTTCCTTTATTATACTCTTTACACTTATTTGTCTTTACCTTATTGCTACCTTGGCTTGCATGGCACCCTGGTCTTCTACTCTGTCAGGTAGCTCTTAACCTCCATGTCTCCTTGTTACTTAATCAGTTCCTTCTTCCTCCTCATCTTCCTTTCTTATATTCTTTATATTTGTTTGTCTTTACCTTATTGCTACCTTGGCTTGCATGGCACCCTGGTCTTCTGCTCTGTCAGGGAGCTCTTAACCTCCATACCTCCTTGTCACTTAATTAGACCCTTTCTTCCCCCTCATCTTCCTTTCTTATATTCTTTACATTTATTTGTCTGTGCCTTGTTGCTACCTTGTCTTACATGACACCCTGGTCTTCTACTCTGTCAGGTAGCTCTTAACCTCCATACCTTCTTGTTACTTAATTAGACCCTTTCTTCCCCCTCATCTTCCTTTCTTATATTCTTTACATTTATTTGTCTGTGCCTTGTTGCTACCTTGTCTTACATGACACCCTGGTCTCCTGCTCTGTCAGGTAGCTCTTAACCTCCATACCTCCTTGTTACTTAATTAGACCCTTTCTTCCCCCTCATCTTCCTTTATTATATTCTTTACATTTATTTGTATTTACCTTGTTGCTACCTTGGCTTACATGACACCCTGGTCTTCTGCTCTGTCAGGTAGCTGTTAACCTCCATACCTCTTTGTTACTTAATTAGCCCCTTTCCTCCCTCTCATATTCCTTTATTATATTCTTTACATTTATTTGTCTTTACCTTGTTGCTACCTTGGCTTTCATGAAACCCTGGTCTTCTGCTCTGTCAGATAGCTCTTAACCTCCATACCTCCTTATTACTTAATTAGACCCTTTCTTCCCCCTCATCTTCCTTTCTTATATTCTTTACATTTATTTGTCTGTGCCTTGTTGCTACCTTGTCTTACATGACACACTGGTCTTCTGCTCTGTCAGGTAGCTCTTAACTTCCATACCTCCTTGTTACTTAATTAGACCCTTTCTTCCCCTCATTTTCCTTTCTTATATTCTTTACATTTATTTGTCTGTACCTTGTTGCTACCTTGTCTTACATGACATCCTGGTCTTCTGCTCTGTCAGGTAGCCCTTAACCTCCATGCCTCCTTGTTACTTAATTAGACCCTTTCTTCCCCCTCATCTTCCTTTCTTATATTCTTTACATTTATTTGTCTTTACCTTGTTGCTACCTTGTCTTACATGACACACTGGTCTTCTGCTCTGTCAGGTAGCTCTTAACCTCCATACCTCCTTGTTACTTAATTAGACCCTTTCTTCCCCCTCATCTTCCTTTATTATATTCTTTACATTTATTTGTCTTTACATTATTGCTACCTTGGCTTACATGACACCCTGGTCTTCTGCTCTGTCAGATAGCTGTTAACCTCCATACCTCCTTGTTACTTAATTAGACCCTTTCTTCCCCCTCATCTTCCTTTATTATATTCTTTACATTTATTTGTCTGTGCCTTGTTGCTACCTTGTCTTACATGACACCCTGGTCTTCTGCTCTGTCAGGTAGCTCTTAACCTCCATGCCTCCTTGTTACTTAATTAGACCCTTTCTTCCCCCTCATCTTCCTTTATTATATTCTTTACATTTATTTGTCTTTACATTATTGCTACCTTGGCTTACATGACACCCTGGTCTTCTGCTCTGTCAGGTAGCTGTTAACCTCCATACCTCTTTGTTACTTAATTAGCCCCTTTCCTCCCTCTCATATTCCTTTCCTATATTCTTTACATTTATTTGTCTTTACCTTGTTGCTACCTTGTCTTACATGACACACTGGTCTTCTGCTCTGTCAGGTAGCTCTTAACCTCCATGCCTCCTTGTTACTTAATTAGTCCCTTTCTTCCCCCTCATCTTCCTTTATTATATTCTTTACATTTCTTGTCTATTTTTCTTTTACTTTCTGCAAGAACTCACCAATACTTCTTACCATCTTTTCCTCCCTGCCCTTTAACATTTTATAGCTACTATCATCTTCTCTACTTTCTCCCATTTTTCCTCCCAGACCCTTTTTCTCCACATTGCAACTTCCTCGTATTCTGTTACATAGTGTTCTATACTTTCTTTTCCCCCACACAATTCACAAATTCCCTTTTCCCTACCTCTTATCCCTTTTAGAAATATTGTTCCTGTTCTCATCCAAGCTAGCCCTTCTCTCTCTTGCCTATTGCAGCTACTCTTTCCGAGTAACTTTCTGATCAGGATGGCTCAGGCTGTTTCGTCCGTGGCCCGCATTTGGGAGTTCTGCGTTCGTTTTCCGTGACCAACCTACCTGATCCACGGGTTTTGGAAGGGGGTTTTCTTGATCAACAGGCAAACGCTGGGTATGTTAGTTACATCTCCTGAATTTCCTGTCATCTCCATGGCTCAGTGGTTAGACCACTTGGCTCTCGCCAAGGCGGCCCTGGTTCGATCCCAGGCGACTGTAAAGTGAGATTGTGGTGGACAACACGGCGCTGGGGCGGCTTTTCTCCGGGACCTCCGGTTTTCCCCGCCATCTCATTCCACCGGTGCTCCATCTTCATCTCATGCACCATCAGTGTCACCGCCTGTGGGGCCGTATATAGTTAAAGCGGGCGTTAAACACTACACATTTTATATCATCATCATCATCATCAGCAGCAGCAGCAGCAGCAGCAGCAGCAGCCGGAAAGAAAGCTGTTGTAATCGTTACGAACGCTAGATGTTGATGTGTTTTTGTTAGTACTACCAACATCTGAAAATAAAACAAATTTAAAAACAATCGACTGCCGGTATTTCAAAATTCACTACGCGATAAAATTCTAAAAATTAAGAAGATAAAATTTCGAATAGTAAAGAATCTAATATTTTAAGTTTAATTGTTTCGATTGTGATAAAGTTTATATTGGAAAGACAAAAGTAATTTAGAAGCCAGAACGACTCACGTTCAAGAGGTCCCGAGTTCGAATCTCGGTCAGGGTGAGTGTGCCTGATAAGGTTTTCTCCGGGGTTTTCCCTTGTCCTTCAAGACGGATGTCAGGTAACTCTAAGCTCCATGGACCCTGGCTCATTTGAGCATCATTGCACCCAATTCATTCACCGTCCGATATGACTAACGTTGGAGGACGTAAATTACAAATAATAATAATAATAATAATAATAATAATAATAATAATAATAATGATGATGATGATGATGATGATGATGATGATGATGATGATGATGAAGAAGAAGAAGAAGAAGAAGAAGAAGAAGAAGAAGAAGAAGAAGAAGAAGAAGAAGAGAAGAAGAAGAAGAAGAAGAAGAAGAAGAAGAAGAAGAAGAAGAAGAAGAAGAAGAAGAAGAAGAAGAAGAAGAAGAAGAAGAAGAAGAAGAAGAAGAGAAGAAGAAGAAGAAGAAGAAGAAGAAGAAGAAGAAGAAGAAGAAGAAGAAGAGAAGAAAGAAGAAGAAGAAGAAGAAGAAGAAGAAGAAGAAGAAAGAAGAAGAAGAAGAAGAAGAAGAAGAAGAAGAAGAAGAAGAAGAAGAAGAAGAAGAGAAGAAGAAGAAGAAGAAGAAGAAGAAGAAGAAGAGAAGAAGAAGAAGAAGAAGAAGAAGAAGAAGAAGAAGAAGAAGAAGAAGAAGAAGAAGAAGAAGAAGAAGAAGAAGAAGAAGAAGAAGAAGAAGAAGAAGAAGAAGAAGAAGAAGAAGAAGAAGAAGAAGAAGAAGAAGAAGAAGAAGAAGAAGAAGAAGAAGAAGAAGAAGAAGAAGAAGAAGACAAGAAGAAGAAGAAGAAGAAGAAGAAGAAGAAGAAGAAGAAGAAGAAGAACGAAGAAGAAGAAGATTTTCGTAACATTAAGTATAAACAAACTGATAAATCGGCCGTAGCAGATCATTTTTGGTCATTTAACCATGAAATAAATCCAGAAGTTATATTACTAAAACAATTAAATGGTCCTATAGATTTAGTGGTTTGGGACAAGATATTTAATTGAAAAAAAGACATCGCATAATGAATTTTGAAATACCGCCAGTCGATCCTGTTTATAAATTTGTTTTATTTTCAGATTTCCCTAGTACTAACAAGAACATATTGTGACTTAATGGGTTCCTAGAGTTAAAAGTCCAATTTTCGAAAATTCAAATAATTCTTTATTTGCGTAGATATACACTTCGTAGCAGCAGAATTACATCATATACACGATCACAATCAACCAAGGTCGATGACCACACAAACAGCGTTATGATTACATCTGTTTACAACATCAGCTGCCGTTACAACAGCACTCTGTTTTCGATTGTCTCTTGACGAGCCGTCACTTCCTTATATACCTCATCTGATAATTCCAGACTATTCCAGAATAATCAACAAATCGAATAATCTCTATCAATCAAGATGTCACCAGAAATTTCCATTTATCTCAGTTTGTTTCGGCAGACCTTTATCTGCGTGCTATCTTTATCAGTTCCTTTGTGTAAACAAGCCGCGTTTCCTCGACAATATCAACATCTAGCGATTGTTTTTATACAAATTATTACTGTGTGGACCAGCAAACAAACTGTTAGCATACGAGCAAAGAGCAAGTGGACTTTAAAACTACATAATGCATGAAAGGAGTCACGTAAACATTTGTTGTTTTTTTTTTTTTTTTTATGAAAATTGCCTTTTTTAGCGTTGACAGCGCAGTTGTGTAAAAGTTTTACATGAAATTGCAATCCCGGACAATTTATAAGAAAAGCATCATCATTTCTTATAAGATAAGTGAAGTTTCAAGTTACAAATTGTTATATTTGTATATATAAAACGTTAACTCATGCACAAACCCGTATTTACAGTAAGAGAAACAAAACATCCGCATTAATGCAGAAACTTTCATTTTCCAACAAGAAAGCATTAACGAGAAGATACAAAAGTCATCTATACTACAAAACTATACCTATACATTTCATTTTCCTGAAGAAGCTAATTATTATATCCAAATATCAGAACGAGTAAAAGAAGCACCGCTAGGAAGACTTAGTAATGGAATATGGGCACCCCTGTTGCTTTCGTCATTATTTGCAAGGCGCGTGCTCCTTGGAGGGATATTTAAACAATTATGATGGTTTCGCTAATAGAGAAGAAACGGAAGTGCCTTCATGTTGCTATAGGGGCGCTATACTCAAGTGGATGTAGCAATGTTACGTAGTAGTTCTTTTGTTTGAACAGCACTGCCGTCTTTTGTTCACTACGTACCGTTTGAGCTTAATCTGTTAGTAAAGTGTAGGCATTTGGGCAAAATCTAACACCTTTACTGCTGTCTGGAATGACCTGAGAATGCATTCTACCAAATTAACTGAGAAAAAAATTCATATGACATTCTCTATCCAATCATCAACTTTTGTAAAATCACATTCTCTATTTACGTTAAATTTTCTTGTCAAACGAGATATATACGTAACATATAAAGCTATTAAACAGTGAAGCATACAAATTATGTATATTCTTTGTCATATGTCAGGACGGCAAGTTAGCCATGGTAGCTTAATGGGTAAGAGCGACTGGTCGCAAAGCACGAGAACCGTGGTTCAAATCCCGGTGGTGACATTGAATTTTTCATTGGTTAATTGATAATTGATGAAAATTAATCATTTCTCCACACTAGCCATATATAGGCTAAGGTTTTGTATAGATAGAGTCAACATGAAAATTTCAATGCCATGGCTGGGATTTGAACCACGGATCTCCTGGTTTCCGTCCAGTCGCTCTAACCCACTGATCTACATTGGCTAACATGCTGTCCTGATATTAAATTCTCCATTTGACTTATGTATTTTCATGTTGACTCTATCAAATACCTTAGCCTTTATACGGCTATAGTGACGAAATGATTAATTTCCATCAATTAACTAAAATAATAAGAGTTAAATGATGAAGCCTGGGACTCAAGTACTTACAATAGTAAGTCGCCATAAACGGTGTATCTCGAATGCGAGAGCCCCTAGTGGTCTACCGGGGAAATATACGAGTCGAATGGAGAATTTAATGTCAGTACGGCACGTTGGCCATGGTAGCTCAATGGGTTAGAGCGACTGGACGGAAACCAGGACATTTGTGGTTAAAATCCCGGTGGTGAAATTAAATTTTTCATGTTAACTTTATTTCTGTTTGTTGTGTATATTACAAAATTTCACAATTTACAACTTTTGGCTACGTTTATTTGTGTTTACCTTGTTGCTACGTTGACTTACAGGAAACCCCCGTCTTCTGCTCTGTCAGGTAGCTCTTAGCCTCCATGCCTCCTTGTTACTTAATTAGTCCCTCTCTTCCCCCTCATCTTCCTTTCTTATATTCTTTACATTTCTTGCCCATTTTTCTTTTACTTTTTGCAAGAACTCACCAATACTTCTTACATTCTTTTCCTCCCTGTCCGTTAACATTTTTATAGCTACTATACTCTTCTCTACTTTCTCCCATTTTTCCTCCCAAACCTTTTTTCTCCACATTGCAACCTCCTCGCACTCTGTTACATAGTGTTCTATGCTTTCTTTTCCCCCACACAATTCACAAATTCCCTTTTCCCTACCTCTTATCTCTCTTAGAAATATTGTTCCTGTTATCATCCAAGCTAGCCCTTCTCTCTCTTGTCTATTGCAGTAACCTAGATATGCTTCTCGTCCCAAGTTTCTTTTTATTTGTTTGTAAAATTGTAATGATTTCATATTTTCTAGAGTTCCCCATATTTCCTGTCTTTCTATATCTTCTATTCTGCATTTTACTAATTTACCCACATCGCTTGTATTCCTTTCCTCTAATCTCCATATATCTCCCATTCCTATTTTTTCCAACTGCCCTCCAACTATTTGAGCTCTCTAATCTTTTTTGCTGTCTCATGCATAGTTTCATAATTCCCCTTCTTCTTTGGATGTTGACTCTGTGTATCAAAACCCTTAGCCTATATACGGCTAGTGTAAAGAAATGATTAATTTCCATCAATTAACTAAAATAATAAGAGTTAAATGATGAAGCCAGGGACTCAATTACTTACAATAGTAAGTCGCCACAAACGGTGTATCTAGGATACGAGAGCCTCTAGTGGTTTACCGGGGAAATGTACGAGTCAAATGGAGAATTTAATGTCAGGACGGCAAGTTAGCCATGGTAGCTCAATGGGTTAGAGCGACTAGACGGAAACCAGGAGATCCGTGGTTAAAATCCCGGCCATGGCATTGAATTTTTCATGTTGACTCTATGTAGCCAAATACTTTCACTGTATCATTTCTTATGGTATAATACTATGGGGGAACTGCAAAAAGGCGATTACCATATTTAGATTACAAAAGAGAGCTATACGTAGCATACTAAAGGTAAACAAAAGAACTAGTTGCAGAACACTTTTTCAAGAATTAAAAATATTGCCTCTACCTTGCTTGTATATCCAAGAAATAGTAACCTTTGTTAAATTAAATATCCATTTATACTCTACTAATACACAAACACATAATCATGATACTCGAAGAATAGAGCGTATAATCCCCCATAACACCAGTTTGTTTGGTAAAAGCTTTATATATACTGGACTTTGCCTTTATAACGGCCTACCTGAACACCTAAAGAGCATATCTGCACTTCCTAAATTTAAATGCTGTGTGAAAAATTTCCTGTTAGAACATTGTTTTTATAGTATAGGTGAATTTTTTGAATATGTCAACTACAGATAAATTGTTATTATATTGTACATACAGTTTCTGAATTTTCAGTTCTAAACTTGTGTTGTGTATATGTTTATTGTATAATTTTTAGTTATAAGCACTTGACGTGTCCTATATCATGTACTATGATCAAAAGGATGAATAAATACAAATACAAATACTTGTTAATAATGATTAATTCACAAATCACATATGGCATAAACGTCATTTAGAAAGAAGAGCACGTCAGTGATTATCTTCTAGAGGTTCAAGATATATACTTCATTTATCATGGAAGTATCTTAAAGATATCACAATTTGTTCAAGACAATTTGTAAAACTTTTTGAGTTAAGCTGTCACAAATACCAAGAGCTAACACAGAAATAAATAA
Source organism: Mantis religiosa (assembly GCA_030765055.1). Lineage (NCBI taxonomy): Eukaryota > Metazoa > Arthropoda > Insecta > Mantodea > Mantidae > Mantis > Mantis religiosa. The sequence continues at coordinate 9,308,272 of CM060958.1, forward strand.
ACAAACCTTAGGGATCTCAAATATGCAGGTATTTTCAGTGAAATGTTGAACTTTTTGTGTGAAATGCAATGCCATTTTATGAAGGGAGTGTCGCGTTAGATTGGGGTGGTGGACTCGATGTTTACATGGTTCGCGGCAGGTATATATAAGACCTGTGTCGCCGGGGTCTCGTGTTCAGTGTCGTCGTGGGCCATTACCTAGTAAGGATGAAGAGCTACGGTTGGGGTTGTGTTTTCTTTATGCTCTTCTGTGTGTGTTCTGCTGTGGCCTATTCAGATGCCTCTTCGACTAATTCGTGGACACTTGAAAAATACTTACCCGCAGATCACTCCTGTCTTTCTGTCAGATATGAAACTAATGTCGACATTCAAAAGGTGAGTCAAATATCTTTTGGGCAAAATATAATGTTATTTATGTAATAGTATCTAAATGATCACATACATTTAATCATTTAAATCGTTCACCTTGCTTCTCACTGACACAGGCGAGATGTTCTTGGAAAAGGAACAAAATGAGAGTACAGGAAAAGGACTTACACACTCATATTCCAACCCAGCTTTTGAAATTTCTTAAGCATATCTTGTATATTATTTTTGTAATTTGGATGCTTGTAATTTCTCAGAAAGTTTAGGATGACCCTCTTATGAGCAATCTATGCCCGGTTTTTCAGTATGTCATCGTTTCTTCAAATAAGGTAAAAAACTTCTTAATTTGTGACCCCACTACGTAATATTCCAACTTAAATTTAGCTTCAGATATTTCACGGAAATTCTTTTAGATTCATTCTTATTTAAAGCCTAATTACGCCTAATTTTATGTCAAAAGATGGTATAAGGGAACATTTTTGGTTGCACAAAACACTCGTAAATATTTTTTCATTTTTGACACGAGACTGTCTCTCTGCATCCAATGTTTACTTCTCGAGTCCTTGGATTGCGCTCCATTATCCCATTCACAAATAAAATGGAATTTTAGTGTAGCCTTTTTGCTGATCTAGTTGCATGCCAATAACTTTTAAATCTCCATATAACTGCCACTTAAGCTCTGCACATTTTACTTTTCCTAGAAGTAATTTTAGGTTATGGTGTGTTTCCTCGAGGTGAACGGAATGGGCTACAGGAACTGATGCATATTTATACAACATTACACATTTTAGACTAATTTTAGTAGTTTCCTGTAACATTTGTGTCATTATTATAAAACATATTAATTCGAACAAATAAATTATTAGTATATCTTAGTTCCATACAATATTTATGTGCAGAACATATGTATAACTGCTAATTGTAAAGAAAATGATACGTTGTAGAAAAAACCTGATCAGTTTTGGAATCAGCACACTAGATTTAGTAGAGTAGACATATTTTGGAGGAAACCCCAGAATCGTGCATATAAGTGTTATTGGTGAATTGCTCTAGAAATTGTAACTAACTGCCGCATCAAATTCTTCCACAAAAATTGTAAGAAACTTCGACTATTGCAGTAGAAATATCTAAAATGAATTCATTATTCACACCCTAACATAGGCGTCGTAGCCTAACGTCTTGCTGCATTTCGAAACCATTGCGTGTTTTTCAGTCATGATATTGGCTAGTGTACCAATGTCTTCAGAAGTGCATGAATGAGAAGCACAGTTCTTCTGAGCCCAAAACAAAGACTTCGATAAGAAATTTATCACAAATTGTTTCTTACAGTTCCTTCATAGTGAATTAATACTGCAAGTTTCACCATAACACCCATTTAATGCTTAACTAAACCGTCAAATGCACTCAAGTCAACATGTGCAGAAGCGGGATATTTTATTTTTTACTATAAAATCAAAGTACTAAAACTCTAAAGCATTGCAGTGATAGTAAATTATTAAATGCAATAAGAAATTGTACCACAATCTTTATTTTTGCCCATTAAAAGCTTGCCCAATATGACAAAGATTAGGGTAAGAAAACAAAACCAAAACGCATATGATGGAGTGAGAACAATGGAACAAATCCAATATAAACAAACTAAACAGTAAACACATAGAAGTTCTCTTCAGAATTTAATTTCTTAGTTGTACAAAAGTAGTACCTTGGTCTGTTAATTATAATTGCATCAATTATAACAATATTTCACAGTGACTTAGTGTAAGAACTCCAAAAGTTTAATCTTAGGAAAACTAAGCTTTAGAGATGAAAAATGTCTGTTATCTTGGATCTCTAACCACTCTTGCAAACGCTCGCTTGTTATTAGATAAATCTTCAATTCGCATTCATTTATTTACACATTTATCACAGAAGATAAAGTAATGAGATTTCTTAACAAAAAAAAAAAAAAAAAAAAAAAAAAAAAAAAAAAAAAAACGTGGAACTTTGTATGAACCCTTCCAAATATTCTTTAAGGCAAGGCTACAATGAAAATTCCAACTTCTACAATAATAAACAGATCGTTATGAAAATTTAGTCACATAATTAAAGTATCCTTTTAAACTTAAATGTAAATTTTCATGCTGTTAATTTTTGTGAAAATATTGTAAAAATTACTCGCCATATAAAATGTTCAACGCGTCAAAAAATTTGAGCATTTAAATTGTTTCTTTTTTCGGCTAGTACAGAGCAATTTTAAAAGCTCCACATTCTTATTTTTTGGAATATTCTTCTAGAATTTATTATAAAATATTTTCCATGTGTTAGCTCTCAAAATTTTGAAAATATCAAATTATTTTTTTATTCTTTAACATCATATAATTTTAAAAACATGAGCATTAACAAAAAAAGGGAATTTTAAGTGTATTTACATATTTTGGAACTATCCAGTAAGTTTCACCAAGTTAAATGTAAAAATTTTTGACGCGTGAGGTATTTTGTATATTGGAAAGTGTTAGAAGAAAGTTTCTCAGAAAATTAATTGTGGAAGTAATGTATGTCACTTTAACCATTGTTAAAGGTCTCTATAAATTGTCACTGATGGTCTAAAATGGTGCAAATGATAAACATAGCAGGTCATCTATTACTACACATCATAAGCTACCAAAAAGTGCCAAAAAAAGGAAACTACATGATTTTCAACATTTTCGGCGAATTTTCATTGTAGACTTGCCTTATATGGGGAAAAATCAAACCAAATTATCGTTAAAAAGCATGGAAACATGTAAAGCTTAACACCAATAATTATTTATAATGTAAAAGTTGTCTGTTTCTTACGCTTTACAAGTTCTACATAGGACATCATAGGCTATTCCCAGAAAATTGAATATATACAGCCTCGGAAGTACAGCTACCAGAAACAGTTAAATTCGGAAAACGTCGGTAGCATTCGATGACGCTACGTTCACAATATACGCTTTAATAACAAGGCTATGCCATAAATGGCAAGTTGCCTTGCCGCTTGGCCGTATGCATGGTAACAAAGCATATGTCTTGTAAGTGGAAAAACACGAGTTCGAATCCTTGATGTACTTGTCTCGTTTTATTAGTGTTTTTTTAATAGCAATACCTTATGTCTTTTTGCAGAAGATAATTAATTTAAATAAATCCATTTATAAAAACGCAAATAACTTCCTTGCAGTTCTCAACATGAATGTAGTGTTATCAGAAAATGTCCTTAATATTGGTTATGTAAACACTCGAGCTCATTCATTTGTTATGAATGGTATTGACATATAATGCCAAGTATCCTCTCGTGAAAATTTGATTAGGCATTTGTTCTCATCTATGCCCCGGAGAATGAGGGCAGTAATAAAAGCAGAGGGTTTACACAGCCGATATTAATTTAGTTTCCATTTTTGATATCACATATAGGAATAAAACTATTTTAGTTTAAAAATAGTAGTTTCATTGTTTGTATGAAAATGAATGCCATAAAATCAAGTAAACCTTAGCAATTGGGAGTTATATTACAATGTACGTAATATACAATTTGTTTTTCTATAATTAAAAAAATCAAAATGTTGCCTAGAATTCGTAGGTCTAGCTCGTACGTACTTGTCTATAACCGCTCGGCTATCAGTTCACTGAGACCCAATTATGAGAGGATTCAGTAGAACGAAGCTAGAGACGTGTTCTGTGACACCACTGTAAACAAGCCGTGGACACGAAAAATATACGCTTCCAGAACCTACTCACTTCTTTTTGTTTTCAAATTGTGTGTGTATATATATATGGCAATTTTGGGACAATAAACAAAATTCCTTAATCTTTTTTCATGTTAAAGGCGGATTTTTGGGAAATCTTCGTATCTCTTCCAGTGGCGGCTCGTGCCGATAAATGACAGCATGCTGTGGCGGAAAAAGTCCATGCAACTCGCCCCTAGTTTCGAAAAATGAAGTCTATTCGCAGATGTTTCTTCATGATATAAACATAATTTCTACTTCATTTCGCTTTTTATTCGATTTTTAGATCGGATGCTGGCTTCTTTATACTAAGCCTTTCTTCTAATGCTCTCCTTGAAGAGGAAGTCCTCAGAAGTTCCTTAAGCGTATTCATCATTTATTGGTTAAAGTTTTCGTAATATTAAATTATTCATACACTGAATAAATTGAATTTATAACATGTTTCACACTCACACAAAATAAAAAATGATATCATTATAATTTATTTTTCAAGAAACCATTGAATATTTGTTTTTGAGGGATTTTCTTAAATTTTTGTGTACCATCGCTGGAATTGCTGATTTAAATTGAAGTGCAGTACTTAAATTTAATCAGATAGTTCATGTTTTAATTTTTTCGTGACACCGTACACATGAGTCTGCGTGTTCTTATTTCATTAGTATTCAAAATTATTTATTAGAAACTCTCCGTATCTCCGTATTTATAGTGGAATGATTTGCTTCCCTTCCTGGGTATAGGAAAGCAGTACAGAAATTAAATTTATACCTCAACGCTGGACACAATGATAGTATTCAAAAAAAAAAAAAAGTTCTATTTTGTTGTATGAAAGTTGTTAGGCTTTATGGTAAGTAGTAATCGTAAGAGCAAATTAAAATCACACCTTCTATGGCATACTTAACTTTACAGTTCATAATTTATAATATAATTGATTCCAGACATAGCAATTAAATGCGAGAGTGCAGTGGTAAAGTAGGTGTTTCTGTCGATTCCTTAGCAGTTATTTTGCAACAATCGATGAAGTAATGCTTTCAGACTTTTCGTTGTTTTAATAGAAATTCCTGTGTTATCCCTTCAGAGGCTTTCAGAGTAACATTTTGCCTTGCAACAAGTTCGATACTCTTAAACTATCGCAATTTTACCAGTTATTTGGATCATAATTAAAGGAGTCTTGTCAAAGATGGTGAAATAGTGGAAATGCATTGCGATAAATTGAAGTACGACAGATAGAGACTAAATAATGCGATCGCCCTCGGAAATTAGTCTCGCAAAACTAAATCTAAGATTTTAATCAAGACTTTTTCGTCCACCAACATTGAATAAAGTAAAACCTCGAACGTTAAGTCATACCGGACGATGAATGAAATGATGTTCAAATGAGTACAGGGTACATAGAGCTTAGAGTTACCAGACATTCATCTTTCGGGATAAGGGAAAACCTCCAACGTTAAGTCATATCGGACGATGAATGAAATGATGTTCAAATGAGTACAGGGTACATAGAGCTTAGAGTTACCAGACATTCATCTTTCAGGATAAGAGAAAACCTCCAACGTTAAGTCATACCGGACGATGAATGAAATGATGTTCGAATGAGTACAGGGTACATAGAGCTTAGAGTTGCCAGACATTCATCTTTCAGGATAAGAGAAAACCTCCAACGTTAAGTCATATCGGACGATGTATGAAATGATGTTCAAATAAGTACAGGTTACATAGAGCTTAGAGTTACCAGACGTCATCTTTCAAGATACCGGAAAACTGTGGGGGAGGGGGTAAACTTATCCGGATAACTCGCACTGACCGAGACTAACGCGGGACCTCTTGAACGTGAAGCAGACAGGCTGACAGCTACACTACAGAAGCGGGCGCTCAATCCGGATTACTAAAGGGTAATCGTCATGTGACTGAATTTAAAAGCAAAGTTCATCACAATGAAGAGATATAAAATTTGTATCGCAGTAGTGCAATGATGTCGATGTGGCCTAGGTGTTGACACTCTTCACTTCCCACCAATGTGGCCCTGGTGGGAAAACGTGTGCGGGATGTATGTGGACAGTATACGGTTTCCCTCGTCATTCATTCCGCCAGCTGCACCGTCGCCTTTCCTTTCCCCCATTTCACATTTACTTAATATAATTTCCTTCCACACGCACACTAGGCTTCGAACTGACCTACCCCGACCAGTATCTGATAACGTTATCTACTCTTCTACTCCAGGTACTCACTTCTAAGTCCTAGGAGGCGTAAGACTTCCATACAAAATGAATGAGATAAGAGTAGTATAGGAGAATGATTTATTTTCATAAACTTTATAGAAAATTTACAATTATTTCCCTTGTATATATCCGTTTCTTTTCCTTATAATTAATATTCTGCTGTGTATATAGGAGTCTATTGTTGCTTTCGTTTTTTGCACCTCTGTACCTTTCTTCTGTATTTTCTCCGCTTTTCTTGTCATTCCTTTTAATCACTCTACCTTATTTTTTTTCTAAATGTTTTCCTGCTTTCTTCATATTTATCTAATAGTTAAAAATCTTGCTAACGTTCATCTTTATTGGAACATTTTTCTAATTTCTTTTATATTGTTTCTTCATTTTTCTTTGTTTCATATCTGGATTTATTTTTCTCTCTCGTTCCATTTATTTATCCAGATTTATTGAACCCTATTTTACACAGCGGTATATTAAGGTTAGAGTTGATGCATAAAGATATACAATTTTAACAAAAATATTTTAAATACTAGAAGGAAGAAATTGTTTTAATTTGATGCATATTAATTTAAACTATTTGAGACGTTTAAACACAGAGTTTATAAACATCATGAAGTACTTATACTGTTGTGGCTTCATTAGCAAAGATGTGAGCGGAGCAGAAAATTCAGTTCCTAGAGAGTCTAGCTTGTCTTTCTCTCCAGAAAATTGGACAACAGAAAAGGAGATGAACCACAGTTTGAAATTCTTCACCACACATGCACTCGGGGTTGGATGTTAAGTGAAAGCGTCATAAGTACCATGTCCACTTAAAAATTGTGTCAAAACAAAACTTGGTACAAGAGTTTCACATTTTCCTCTGTCGTATACACTAGGGAAAAATAATGTTTTTGTTAAACTTCCATTTGGAGTTTTTAGCCATTGTTGGTTCCATTCTTCAAGAATATGTTGATGTATTATTCTCCTTACATAGGAAATAGAACATAAAGAGTATGTCACAGGAAGATTGGATTCTGCAGCCTTCTTAGCCAAGCAATCAGCTCTCTCGTTACCTAAAATTCCACTGTGTCCTTTAAGCCATCCCATGCAAATATGTCCTGGATGGTTTTGAAGCAAGGTTCTGATTTCATGTGCTAATGAATTTAAATTGTATTTATCATTAATAGCGAGTAGAGCTGATTTTGAATCTCTGTTCCCATTAACAGTACACCATTTTATAGCTTCTTTAGTTGCTAAGAGCTCCGACTGGAATACAGAACATTCAGGTGACAATTTAAACATGGAGTGAGTTAGTTCCGTTTGGTTTTCATAAACAACAAAAGCACATCCTACTGCAGATATATTATCTTCAAATTGATAACGCGAACTGCTGTATATATGTAATCATGAAAATGGCATATTTCCTTTAAATAGGTTACAAAACTTGATGGGTGTCCTGCTGTGGTAGGATGCTCCGGGATTTGTAGTTTTAAGTGAGACAGATAAGACGCACATTCACGTTCATGTCTTAAATTCGTAATAGTTGCTGTTGATAAACCAGTGAGAGCCAAAGGTTCGATGTTAGCTATAATCTGAGCTGCATCAGTGAAGATTGTACGATATCCTCGAATTATGCGAAGGAGGAATCACCTTTGAATTTGTGCAAGTTTTTTAACTGCCCATTTTTATTAAGAACATCCTGGAATGCAGATACACCATACAAAATTAGGGGCACTACTGCACCTTAATATATAATTTTAAGAATACTAGAATTCAGACCCCAGGTGGGTCTTGTTGTTGTTGCGAGGGCACCAAGGAGCTTGCTGGCTCTTTCAGCAATGTAATCAAAGTGTGATCGAAATGTTAATTTATAATCCAGTATAACGCCAATGTATTTTAACATAGATACCACCTTCAAGTCGACGTTATTCATGGTAAGAGTAAAGGCCTCCATTTTTCTTCTGGTGACAATCATCGCCAAGGTTTTGTAGGGATTAAACATAAGTTTATTTTTAATTCTCCATCAGTGTATTATTTTAAGTGCTTCATTGGTTCTTTCTTCAAGGATTTTAGCATCATTTGATTTAACAAGTAGTAAAGCATCATCTGCATGAGCAAAAATATTACAATCTGACGGTAGTTGTTGCTGTAACAGATCATCATACAGTATATACTCGTTCCATTTTAAAATATTTGTAATGGTTAATGACGTTTCTTATTATAGCTGCTTACGATATCTTACATTCTTTTCAATATCCCCAACTCTTATTCTAATTTCTTTTTAGAGACCCTTAAATTTAATTTGTTTTCCGATAAACAAACTTTTATTTAATGTGCCTTGTAATACAATTTCTAGTTTAAACTTCTATAAAATAAATTTATAGAAGGAACTTAAAGAGATTGTATTAAGATCTCTAAGTAAGCCAGATGTCCTGTTACTCTGTGTTTAGCTGATGGGAAGATGGTACGTGTTGACGCTGCTGTGTCATTCATGGGGTCGTATCCCGATGTGCGACACGGTCGAGTTCCAGACAAACGGAAGTTACATACAAGAACACTGGACGAGCCTGGATTTGCTGGACCACCCTGTGATATCAGACACTGCAGTTTATAGCACCACACTCAGTGTAGTAGAACCTGGAGTGTGGACAGATACAAGACCTGATAAAGGTAAGGCTTTGGGAATAAAGTAAACTTTTAAACCTGGTTACTAGGGGATTGAACCTGTTCATTATGCAGTGGGGTTTCGTGGATCACTTGGGGGTGTACAGCAGCCCAATATCTGGTGTTTTGTGTGTTTATGTAGCCTGACAGATGAAACCATGCCTCATCTGTAAACCACGTTATGGAGAGAATGTCTGGACGTGGAATAAGAGTATCCTGAAACCATCGACAGTAACTGATTCGTTTATAATAATCTGCTTCTTTCAGTTGTTTCACCATATGCACTCTGTAAGGTCGTAGCTCTTTGACATGTTCCATATGAATACCCTGATTCCTGGCTCAATCGACACAACGATTTGTTTGGAGAATTCAATACCCTTCTGCGAACATCTGTAACAGTTTCTGCATTCAATGACGGTCTATGTTTTCCACTCTCACTAATGAGTATACCAGTTGTCTCCAGCTTTCTTACGAGCGATAAAATTGTTGTCTTTGTCGGAACATCTCGTACATTAAATTCTCCTTGAAATTCCCGTTGTGTTGTTAACAAGGAATTTGTCTTCCAATGTTTTCAAAATATAAACACGGTCTTGGAAATTATGGCCTACTGATGTGGTTCAGGTCGATATGGATCGCACTGTATTTTAATTCTTTTCAAGGTTAACATTTAAAACTTTATACACATGTAACATAATTAGTATACAATCAATACAAAATATTACATACTCCTCGTTTTGGAGTTGCATTTTCCCATGCCCCAATATAATTAACCCAGGTTGTGTATATAATAGAGCATTTTAAAACTTGGGATCTAGATTTTTGTTTCACTTCATACTTTCTACTATTTTTCCTAGTTCTCATTAGTCTTCCCTGTTTTGTAAAGCCATTTTTGTCCAACCTTGTCAATAAATTTTCCCAGTTTTATTATGTTTTCTTCTGATCTTAGAAGGCCGCGCCGTGGCTCAGTGGTTAGACCGCTTGGCTTTCACCAAGGCGGCCCGGGTTCGATCCCAGGCGACCACAAAGAGAGATTTATGGTGGACAACACGGCGCTGGTGCGGGTTTTCTCCGGTTTCCCCCACCATCTTATTCCACCGGTGCTCCATCTTCATCTCGTGTATCATCAGTGTCATCGCCTGCGGTGCCGTATGTAGTAAAAGCGGGCGTTAAACACTACACATGTCATTTCTGATCTTAGATTGATGATTGTTTTGCCTCTTACTTCATTTGCTATTTTGTTCCCACTCGTGCAAAAGAAATTCCTCTCTCCAATATTTTGTTTTTTGACAATCAAAAGTATAATGCCAAGTACTATCTTCTTTTTCACACATTGGACATCTTCCCTTAATATATACATTACTTATACCCTTTAAGTACTCGTGTTGTAAGCCATGCCAAACCTTCTCTTCTTACTTATAATTTTTCTCTGCCTCAATCATTTTTCAAGGTTTTATATAATTTTAGAGATTTTTGTTAAGATTAGCCCGTAATTCTGGTTTTTAAATATCTAATTCTTGTTTTTACTTTCTAGAATCCCTTTTCTATTCTTCCACTATCTAGTCATAATGAACCCATACATATTTCCTGAAAAATCTTGTGAATTGTAGATATCAAAGTCTCTCTCCCCTTTATTTTACATTTCAAATAAGATACTTATGTTTACAAAAATAAGCAACATATTTGCATATAAATTAAACCTCTTTAATGAAAGTAATGGAACACTCATAAAATGTTTAAATTTGTATAAAAAAAGTTTGGTTCGACTATCCCAAAAACCAAGCAGAAAAGCCTAACCATGTGTCTTACATATTGAATGAATTCACTATTGAGTTAACATTTTATAGATACAATTTAGCACATATCAAAACGCCTAGGAATGCCTTAGTTTTTCTCTCGGTGTTTAGCAAGCCACATAATTTCTCAAGCACACTAGAAATATAATTTAGATTTTGTTCACGGGCTGTTTTTGTTGCAGGTTACTCCGTATACCTGGTGCTGAGCTCGTGGCATCCATTCTACGCAGTTCTACTGAGGTGCTACCCGAACTCGCCAGATCACAGTCAAGACTTGTACATACTTGGTCGGTACATGGACCATATCCAGCGAGATCTGGACATGTTCATAGACCTAGCCAGGGCTCAGGGCATCGACGACAGACTCCACACACAGTATATTCTCTGGTCTATGTGTGAAAAGTACTTAAACAGGATATAAACCTGGCAAATATCTCTCATCAAAATTGTGTAATGCTGGCATTAAGAAAGTATTGAATGACTCCATTCTACGCATGTGTTAACATTTCTCATGGCTGTAATTATGAAATATGTTCATTAAAAATAAAATTGTGTATTCTTACATACCATTGGAGGAAAATTCTTAGAAAATATTTTATTTTAGTCTTAAAAAAAAAGATCATATGTAAAATTCATCCTTCACAGAACAAAATACTTTGTAATAAAAATATATAAAGCTAATTTATCATTATTTTGCATTGATTATAGAGTGCAGTGTATGGTAATGTATTAATAAGTCACGCGAATTGCTTTCCTATATATTTTAAGTGGCTATACAAACAATTCCATGGCAGCTAACTTTATTTTTGTTTTACATACATTGAGACAACCCGTTGCGAAAATATATTAGGTTTTTTAGAAACAAAAGAATATCGTCAACGATTTTAATAACTGCTCGCTACATTCTGTTGAAATTAGTTCCATTTTTCTTTCCACTAACTACCAGAAACAATTGGAATATCGAGAACGAGTGACAAGAGTTTTGAATAATTTCAGAAAAGGCTTTTGCTATGAAGCTATTTGAAATATATTATGGGTTAAGAGATCTACATTTTCGGTATAATATATTTCGTCTGTACTTAACGTTTACCAGTTATAGGTTATAGGATCCTTTATTTTCTGAATGAAGAGGACTTCGTAGACTGTTCTGAGAAAGTTTGAGAAATTTGGGGATGTCAATGCGAGCAATAAGAGCTTCAGGCTTATATAATTTTAAGTATTTCATAAGTCTTCAAAATCCTGAAGAAAATAAAGGAAACGACCCTTATTTTAATCTGTCTATCCTCAGAGAAAATGGGTTACTGTGGTTATAAAATGTCTGAGGTTCAATATTTACTATTGTTCTTGAAGACAAGCAAGAGAGATCGTTAGTGTAAGAGCGTAATAACATAAAATTGTCAAATTTTTATTTAAATTATATAGTTTATATTATAATTACATCCAGTGGTGCCTGCCTGCCTGCCAGCCAGATGGTAGCGTGCCTGTCACACGTTCAAAAGTTCCCGAGTTCAAATCTCGATAAGAGCGAGTTATCTTGGTAAGGTTTTCCGGGGATTTTCCTTATCCTGAAAGATGAATGTCTGGTAACTCTAAGCTCTATGTACCCTGTACTCATGTGAACATCATTTCATTCATCGTCCGATATGACTTAACGTTGGAGGTTTTCCCTTATCCTGAAAGATGAATGTCTGGTAACTCTAAGCTCTATGTAGCCTATACTCATTTGAACATCATTTTATTCATCGTCCGATATGACTTAACGTTGGAGGTTTTCCCTTATCCTAAAGATGAATGTCTGGTAACTCTAAGCTCTATGTACCGTGTACTCATTTGAACATCATTTCATTCATCGTCCGATATGACTTAACGTCGGAAGTTTCCTCTTATCCTGAAAGATGAATGTCTGGTAACTCTAAGCTCTATGTAGCCTATACTCATTTGAACATCATTTTATTCATCGTCCGATATGACTTAACGTTGGAGGTTTTCCCTTATCCTGAAAGATGAATGTCTGGTAACTCTAAGCTCTATGTACCGTGTACTCATTTGAACATAATTTCATTCATCGTCCGATATGACTTAACGTCGGAAGTTTCCTCTTATCCTGAAAGATGAATGTCTGGTAACTTTAAGCTCTATGTACCCTATACTCATTGAACATCATTTCATTCATCGTCCGATATGACTTAACGTTGGAGGTTTTCCCTTATCCTGAAAGATGAATGTCTGGTAACTCTAAGTTCTATGTACCCTGTACTTATTTAAACACCATTTCATTCATCGTCCGATATGACCTAACGTTGGAGGTTTTCTCTTATCCTGAAAGATGAATGTCTGGTAACTCTAAGCTCTCTGTACCTTGTACTCGTTTAAACACCATTTCATTCATCGTCCGATATGACTTAACGTTGGAGCTTTTCTCTTATCCTGAAAGATGAATGTCTGGTAACTCTAAGCTCTATGTACCCTGTACTCATTTGTACATCATTTCATTCATCGTCCGATATGACTTAACGTTGGAGGTTTTTTCTTATCCTGAAAGATGAATGTCTGGTAACTCTAAGCTCTATGTATCCTGTACTCATTTGAACATCATTTCATTCATCGTCCGATATGACTTAATGTTGGAGGTTTTCTCTTATCCTGAATGCCTGGTAACTCTAAGCTCTATGTATTCTGTACTCATTTGAACATCATTTCATTCATCGTCCGATATGACTTAATGTTGGAGGGTTTCTCTTATCCTGAAAGATGAAGTCTGGTAACTCTAAGCTCTATGTACCCTGTACTCATTTGTACATCATTTCATTCATCGTCCGATATGACTTAACGTTGGAGGTTTTACCATATCCTGAAAGATGAATGTCTGGTAACTCTAAGCTCTATGTACCTTGTACTCATTTTTACATCATTTCATTCATCGTCCGATGTGACTTAACGTTGGAGGTTTTCCCTTGACCTGAAAGATGAATGTCTGGTAACTCTAAGCTCTATGTACCCTGTACTCATTTGAACATAATTTCCTATATTACTTAACGTTGGAGGGCGTAGTTTGTTTTAAAAAATCCAGTAATAAGGGCTATTTTTTTATTTAGAAATGCAATACGCTACAATAAAAGTTTAAAATAATTAAAATATGTGATACGATTATTTAAAATGGAGTCGAGGATTAATGGTAGGCATAATTTATTAATTTAACACATGGAAAGAAAACAAAACGGTATATAACAGTTGGGCGTGTATTAAATTTATTAAATTTCACTACTCTCCTAATGAAGTACAAGCTAAACAGTCATGTTTTAATTTCTACTCTTCTGTTATAATAAACCCTCTTTTGAATTTAAATTATCCGTTCATTAGTTCTACTCTCGCACGTTAGTTTGTAATTTATTTAACGTCCAAGACGTTATTAAACACGTTAGTATATTTACATAATTTAGTCCTTAGGCCATTAGTTTGGACAACCTATTTGAGAAAAGCATCTTTTACGAGCTGTGGGTTATGTGAGTACTTTGAAAATACAGATGACGGTGGGATGGAATATTAGAGATGATAACTTCTCATTAGAGGAAGCTATCAATATTTTAAGACGCAAACAAATAAGCAATATCCATGTGCTTAACTCCACAACCAAAATATATTTGACCTTAAACAGATTTATTTTTCTATGTAGCACAATTTTATCTACCTTTTACAGATAAGTTGCGTAAAGTCAATAAAGATAACGAGATTTTCAGAGGTTATTCTCAGAATATCAAGAAATACATTCACTTCTCTTTAAAGTATCTTAGACATGGTGTGTTAACATTTTTAAAATATCCAAATTCTCGAAAACTTCAAAACGCCAGTTTTTGGGGAAACTATTATATTCCAGTTTAATTCCGCGGTTTATTAAAGATAAAACATATCTCTATTTATATATCTACATGAATAGTGGCCTATTATTTAAACATGTTCTATTTTGTTCTACTGTCGTTAGGAAACTGCATGTCTCTTACTGTCACATCACAAATGGTTTCCCATTATCACTGAAACACGCATTTCCACTTAAGTCTCTTATCTAAATGTAATGCCAGCTAATAGTGTTCAAATTAGGAACAACTTAGCAATTTAAAAAATGTAGTATAGACATTAACACTCTCAATACCTCTAGTATATCTAAATGTTTCGAGTGAAGCAATGCAGAACTGTTACGTCTTACAGGTTAGAGCATATAAAAATAATAAAGAAACGCTTAAAGACAAAAATAAAATGATAAATGTTGTGTAATTACCGGTATTTACAGAAGCTCCTTTCTTATCTTCTACACACTCGAATTTCGCGGGAGAAATGCCAAAATTCTTGACCAAACGCCTGAAAACTATATGACCCATATTTCTCTCCAGGCAGACAAGTTGTGTCACGATCAAGGCGCAAGGACTCGATGACGTAGTTGTCCAATACGAAGGTTGTGTAATCCAGCGCCACGTTCCGTAGCGGTGTATAAGTGAAACGTTGAGGAAGGACAGGAACAGCTGATCGATATATCTATCTTCCTTTGTTTCAGTAATCTGATGTGGCGATTCACATGACCCACTCTAAATCTATCTTATTGCCTAGTTATTGTTAATAGTGTAACTTTCAGGACATAATACAGTACGTTGTGTAAAGAGTCTGCGACTTATCACTTAAGAAGAGTATCTGAACTTAAATTACAAAGAATATTTCAGAAATGTTTAATATACCACAAAATTTTGCTTTACATAAATGGTTTGGTTTAACGAATAACTTTTTTGGAATAACACTTCATCTGTTATCTAGTTATGGTATTTAATCGATTTTTAGTACCAGTTTTAGAAAAATAAACTAAAATCGTCCACTTTAAAGTATTTTGGAGTGAAGAACTTTTTATAAAATATCGATGTTGCGTCCTTCATTAAGGTTAAAAATGAGTTTTTATGGGTGAAATTAAATATTACGTGAAGTCGGAGAATGAAAATAAACCTTTAAGGTACCAAGTTCTAGTGTAGGTGCCATATGGAATTAGCTATTACCAGAGGCAAGAGTTTTTGTTTTTAGCGATTTTTTTCAAGAATGTTTCCCTTTTCCGAGAATAATTTTAAGCGATAAATGAGAATTTCTGTTTTTAATCTGCACTGAAAAATTAACATTTATTACAAATTGCATAAATATAACTAATTTATCATTCATGTCTTCATAGCATGAAGTTAGAAGTCGTGAATAAATGTTTACATATTTAACGAAAGGAAGATAAAATTTAACAGTTAACATAGCCAATACAGTGAAATCATCATGCGCACTTAAATAACAGCTAAACGGTGCAACAATAAACTGACACCACAGCACCGGCCTAGTCCGTGATACTAAGAACTGTTTGTTGTATGCTAACTGGAAATTAATTTATTGGATAGCACACCGTGCACAGAAAAAGCTCCTTTTATGCTGAAGGTACTGATAAGATTGACCTTCTAGGAATCTACTCTGTCGTTACATTAACATGAAAATATTGTTGTCACTCAGGGCTTAAGAATGTGTTCCGAAATGTCCGAAAGTTGAAAAGTGAATACAAACAATACCTCACTAAAAACCACGCAGATTTAGAACGTAAACTGTTCCCATTACCTGTACCGACACGCTGGTCTAGCTGGTTTAATTCAGTAATTTACATTGCCAGATATTTTGATGCAATTGTCGATTTCTTTCCTAAAAAAAGAAAATCTTTCAGTTCCTGCGCAAAATTTGTTAAATGATCATTTTCTCGATACAAGCACTGCAATATTCTAAAGGTACAGACAACATTTGTTTCTGGATATTGCAGATTTAGAATTTCAATGCAAATAAAAACCTGTGGTTACCTTGATTTTTCCCGAATTAACTTTCTGAGAACCAAATGGTGAAATATTAGAGAGTGGTCATTTGGAAACAGAGTAAGTGTACTTGTAGATCATATCATAGATCGCAGTGTTAGAGAAGCAGTAGAAGAGAATCTAAAAGTTTGCTGTCGTATGACTTTTTCTAAATTAAACTTCATTATGACAAAAGAAACTAATGATGTAATAACCATAAAAACTACATAATTTGTTTGACCTTCTAGGCTATTTACTAAATCAACTAAAGGTGACTTAAATCATGTAATGGCAGCATTTAAATAACCAAATGCATTTAAAACCAGTGCTGTTATTTGTGATTCTGATTTGTTTCTTTGTGACATTGTTGTACAGCAAAGCCATGATGGTAATGATAACAGATTAGATGTACTAACAGTACTCTTGACATTGAAGACAAAAGCTGATTCTTACCGCAATTTCTGTGAAAAGTCCCTTCAATGTCAAACGCTGACAGTGAGAGATTTTTCTCTACATAAAACTTAGTTGTGACAGACAAAAGAAGAAATATGAAAGCGAAAATATCAACTTGTGTGCTGCAGTTTAGCGATGTCTGATGTGTGATATTTGATTTCATTTGTTACCTATTCTCTACTAATTTAAAATAAAATATTTTAATTTGGAAAAAAGGGTAACAGTTGTGCTACTCTAGTTACCTGTTACTTTTCATTTGAGTCATGTCATCACTCATTAATTCTTCACGAAAATTTGAGCGAAATTAATGCGAATTTATGGTATAAAGCCACCAAACACCAATTAAAATTATTAATGCGAAATTTATAAATAGTTGTCACCACAAAATCTTGCCTCTGTCTATTACTTATGAGTAAAATATATTTTGGTATGTAGTGTTGAGGCACGCAAACGCAATCTCCTCCTTTAGGAAATAATTGACAACGAAATATTTGAATAAGGATTTGTACACCTAGTTTATTTTAATCTTCCTGTTGTAGCATAATTTATTTTACAAATAAATGACCAGAATTTCCCACGTATTTTCCATTGCTATCTCCTGCTTGTAAAATCAGTAATGAAGTACGTCATGGTTACTCGTCCACACATAAACGCAATTTCAGAAGTAACACATTTTCTGCTATACCTAAATGGAAGTGGCATTTTCAAAAAATTCTTAGAAACGTCAGTGTATTTCTAAATATTATAATTTCGCGGAAGCAAACCATTCTTTATATCACTTGTATATTCGTAGCTAGTTATTAGAAACGTTTTTAAATGACTCAATATCTTGTATACCATTTTAAAAGTGTTAAACTATCAATTGTTTTATACATCGAAAGTTGTTATGGTAACCAAATACGTATTTTCAAGAGAACCTTTATTTATGTTTGTCACAGAGCAAATTACAGTTGCAAATATTAAATTAAAGGTGTAAATATTTACCATATGTCGGTGTGAAAGTTTGAACAGTTCTTAATGTTTCCGCTTCGCATTTTATTTACCTTCTATTAAAAAGGTGACCCCGATTATTAAACTGTTCATTTAACTGCCACTGAGAAAAGCAATGTATGTGTACTAAGTTTTATCTTTATTTGTCCGCTTTATTTATTATATTTTGACATCTTGTTTAACGGCACTCTACTAGAGAAAACGTGGACACATTGCCCTTCCGGGAGATTATAGTACCCTGCTCGAGGAACAAAGCAGGCCATGCTAGCAGAGGTTGAGGCTATGTTTACAAATACTAACATAAACAGTTGAGTTTTATTAGGCACGTCGCTATCCATGAAGATGAATCGGCCTGAGAGTTGTGAATAGATTCTTTTATCAATGCTGCTGTTTTGTTTGTTTATAAGCACCACATATGAAAGATGATACAAGAGTCTGTTAATGTAAAACTTTGACTGTAGTCATTTCAGCGATCACACCTCAAAGTGTATATTAGACATCTTCGTGATATAAACTGCAATTCCGTTTTCATTTGAAAATTCAAATGGTATTTTGATTGAAATACATTATATATTTTATATAGGAGTGGGTAATCGATGCTTTTTTTTGTAAATTACGTCCTCCAACGTTGTCATATCGGACGATGAATGAAATGATGTTCAAATGAGTACAGGGTACATAGAGCTTAGTTACCCGACATTCGTTTTTCAGGATAAGGATAAGCCTCCAACGTTAAGTCATATCGGACGATGAATGAGCTGATGTTCAAATGAGTACAGGGTACATAGAGCTTAGAGTTACCAGACATTCATCTTTCAGGATAAGAGAAAACCTCCAACGTTAAGTCATATCGGACGATGAATGAAATGATGTTCAAATAAGTACAGGGTACATAGAGCTTAGAGTTACCAGACCTTCATCTTTCAGGATAAGAGAAAACCTCCAACATTAAGTCATATCCGACGATGAATGAAATGATGTTCAAATGAGTACAGGGTACATATAGCTTAGAGTTACCAGACATTCATCTTTCAGGATAAGAGAAAACCTCCAACATTAAGTCATATCCGACGATGAATGAAATGATGTTCAAATGAGTACAGGGTACATAGAGCTTAGAGTTACCAGACATTCAACTTTCAGGATAAGAGAAAACCTCCAACGTTAAGTCATAACGGACGATGAATGAAATGATGTTCAAATGAGTACAGGGTACATAGAGCTTAGAGTTACCAGACATTCAACTTTCAGGATAAGAGAAAACCTCCAACGTTAAGTCATATCGGACGATGAATGAAATGATGCTCAAATGAGCCCAGGGATCATAGAGCTTAGTTACCCGACATTCGTCTTTCAGGATAAGGGAAAACCCCGGAAAGAACCTTATCCAGGTAACTTACCCTGACCGAGATTCGAACTCGGGTCCTCTTGAACCTTAGGCAGACACGCTACCACATGGCTACCGAGGTGGGCCAATAATCGATGCTTGCGATACCTCGATACTCACGACACATGCATGTTATCGACATCAAACATTTTAGAAAATTCTCTCTGTATCTTTTCGATACTTCAGTGGTGATACTACAATTTGTATTTTATTTTAAAATCAGAAAATATTATTGTCTCAAGTAGAACATCGCAAATCCCGAGAAATTGTCAGGAATGTGGTATCTGTACAATAACATTATACAAGAAAATAATCGTGTGTCAACTGTCAGTTAACAGTTCACTACATATCTCACCTCCTCTTTCTAGTGTACTGCATTACTGCAAAACAAATTGAATATTTGTGTATTCCACTTGCAACTGTTTTCTGTGAAAGACTATTTGGTACAGCAGGACTCATATGTGACAGAAAAAGAAGTACACTTGACTTCGAAACAGTGAAAATGCTAGTATTTCTGTACAAAAACTTATAAAACTGTACTGTTTTGCTTTTAAGTGTCTAATGTACAGTTTAAAAATACCAACAATGTTGGTTTTTGTTTTATCATTAAATATATACACCTATTTAATTTTATTGGCATCCTTGATGTCTTCTTCTTTCTGGATGACTTCTGCTAAGACAAAATCTAGCTGCCCAAAAATGGTAGATCTCGATACAGCATACAATTCATCACACCTCTTTTTACTAACTATATATAGCATGTTATTGAATTGAATTTCCAATACGTGTACTTCTGAAACGGGAATTTGTTTATGCCATCTCCTAGTCATGATAAGCCCTTAGAAGGTCTGATTATTCAAAATTCCACAACTGTACTTATAAGAAAATGTACAATAAAACCTGTCTAGAAATTTTCATCTATGTTCAAGTTGTTCTCGGGAAGCAAGCCAGGCGAAAATACGATTAGAAATCGATGTTACGGGAGCGTACATCTCTCCCATCATCAGGATATTTATTAAGGGGGGACGTACGAGAAAATGTTAAACAAATCTAATTTTTGTTATTGTTTTGTAAAATAGTATATAGTATTAGCTATCAAACACCAAATTATTATGCCTGTACGTTGTCTGTACGTACCTTTAAAAAATTAAATGCCATAGTGTTGCATAGTAACATAGTAGCAACACATAGTCTTCCTTCAGCTGTCTTGGAATCTATAAAGCAGGGGCGGCTGGTGGCTCTGAAAGTCGGTGGTTCACAAATTTATCCATGCAATTTAAGTTTTTTAAAGTAACAAACGGTTGTTTAATCCTGCCACTGTAGACTACTGTATACACAAGTTAACGGTAATTCACAGCATATAACAACATGCGTATTTCAGAAACACTCTAGAGCATAAAACTCTTCTATTTATGCAGCTAAAATTGGACTTAATATCGCTTCATGGCAGACTTCAAGTGTGCATTGGAAGATTTCTTTCTGAATTGTCTTGGAGGTCCCCTTACACACTGTAGCATTCTCCAGATAGATTTTTCAGAATACAGTCTAGCTCTGCACTGAAGTTTATCAGTCCTCGAAAAATACCAGGATTGCTTGACGTAGCTGAATCATCGTGTCCTCGTAGAGCTAACTCAAAGGTTCCACAAAACCTAATGTAGTTAACAATAATGTTTAAAACATACCTATTTTGAGCCACTTTCTGGCTGTGTTCTTCAATTGTTCTCCGATATGCACTGTCCATCTGCTTTGCTATATTTACATGCCAAGCATAGCAAAACTGTGTTTTTCATGTGCAGTTTTTAAGTTACGTGTTTTTAGCGCGATCATGAAGATACTGCAAAGCATTCACGCCATGTTTTGTCCATGGATCTTCACCGCCAAAGAGAACGCACGGAAAGCAAAACATGCTGTTTTTAATATTATAACCACACATCAAATTATATTTCTCATATACATTGTTGTTAAAGTTCCTGTTCAAATATCTTGTTTTTGTTTTGACTACATATGTGATTTTTATATTTGGAGTGGGACTTCCAATTCACTTATTTTCGGTGTTTTCTTCTAAGCTCATTTTTAAAAGGAATGTGCTAATAGATACTTTATGGAATTCATTGTTTCTCCTCATGTAACACAATATACTTGTATTTAAATAAATCACTCTTATTCACTATTCAAAGCACGACACAGCTAACAAAACACGGCACAAAAATTGCGGCTATGCTCTGGTAGGTAATGGTAATCTGTGGTAATAGTTGACCGATGCGAACATTTAATATGAAAATAATAGGTGGCGCTGAAAACAGAAGGAGAAGGCTTGGCATTCACTATTCCCTGGCTGCTAGGTTAACCAACCTTATGCAGCCATAAGCTCCGCCCTTACCCCTGCTTGCCTCGGCACACCTAAGGTTCATCCTGGCCTATACCTCCCCATTATATGCCAGTGGTTTGCAACTGAGAGTGAACTATTTGGCACCTGCAGACAATACAGAGCGCTGAGGACCACTGCACTAGACAAAGTCGAACAGAACTCCAAATGGAACACGCCCTTGTATTAAAGGGAGACCCAACATTTTGGTTGTAGCGCAAACGTGCTACCCCATTGAGAAACCGCCCCTGATATAAAGCCCACCTACCAATTCTTAGCACACCCACACTTGCTAAAACAAATGACTCTATGGAGAGACACAAAACCCAAATGAAAGCCTCAACAGTTTGATATGGAAAAGGTGTCCCAAAACATCATTTGTGTCTTCCATAATGGTGAAAATTGCTACATTTGATGCTGCAATAGTGTTTAATGATGGGAATGTTGGCAGAAAGAAAGTTATGCATCAGTTAGGGTATCAACCTGGTGTGTTTATGGAAACAATTTTGCAGAGTATCGACAACATTCGCATCGCTGGTGCAGAAAGAGCTATGAAATTAATGCAGAAAGAAGCAAGACAGAAGAAGAATTTGAAAAGAAAGGCTGAAGAAGACCAGAATGAGCATACAGACTATGGATGTGGGAAGTTCTAACTTAAAATTGAAACAAAAACTAAATAATACTTTAATTGCCTTTCCCCGTAACTTGCATTTTCTACATCTTCAACGAATTTTTATCTCAAACTACTGATGCAATTTAGCACACAGCTTTCTTATGCCACAATGAACATTTTGCTGGTTCTGGAATTTAAGATTAAGCTCTACATGGAATGTGATGATACAAAATATATGAAATTATTTTAATTTTTGAAGGATGCATATGATTAACATATTTTAAATTCTATACAGCTTCAATAAGAAATCTAAATCCAACAATTTCATTTTTACTGTGTTTTAAAATAACATACCAAATTTCAGAAAGATAGCATATGTGAATTTTGAAAAAAAAATGGACTTAAGTTTGTAAATATCTCTGCATATAGAAAAAAATATGTAGCATTAGTTATAAACAATGGAAAATTATGAAAAACATTGTGCATATTAACTGTATTATCTTAAATGAGTATACTAAGTTTCACTTCACAAACTTGAAAACTTTGAATGCTATGGCTATTTATGTAAGACCCTGAATATTTACATACGTCCCCCATTAAATGTTACAACCAAAAATGTATCACTGCATATAACAACAATATAAACAAAGACAAAACACTATCAACACTGGTATTACTGAACAAAAGACTGTTTTCAGTAAATTAAATGGCAGGTCAGGATATGGCGTGAGTATAGAAAATTAATTGTGTCAAAGAAACGTAACTTCTTAACATGATATCAAGCTGTATTGATCTGTGCTTCTTAAGTCGACGGATTTCCATTTTTAAGGCTGGTTTTCAAGAGGAGCTGAACTGAAATCCAGCATCACAATAAGTGTGCTCCTCTTAGAGGAAATGGCCAAAGCCTCCTTAATTCGCCGCTCTGTAACAGTAGTTTTGAGTTATATTTAGAAATGGTATGAAAAGTTTATAAATTTATAAAATTATATGTAATTGTGTGATTGGCCGAAGTAATAATTGTATGACGTAATATGATGTAATGTTGTGACGTGGCATTAAATCGGCCAATCACAAAATTAAGAGAGGAGTATCGATAGTTACAAAAAATCAATAATCTAGATAGAGATGTTTGGTAATGGAGAATGTGAGCAGCATCAAGAACTTTTATGTAATAGTTGGAACTTTTTAAATATAACAAAGTAAGAATTTATCGAAATGTTGGAAGTAACCTGCAATAGACTAGGAAAATTATTCAAGACAGTTAATTAATTAATACAGTTGCACACATCACCTCCAAAATTGGCATTTCCGTATGTTCTGTGCACACAATCCTGCATGAATATATGAAAATGCTTAATCGGCGATCCTCCAATACAGAATTCCCGTCCCAGCTCCCAGTAACTGTTGCATTTTGCCAAGATGGTCGTCTGTCGAATGTTGGCTCTATGGTCATTATCAAAAATGTATCAGGACCATCCACAAGTCACCTCCGAAGATTAAACATCTGTTGAGACCTGTGAAAGACAAATTGGACTTCCAAGTTCCGGGAGTGTACCGCATTCCCTGTGAATGTGAGGCACCGTATATAGGACAAACCGGAAGGACATCGCTACAAGAGTAAACGAACATGAAAAGAGCATTCGTTTAATGCAACCAGAGAAGTCTGGGCTGGCAGAGCATTGTTTTGATAACGACCATAGAGCCAACCTTCGGGAGACGACCATCTTGGCAAAATGCAACAGTTACTGGAAGCGGAGAGTTAAGGAGGCCTTGGCCATTTCCTCCGAGAGGAGCATGCTTAATCGTGATACTGAATTTCAGTTCAGCTCCTCTTGGAAACCGGCCTTAAAATGGAAATCTTTCAACTTAAGAAGCACAGATCTATACAACTTGATCATCAAGTTAAGCAGTTAAGTATATATTGATAGTATTTTGTTTTGTTTAAATTTGTTTTATATCCAGTAATACATTTGTGGTTATACCATTTATTAAAATATCCTGATTATGGAGGAGATCTACGATCCCGAAACGTCAATTTCTAATCGTCTTTTGACCTGGCTTGCTTCCCGAGAAGAAATTGAACATATTCGTTGCCAGGAAAGATTCAGATCTTATTTTTCATCTAATTAATTTGAATGTAGCATATTATTTGTTGACAGTAGACATCACTGAATAAGGGAAATTATTACGTCACTGTAAACAAAACACAACCACGTACTGACATTATAGCATGTACTGTATAGGAACATTTGAACTGAGCATCTTGTGATAACGTCTTGTTTTATTATATGCAGAGAGCATTAAGGGTAATTAAAACGGAACTTTCATTCCCTATATCACTTTAACACACCAGTAATAACCCACACGTTTTCTTTTTACCTCTGTTTTAGTATTCATAAATTGGTAACCAAGAAATTTATTCTATGAATCGCTATTGACTGATCTGAAGTCGCGAGTTCAAACTCCGGGTAAAAATCCTTAGCTGGCTTCCTTAATAAGGGAAGTAAAGCCGGTGATATTGAGTCGTAGACTTCATCATCTTCCTTCATGTTTTAGGCATTAATGTCTGTTGTAATTTACATAATTTATTTTGCTGGTTCCACCGTTTTCTTGGTCTTCCTATGTTCCTCTTTCCTACTGGTCTATAGTTCATAAAATAGCGTGGTTATGTGGTTATGTCATCTAGAAGAAGGTAGATCTCGGCACGTACAGTCGAATGGTGCAAACCCCAGGTCGCTAGCTCTAATACTTTCGGAGATAATTGCCGACAAAGTTTCCCAAAATCCCGGAATTTGTCCCAAAAATTTAAAGTTGATTTCCGGGCGCACCGTTGGTCATAGGAGGTCGCGGAAAAAAGCACATTGTAGCCCTGGCTCGTGGCTTTTGTTTGGCGCGTTTGTTTGGGGTCTCAAATTAACGATTTAGGAGCCAGGGCTTGCCGAAAGTTTGGGTCGAGTTAACCGTTGGTGCTGCGTGGAAAGTGTACATAAGGTATAAAAGTTGCGTTATCAAAGGGCAAGGTCGTAAATGCGGAAAAACGATTTTGGCGGTTTTTCGGGAATAGCGTCCCAACGGTCGGAGATATCGTCTCGCTGCACATGAGCAAGGAGGTGCGCCTTGCAATTTGGGACCGAACGCTTCTTTTTTGGACCTTCTAGCTGCCTTAGGCTCGGAGAAAAGCTTCGAAAACCACCAAAAATGACAGATTTTCAAACTCTAAGTCCGTTAAAAAATTTAGAAAGATGGTTGGTTATCTCTATCTTTTGTACATGGGTTACCCATTTAGTTCTATACTTTTCTATATTTGTACTCTGTCACTCAGGTCAAATATCTCTAGTTCTTCACGTATATCTTCATTTCGTTTGTGCTCGATTTTTCTATATCCCACAATGCTTCTTTGAAATTTCATTTCATTAGCCAGAAGTTTTTTTATCTTTTTCAGTTATGAGCCATACTACGCTGTCATATAGTATTTTAGGTAGTGACATTAGTAGTATACAATTGAGCGTTTCAGCACAGTGTAGATAAGATGTTGAACTCTCCTCTGTGTTAATATATGAGTGATGTAGAATGCTCATTGATTTAGAACTCTCCTATATGAAAATCGAGTTGTAAAAGAAGGGGAGTGTTGGCGTAGTGCCGTTCTCCCCTGTGCAGTGAGATGTTTTTGAGGGTTGGGGTGATGATGATGATGATTGTGTGTGTGTGTGTGTGTGTGTGTGTGTGTGTGTGTGTGTGTGTGTGTGTGTGTGATGTGTAATGTGTGATGGGTGGGATGGGTAACGGGGGTTCCGGGGATGTTTGACTTAAATGTGAATTCTTTTCGATGTGTGTGTGTGTGTGTGTGTGTGTGTGTGTGTGTGTGATGTGTAATGTGTGATGGGTGGGATGGGTAACGGGGGTTCCGGGGATGTTTGACTTAAATGTGAATTCTTTTCGATGTGTGTGTGCTTGAACTCTCATGTATGAATATCGAAGTCTAGGGTTCGATATTGTGATGGGGCGGGTGGGTAACGGGGGTTCCGGGGATGTTTGAATTAAATGTATTGATAGTAATTCTTCGATGACTGTGCTTGAACTCTCATGTATGAATATCGAGTCTAGGGTTTGATATCTATTACGTTTAGTGCTTCGATGTCTGTGCTTGAACTCTCATGTATGAATATCGAGTGTAGGGTTTGAAATCTATTACGTTTAGTGTATGATATATGATGTAGTATCGTTATTCTTTAGATAAAAGAATATCGAGAGAATGATTAGGTATGTTTACTGGGAGAGATTTATGAAAATAAATGTAATAAGACATTCTGGTAAGGGGTGTTCCCTATGCAGAATCTCTCCTTGAGCTATTGTATCCAAGAGCGATGTAAAGGTTAAGAAAAGGTTAAATTCCATTCCCACATCGAGGTACGAGAAAATATAAATCTATTCCACATTGATGAAGTATAAGAATGGAAATGTAAATCTATGTGAGAGGGTCGCATGACAAAGAAATGTCCCCTCTAAGCATGATAAAAGTGGTACATAGCAAGTGTATATAAAATAAAAGCACTACCCATCTCTTTAAGAATGATAAAAAAATTGAGAGAAAAGTATAAGAATACAAATGTAAATCTGTTTGAAAGGGTTTTCATGATACAGGAACGCTCCCTCTAAGCACGATAACCTAAAAAGAATATTCCCTCTAAGCATGATAAAAGTGGAACATAACATCGAAAATAAAATAAAAGCATGGAAACGTAGAGTCAGATTGAAAAATTCAATGCCATAGCCGGGATTTGAACCACGGATCTTCTGGTTTCCGTCCAGCCGCACTACCATTGTGCTACTATGGCCAACGTGCCGATATGACATTAAATTCTCCAACTGACTCGTATTTTCCCGGTAAACCACTTAGGAGTTCTCATAAACACATGAGACAACTACCTTAATGGCGACTTACTACATGTAAGTACTTTAAGGCCCGGGCTTTATAGTTAACCACTATTAGGTTAATTAATGGAAATTAATTATTCTTTCACACTGGCCGTGTGTAGGCTAAATTGTGGAAACGTAGAGTCAGATTGAAAAATTCAATGCCATAGCCGGGATTTGAACCACGGATCTTCTGGTTTCCGTCCAGCCGCACTACCATTGTGCTACTATGGCCAACGTGCCGATATGACATTAAATTCTCCAACTGACTCGTATTTTCCCGGTAAACCACTTAGGAGTTCTCATAAACACATGAGACAACTACCTTAATGGCGACTTACTACATGTAAGTACTTTAAGGCCCGGGCTTTATAGTCATAGTTGTTTATAGTCATAGTTGTCTCATGTGTTTATGAGAACTCCTAAGTGGTTTACCGGGAAAATACGAGTCAGTTGGAGAATTTAATGTCATATCGGCACGTTGGCCATAGTAGCACAATGGTAGTGCGGCTGGACGGAAACCAGAAGATCCGTGGTTCAAATCCCGGCTATGGCATTGAATTTTTCAATCTGACTCTACGTTTCCACAATTTAGCCTACACACGGCCAGTGTGAAAGAATAATTAATTTCCATTAATTAACCTAATAGTGGTTAACTATAAAGCCCGGGCCTTAAAGTACTTACATGTAGTAAGTCGCCATTAAGGTAGTTGTCTCATGTGTTTATGAGAACTCCTAAGTGGTTTACCGGGAAAATACGAGTCAGTTGGAGAATTTAATGTCATATCGGCACGTTGGCCATAGTAGCACAATGGTAGTGCGGCTGGACGGAAACCAGAAGATCCGTGGTTCAAATCCCGGCTATGGCATTGAATTTTTCAATCTGACTCTACGTTTCCACAATTTAGCCTACACACGGCCAGTGTGAAAGAATAATTAATTTCCATTAATTAACCTAATAGTGGTTAACTATAAAGCCCGGGCCTTAAAGTACTTACATGTAGTAAGTCGCCATTAAGGTAGTTGTCTCATGTGTTTATGAGAACTCCTAAGTGGTTTACCGGGAAAATACGAGTCAGTTGGAGAATTTAATGTCATATCGGCACGTTGGCCATAGTAGCACAATGGTAGTGCGGCTGGACGGAAACCAGAAGATCCGTGGTTCAAATCCCGGCTATGGCATTGAATTTTTCAATCTGACTCTACGTTTCCACAATTTAGCCTACACACGGCCAGTGTGAAAGAATAATTAATTTCCATTAATTAACCTAATAGTGGTTAACTATAAAGCCCGGGCCTTAAAGTACTTACATGTAGTAAGTCGCCATTAAGGTAGTTGTCTCATGTGTTTATGAGAACTCCTAAGTGGTTTACCGGGAAAATACGAGTCAGTTGGAGAATTTAATGTCATATCGGCACGTTGGCCATAGTAGCACAATGGTAGTGCGGCTGGACGGAAACCAGAAGATCCGTGGTTCAAATCCCGGCTATGGCATTGAATTTTTCAATCTGACTCTACGTTTCCACAATTTAGCCTACACACGGCCAGTGTGAAAGAATAATTAATTTCCATTAATTAACCTAATAGTGGTTAACTATAAAGCCCGGGCCTTAAAGTACTTACATGTAGTAAGTCGCCATTAAGGTAGTTGTCTCATGTGTTTATGAGAACTCCTAAGTGGTTTACCGGGAAAATACGAGTCAGTTGGAGAATTTAATGTCATATCGGCACGTTGGCCATAGTAGCACAATGGTAGTGCGGCTGGACGGAAACCAGAAGATCCGTGGTTCAAATCCCGGCTATGGCATTGAATTTTTCAATCTGACTCTACGTTTCCACAATTTAGCCTACACACGGCCAGTGTGAAAGAATAATTAATTTCCATTAATTAACCTAATAGTGGTTAACTATAAAGCCCGGGCCTTAAAGTACTTACATGTAGTAAGTCGCCATTAAGGTAGTTGTCTCATGTGTTTATGAGAACTCCTAAGTGGTTTACCGGGAAAATACGAGTCAGTTGGAGAATTTAATGTCATATCGGCACGTTGGCCATAGTAGCACAATGGTAGTGCGGCTGGACGGAAACCAGAAGATCCGTGGTTCAAATCCCGGCTATGGCATTGAATTTTTCAATCTGACTCTACGTTTCCACAATTTAGCCTACACACGGCCAGTGTGAAAGAATAATTAATTTCCATTAATTAACCTAATAGTGGTTAACTATAAAGCCCGGGCCTTAAAGTACTTACATGTAGTAAGTCGCCATTAAGGTAGTTGTCTCATGTGTTTATGAGAACTCCTAAGTGGTTTACCGGGAAAATACGAGTCAGTTGTAGAATTTAATGTCATATCGGCACGTTGGCCATAGTAGCACAATGGTAGTGCGGCTGGACGGAAACCAGAAGATCCGTGGTTCAAATCCCGGCTATGGCATTGAATTTTTCAATCTGACTCTACGTTTCCACAATTTAGCCTACACACGGCCAGTGTGAAAGAATAATTAATTTCCATTAATTAACCTAATAGTGGTTAACTATAAAGCCCGGGCCTTAAAGTACTTACATGTAGTAAGTCGCCATTAAGGTAGTTGTCTCATGTGTTTATGAGAACTCCTAAGTGGTTTACCGGGAAAATACGAGTCAGTTGGAGAATTTAATGTCATATCGGCACGTTGGCCATAGTAGCACAATGGTAGTGTGGCTGGACGGAAACCAGAAGATCCGTGGTTCAAATCCCGGCTATGGCATTGAATTTTTCAATCTGACTCTACGTTTCCACAATTTAGCCTACACACGGCCAGTGTGAAAGAATAATTAATTTCCATTAATTAACCTAATAGTGGTTAACTATAAAGCCCGGGCCTTAAAGTACTTACATGTAGTAAGTCGCCATTAAGGTAGTTGTCTCATGTGTTTATGAGAACTCCTAAGTGGTTTACCGGGAAAATACGAGTCAGTTGGAGAATTTAATGTCATATCGGCACGTTGGCCATAGTAGCACAATGGTAGTGCGGCTGGACGGAAACCAGAAGATCCGTGGTTCAAATCCCGGCTATGGCATTGAATTTTTCAATCTGACTCTACGTTTCCACAATTTAGCCTACACACGGCCAGTGTGAAAGAATAATTAATTTCCATTAATTAACCTAATAGTGGTTAACTATAAAGCCCGGGCCTTAAAGTACTTACATGTAGTAAGTCGCCATTAAGGTAGTTGTCTCATGTGTTTATGAGAACTCCTAAGTGGTTTACCGGGAAAATACGAGTCAGTTGGAGAATTTAATGTCATATCGGCACGTTGGCCATAGTAGCACAATGGTAGTGCGGCTGGACGGAAACCAGAAGATCCGTGGTTCAAATCCCGGCTATGGCATTGAATTTTTCAATCTGACTCTACGTTTCCACAATTTAGCCTACACACGGCCAGTGTGAAAGAATAATTAATTTCCAAAATAAAAGCACTTACCATCTATTTAAAAATGATTAAGATAACGAGAGAAAAGTATCTCATCTTCAAGTAGATATGAGTAATACAAAACTGATCAATCAATACGATAATATATATACGCAAGTAGGGGTCTATAGTGTAGATATCCTAACTATTCATGGCAAGGTATCACCCTCCATATAAAAAAATTGTCTAGAAAATCTCCCCTCAGTATTACGAATACTCCACTGAACTACATCCCCCTTGGTATGTAGGTCAGAGAAAAAAAAAAGAGTTAATCTCTCCAGACTGGTGACAGGGGTGATCAAAACATTCCTATTGCTGTAGCGAAGTCTAATTTTGTCAAATAACGTTAGGAAAAAAGAATATATTTTAAAATTAAACGAATGAATCTATATATTTGTATGAATGATGAAACAATACTATGAATGTGTTAGTATACCAAATGTAAAAAAAATCAAATGTTCAGAAAAATATATTTTGTACAAGTATATATGTGTGTAAAGAAATGTGTAACTATATCACCCTCCCCTCCAAGATGTAGGGAACGAATCACAGTTAGTGTGCGCACGCAACATGGTGTTTGGGAAGGAGAGATACGGTTGGAGGGGGTGTAAAAAATGATGAACCTATATAAAGTTTAAACTATGATAATAAAGTTACTAGTAATACCTTCGAACTTATAACGTAGTCACAACTACTTTAAACATATAGCGTAATATGTAGACAGTAACACCTCTCCCGGACGGAGGGGGGGGAGCGGAGCATCTGTTAATAAATACCGCAGTACGGATGTGTGAGGAGGCAGTCGATTCTCTGGAAATATGGATCCTACAGGTAAGATAGAAAAGTTGTATACTGTAATTCATTTTTTATCTCTGTTTACGAAGAATGTTGAAGTAATACTGATTCGTGTGTGCTTATATGTATGTTTCAGATCATGAGATGCTACAGCTAAATCAACTAGCTGAAGGTGGAACACATCTTCCCACAAAGAAACTACGTGAATTAGATCAGTCCGTTCAACACATCATTCGATCCGTCAAAACCGTGAAGACCAGATATGGTGAACGGGTCGTCGTCGAAACATCAGATTTCCAAGTCTTCCTCCCGGAGAGATTCAAACACATTACCGCAGCGCAGAAAGATCTACTAAATCGTGGTGACTGCATACTCCAATACCATGGCGAGGAAACACTAGAAAGTGGTTTCAAACGACATAAATTGTCTTTTTTAAGCAGCCCGTAATGTCGTCAAAAGGTGAGTATAATTATTGAACAAAATTTCATAAAAAAGTGATAATGTAGTTACTTGCATGTAAATGTGAAATCGTACATGTTGTATTAGAACTTAAAGTGTTAATTATCGCACGTCATGTAGTATTAGTAAATGAATGTAGTTACTTGCATGTAAATGTGAAATCGTACATGTTGTATTAGAACTTAAAGTGTTAATTATCGCACGTCATGTAGTATTAGTAATTGAGAGTGAACGTTGTAGGGTTAATTTTCATGTGTAATAATTACGTACATGTGATTATCGTAGTTCAGTTACGTTATTTCACATGCATGTTAGTTACGTTTGTTTGTTACACGTAAAAGTAACGTTGTAGGTGAAAAAAGAACGTTAATTTATATGTGTAAAACGTACATGTGAATATCGTAGTTCAGTTACGGTATTTTACATGTATATGGTTTACGTTGTGTGTTTTTATCATTTATGTAAGGGAGAGAGCATTACGTAAAACAGTTACATACTATCTGAATATTGTAGTTACGTGATGATAGCAATAATTGTAAAATACATAATCATTATGTAACTATTTTCATATGTAAAAGTTACATGCATGTCACGTTCTACGTAAAGTATAGAGTTTACGTAAAATTGAGATTCATACATGTAAAAGTTATTAACATGTATGTTATTTCTGTTACCACCTTACATACATGTAAATCAATGTTCCCGTATGTAAAGTTAATCGAATGTTGTAATTGCTTTTTTCAGAAACGACGACAAGATGCTCCGATACTGCCACTGGACAACCCTCGATTCAGCAAGATGAAACCTGTTCGAACGTGACCCAGGCTGAACGATTACGATGTATTCACAGTGAGTCTGCTTTCAAAAATCGGTTAGCTACCTACGAAATTCACAACTGTGTTAATATACTTGACCCCGTCATATTCTTAGCAGAATGCAAACCTTTAATTTTGAATGAAATTGATAAGGGCTTAAACATGTATAAATCAGGTCTTAAGATAGGATCCTGTTTATCCTGTCAATATGTCATAATATCACAAGAGAGCGATAATATTCATATATTTAACTTTAACAGTAAACTTGAGGTGATATTGCAATCTACAGATAAATCTATATGGTATGAAGAGAAGATTGTACAACCTATACTAGATCATATGGATAATTTTGAATCGCGTACCAGTTCAAAAGCTTTATACAGTATTGAGAAATTAACAATATATGTGACACAATACGATTCATTGAATGCAGGGATGTATACTGAATTACCCGACTTTATAAAATCGAAGAGAGCTGTTATTAACATTCGTAATACTGATAAATATTGCTTTGCATACTGTCTGTTAGCATCCAAATACCCAGTAGAACGTAACAAGAATCGACCCACCTCCTATAAAAGATATGATTTTCGTAACGAATTTAACTTTGAGAATATAACATTCCCCGTATCATTGAAAGATGTAGAAAAATTCGAGAATCAAAATTCAAATATTTCAATAACGATATACGGTGTTGAAAATAAATCGATTATTCTCTTATATCAACCAAGAGAGATAAAATCACATCATGTTAATCTTTTAATGTATAAAAGACATTATTGTCTGATAACAGACTTATCACGTTTGCTAGGAAAGCAGCTAACTAAACATAATGGGCGAAAATGGTTATGTAACAATTGTAACTTGTATTTCACATCAGAATCACGTTTAAATAGTCATAAAAAGAGGTGTATGATGAATCAAATTATCAGAATGCCCGAGGCTGGTAAAACTGATCTCGTTGAATTTAACGCATATTCGAAATGTCTAAAAGTTCCATTCGTGGTTTATGCAGACATAGAATGTATCTTACGTAAGGTAGATTCGTGTCAAGATGTATCCAGTAAAAGTTGGACACGTACCATTCATAAACATGAAGCGTATGCAATTGCATTACATTTGGTCTGTAGTTATGATAAAAATTTAACACGTTTCAAATCATTTGAAGGTCCATATGCAATTGAAAATTTTCTTAAAGAATTAACGTCAATTGCAAATCAGGTCATTAATATATATGCTAATAAAATTGAAATAAGTATGAGAGATGTGGATGAGCTAGAATATCAAAATGCAACACGATGTCACATATGCAAACGTGAATTTCTTAACTCGTGCATAAAGGTTCGTGATCATTGTCATTTGACTGGAAGTTACGTTGGCCCAGCTCATAAGCACTGCAATTTAAATAGGAGAATGCCAGGATTCATACCAATATTCTTTCATTGCTTGTCAAAATACGATGCTCATTTCATAGTAAAGAAACTAGGTTACGATACGGAACCTATCAACTGTATTGCACAAACCTCTGAAAATTACTTATCCTTTAGCAAAAGATATACAAATTCGAATGGAATGAGTATTTATCTAAGATTTCTGGATAGCTATCGTTTTTTTGGATTCAAAACTTAGTAACCTTTCGGATATGTTAGAAGCAGATGATTTTCATTACACCAATAATATGTACACGAATCCTTTGCATAGACAACTGATGAAACGCAAAGGTGTCTTCCCGTACACGTATGTGGATTCTATAGAAAAATTATACGAGAATAGTCTACCATCCAAACATCAGTTTGATCATGTAAGCGATGAGGATTATAGTCATGCTAGAACGGTATGGAATGAATTCAATGTTAAAAATCTGGGTGAATATTTAAATATTTATCTTAAGTGCGATACATTAATACTAACGGACGTGTTTGAACGCTTCCGTGAATTAAGTATCGGTTTGTACGGACTCGACCCGTGTCAGTATTACACACTTCCCGGGTTAGCCTATGATGCAATGTTAAGAACGACTGGTGTACAGATTTCATTATTAACAGATAAGACTATGCTAGATTTCTTCGAAAAAGGAATACGAGGTGGAATTTGCACTGTGTCCAAACGGTATGCAAAGGCGAATAACAGATACATGACTAGCTATGATAACACTCAATCAACTAATTATTTAATGTACGTTGACTGCAATTCTTTATATGGATATACAATGGAAAATAATAGCTTACCATACACTGATATAAGGTGGCTAACTGATGCTGAAATTAAATCAATAGATTTTATGTCTATTACAAGTGATTCTGACGTGGGATATGTGTTGGAAGTAGACTTTAAATATCCACAGGAACTTCATGATATACAAAATGATTTGCCATTATGCCCTTTGAATGAAATCGCGCCAGGTGATAAGTATACAAAATTGCTAACAACATTGAATGATAAAAATAAATACGTATTACATTATCTCAATTTTCAACAATGTGTTAAACTTGGTTTGATTCCATCGCGTATACATAGAGTAATAGGTTATAAACAATCTAACTGGATAAATCCTTACATTGAACTCAACGCTCGTAAACGTATTGAAGATAAGACGAAATTTGGTCAAAATCTATGGAAGTTAATGAATAATTGTGTTTATGGAAAATTTATAGAGAATGTAAAACGTTATAATTCATTTCATTTAGCTACCAGCTGGAAACGAGCGCGGAAATTGTTAGCTCGACAGACATGTATAAGGTACGTGATTTTTGATGAAAATTTAATAGGTATAGAATTGGTCAGAGATGAAATATTGATGAATAAGCCAATATACACAGGACAAGCAATCCTGGATCTATCCAAACATAAAATGTATGATTTTTATTATGAAATTCTGAAGAAAAAATTGAAAGATGTAACTTTAATCTATACGGACACGGATGCTTTTCTCTTTGAATCTAGCTGCGATATATATGAATTTATTAAAACCAATATACATTTATTCGATACATCGAATTATCCAATGGATAATGTGTATGGTATTCCGTTAGCAAATAAGAAAATTTCAGGATTATTCAAGGATGAGCTAGCCGGTAGAGTGATGACTGAATATGTAGGGCTGAAATCGAAATTATATAGTTATCGATATGATACTGAAGTGATTAAAAAATCAAAAGGTGTAACAAAAGATTCGATGAGATTCATAACCTTTGAACAATATCTCTCATGTATTACACATCCTGACACTATACATCGAAGCATGCAGACATGTTTCAGAAGTTATAAACATGATGTTCATACCATTGAATCTAATAAGATAGCTTTAAGTGGTATCGATACAAAACGATACATTCCCAATAATTCATTTTCAACATTAGCATGGGGACATTATGCTATAGAAAATTGTCAAGTGTAATTTTCTTTTTCTTTTCTCAATAAAGCATAGATTCAACTGAGTTAAAAGGTATTACTAGACCACGATAATAACATATTACTGTATTTCAAAAAATAAAATAATTGAGTTTCAAGTATAATTGTAAAGTGTGTTACAACTGAGTTAAAAGGTATTACTAGGCACATGATAATAACATATTACTGTATTTCAAAAAAACGAAATAATTGAGTTTCAAGTATAATTGTAAAGTGTGTTACTAATTACATGATAATAACATATTTACTTCATTTGAAAGATAACGTGTTGCTTTTTTTTATGTTTATGTTAGGGGTGAAGGAATATTTTTTCCTATTCATGTCGTTTTGAAATGTTAGATAGCAGAAATCAATGAAATGTTAATTCAACTATAATCATGTATGATTTTTTATTAAAATATATTTACTAATTATATCAAAATGTTATTATCATGTCTCCGTTAAGGGGTGAGGGGAGATTTATATATATATATATATATCAATGTGAACTAGCATGTACAAAGGCTCTTATTTCAGCTATAATCATGTATGATGTTTGTTTAACGTATATTACTAATTACTTCAAATTGTAATTATCATGTTTACGTTAAGGGTAGGTGAATTTATATATACTCAATGTGAACTAGCATGTACGTTATGTTAAAATCTCTACAATTAAATGTTAATTCAACTATAATCATGTATGATTTTTTTTAAAAAAGTATAAAAATGTTATTATCATGTTTAAGTTAAGGAGATGTGAACTAGCAGTTACAGAAGATGTCAGGAATCAATGTGAACAAAAAAATAAAACACAATATATCATTAAAATTATATTTCTTTATTGAGTTGTGTGTTTTTTTTTTTATTTATACAATGTCCACCTCATTAATCCATTCACGGGTAGGAAATCCTAACCATTTCACCAGAATCCTATCACCACGACGTCTGATGATCCTTTCAACTAAATACGTGTCTGGATATTGAGTTTTCTGTAATTCATAACCGTAGAATGCTCCTTCAATCAGTTTACCCTCCAGATCCTCGATGAGATAGGTCAATGGATGTGTCCTTTGCACTGTACGTATCCTAAAGACTTCAACACTCCAATTTGGTAGATAACCTTTCTCCATAACACCTTTATGCTTAGAAATCCTCACGTAGTCACCAACACGATGAAGCCTAGATCTTCGCTTCTCACGCAGACTTCTATCATATTTGTAGACGCTGAGCAGGAGAGAATTATCACGAACTTCTACAGGCTTCATACGAATCGTTCGATGGTAAGTATTATTGTATGTATGAATAATTCTAGGTA
Source organism: Mantis religiosa (assembly GCA_030765055.1). Classification (NCBI taxonomy): domain Eukaryota; kingdom Metazoa; phylum Arthropoda; class Insecta; order Mantodea; family Mantidae; genus Mantis; species Mantis religiosa. The sequence goes on from CM060958.1 coordinate 9,345,804, forward strand.
GTATGTTTATCCATTGATATGAGCCTTGAACAATAAATTCCTTATGCAAAATCAGTTTGATCGTTCTTATTAAACGTTCCACTGCTGCAGCCTTAACGTGAGTGAATGTACTGTAATGATTAATATTATTACGATTCATTAGTTCGCGGAAATGTTTATTGTAAAACTCCCTTCCTTTATCAGATTGAACATTCTTCGGAAACGATTCCATTTCATTCAATATCTCCTCCATAGCAGTCGAAACGTTAATACCACTTTTATCACGTAATGGTCGTGCATAAGCCATCTTGGAATAAAAATTGCATGCAAGAAGAATATACTTATAATTCCTATTGTCTCTTGCATAATTAGACATGTCCATAAGATCTATTTGTACTAAATCGTTCATTCCTTTGCTTATGATCTTACGACGTAAAAATCGTCTTCTAGCTGGTGCATGTAACTCGGTTGCAATGCGACGTTTTATCATGCTATAATTTTTGATGTTTTAAGTTCTGTAATAATTTCTTCTATCTCGGGTGAGTGATTCAAATTACCTGCATCCCTCGACGCAACTAATAATCTTAATCTGTTTATTATTTCATTCGGATCGTTCCAGTAGATGTAATCTAATTTTCTCTGCGGTACATGTTCTTTCCAACGTAAACCAAATCCAGTTCGATTACTAACAAGGTCACGAATGATATGACGATACTTGAACCCTCGATTTGCTCTTAAACGTCCATCTCTTGAATAGCCGTGTCTGTAAACTTGAGTATTCTGTAAGATTTGCGAATACACGACTAAATCATCATCTGTGTACGATGTCTTGCGAGGTAAACGTTTAAATAATAATTCATATAAGCCTGCTGTGGGTTCATACGTTTCTGTTCCTATCTGAACACCATCAGATTTAAACACAACTGTCTTGTTACCCAATTTATACTCGATCCTCGTAACGTATGCCGTAAGTATTGTCCATGTCACTCGAACTGGCAGTTCGAACCTTGTGTAGATACTTTGACACGAGATCAGATCCGTTAGCATCATCTGTAGTTTCGTCGTCGTCGTCGTTGTTGTCTTGGTGTGCTTTCGCTATTACTTTCAATGGTTCGGTTACAGGTTGAAGAACTTCAGACATGACTCGTTGCGTTTCGAATTTCATTCCTTTGAGAGAACGTAACTTTTCTCTTATTGCCCTACTGTGACGGGCAATGGATTCCTTAAGTCTTATAGCTTCAGCATCCATATCGAAATGAATGTATAATTAATCAGCTACTGCTAATTTATATGAAACTATCAGTTCTATACTTAATATATGACCATCTTTAGCACGTCCGACTGGCGCTGTAAACGATAGAATATCGCCAGTTTCAACTCTCACAGGATATCTTTCAACTAATCTTCCGTTTATTGCAAACAATGTATCATTTACAGCATGCGGATGTACCGATGATACGATGGAACACGAGAGTACACTTCCATTTCCAGGAACTTTATAGTATTCGAGTCCCGACGTTAACGTATACCTTAAAGAGGGACCTCGAAACGGACGTGTTTGCAATGAAATTATGAGTTGTGCTTTCAATTGTTGTAACATAGTGTTTACAACATTTCTCATTCGTGTTTTCATAGTATGAATATCATTATTTATAGTGATTAGTTTATTATCAAGTTCCGTTTGTCGTGCGGTTAGTTCTTTCACTTCTTTTTCTACAGCTGTAGTAATAGTCTCGCTAGCGGAGGTGATTGTTCTAGTTAACTGACTTTGTAATTCATTCTGTTTCCGTGTAATAGTATCAGCAATGTTTGTTATAGTCTCAGTTAAACCCGTTTGCAATTCATTATGTTTCTGTATAAAGAAATGATTAACATAACTCATGGTGACTGCATCACTATCATCTATCGGGTCGGCTAAATCCTTCAATCTCTTCATTCGAAATGATAGAGTTTCATTAGAGTCGTGATTTGGAATCCTATCATCTACATATTTTTTATTAGGAACGTCGTGTTCGTGAAGGGGGTCCAACAGCGTTTTCATTCTTATACCATATATAATGACATTATTTTCGGAATCACGTTTAAATGCATATTTACTTAAGTACTCCATTAAATTGTTGTATTGGATGTCGAGCGATTCTTGTATGTGATCCCTAAGCATAGCTTCAAACTCGCCCATACGCTGATACGAGGTCTGCTCGGTGAAGATCTGCATTCGATTCTCGACGTCAGCCGTATGCGTATCCACATAACGTTTAGTCGATGCATCGTCACCTTCTTCAGGGTCGTGAATATTGCACAACCGCTTTCCCTTGAATCGATAGTTTCCCGATCCATCTCTAGTTATGATATATCGATTGAACACACCCCTAGAGGGTATGATTCTTCGGGATCCGAACCTGTCGATACTCATTGCTTAAGTGATGGATTATTCTATTTATTCATTCTGATAAAGCGATCAAAACCGTGACGGTAGCGTCCCTCGTTCAGTGGATATTCTGGTACTATAACAACAAAGGATCGTTCATCACTCTCCCATATATGTTTACACATATCCTTAAATTCATCATAGGACATATCGGTATTTACATAATCTTCGTATATATGTTTTAAATTGAGATTATCCTGTCTAAAGAATATAATCATATTTGCATTATCTCTAATTAAATGTTTAGGTACTTTAGCATATGATTGTGCTAAATATATAGCATCGACATTACGATGTCTACCCATACTGTAATATGAAGCTATCTTACCCTGTTTTTCATTTATCACATCATCAAATACGAATATCGAATTTTCTCTAGCATCCGACGTTTGAATTACTTTATCACCATCATCGAACGTAAATACACCTATATCGGGTATAGTTTTCAGTAACCTGAGTAAATATCGATATTTAGGTTGTTGCAACGATTTCGAGTATATGTAGAGGTTTTCGAATCTCAGACCGTTCTCGTGAATAAGCAGGTTGAGTAAAACGTTCGTTTTTCCAGCATTTGAACTGCCCAGTATGAGCGCTCTAACGTTACTCGGAAACAACGTACCGTGTCGTCCTTTGCGAATGTCATCCTCGAAATCTAACACCTGTATGGGTAGCGTACACTTTTGCTTTACTATCTCCATATCGCGACTAATACTTATAAAGCATAAGTTTTGTCTTTTATTTCGTTCGTGATAAGGGCAATCTATGTCTTTACTGGATTTAGCCAATCGTCATAGGAATCGTATACTTATAAAGCGCACGTTTTGCCTTTTTTATTTCATAGTGAGACATGCGCTCTACACGTGCACGCAAAGGTTCGGGAATTCTTAATTCCTTGATTAATTCATTACCATTTGAGGCACATTTACCGGGTTATCGTTTCTGCGGTCCCGGAACGAAACTACATAAACGCTTGCAGAGAGGTGACTTACCGGTGAACGGGTTAGATTCAGCGTGTCTCGATCACGATCGGGCTTACGCAGAGAGTACTGATACAGAATCTCGTCGTCTAGCCGATAAGGTGTTGGTAGAGAAAGCTTGGAGACATGTAAAGTCTGCCGACGCTTCTTTGGGCGAACGACTTGCAGCTCGACTTGTGACTACACTTATGAAGGGTAAATTGGCAGCAGGCGCTGGCATGCGTAAACGTCGCAACAAGAGAGGTGTCTTACCTTTGCTACCACTTTTAGCAGCTCTAGGTGCAGCAGGTGGTCTAGCTGGAGGTGCTGCTCAGATTGCTACGGCTGTCAATAAGAAACGTTCGGATGCAAAACAACTTGCGGAATTAACACGTCACAACGAGCGCATGGAATCTTTGGCTCAGGGCAAAGGTCTTCGCCGTAAGAGACGTCGTAAGGGTAGAGGATTATATCTTCGATCAAAAAACTCGGGGCGAGGCCTATATTTATCCCGGAAAAAGCCCTGAGTGCTAACGAGATCGATTCGTATGCACGACGTCTACACATTCCACATTTTAGAGGTGTCTACATGATCGATAAACTACCTCCACATCCTCGATACTATGAGAGAATAGTAGTGAATCTGGATACATCTAATAACCCTGGTACACATTGGGTTGCTGTACGTAAGGATGGTGACGTTGCCTACTACTTTGACAGTTTCGGCGATCTGAGACCTCCGGAAGAGATAGAAACGTACCTTTCGGCTGTCAAGCTCCTATATAATACGACGAGATTTCAAGAATTCGATTCTGTGATTTGCGGTCACTTGTGCCTTCAGTTTCTCCTCGATGAGTTACATGATCACCGTGAGTGGTAGTGATACCAGCTTCTCTACATTTCTAAATCCACCATTACATCTGGATCCTAACGGACATTACGAGATAGCTCTATTGAATTTTGAGACTTTTTACTCGATTCCGAATGTGGATGAGAGTAATAATCTATTCCATTACGTTCGCGATGGAAAAGTCGAACGTATAGTAATTCCACCGGGTACTTATGAATTGGATGATATCGCCAGATTGATCAAGGATGCTCTCGACATCGGTGACGACTTTATTCTACGTGCTAATAATAACACCATGAAATCAGAAATTCAATCTCCCTATATTATCGACTTTAGTCGTGAGAGATCTATTGCTTCACTTCTCGGTTTCACCTCTAAACAGAGGGTACCGGCAAACGTGCTGACCGAGTCTAATGATTTGGTTAACATATTCAAGGTCAGCATCATACGTATCGAGTGTAGTCTTGCAACGGGATCTTTCATCAATGGTAAAAGTGGTCATTCTCTGTATGAATTTTTCCCATCGGTACCTCCAGGTTATCATATCTCGCAGGAACCATCAAGTCCTATATATTTACCAATCATCGATACGAATCTCATTGATCATCTCGACATTAGAGTGGTAGACCAGAACGGCGATAAGTTAGATTTCAGGAACGAAACCATCACTGTACGATTGCACATACGTCGTAATGGGTATAAGTTTTAAGAGACGATGCTATATTAAAAAACATCTCTCGAGATTGACCTCTACTCGATCATCGACCCGCAAGCTAATCACATCGTCTAATCGAAAATTTCTCGCTAACTTAGGCTTCAAGGTTCTATGATGGATGTGTTGGACGTGACCGGGATTCCGACCTTTGATGATAAGATCAGTAAGGAGGAAGAACACGTATTCCTACCGTACAATACGTCAGCTCTCGATGTGAACGATGAAATTAGAATTCCATGTGCGCTCTACACGTGCACGCAAAGGTTCGGGAATTCTTAATTCCTTGATTAATTCATTACCATTTGAGGCACATTTACCGGGTTATCGTTTCTGCGGTCCCGGAACGAAACTACATAAACGCTTGCAGAGAGGTGACTTACCGGTGAACGGGTTAGATTCAGCGTGTCTCGATCACGATCGGGCTTACGCAGAGAGTACTGATACAGAATCTCGTCGTCTAGCCGATAAGGTGTTGGTAGAGAAAGCTTGGAGACGTGTAAAGTCTGCCGACGCTTCTTTGGGCGAACGACTTGCAGCTCGACTTGTGACTACACTTATGAAGGGTAAATTGGCAGCAGGCACTGGCATGCGTAAACGTCGCAACAAGAGAGGTGGTTTCTTACCTTTGCTACCACTTTTAGCAGCTCTAGGTGCAGCAGGTGGTCTAGCTGGAGGTGCTGCTCAGATTGCTACGGCTGTCAATAAGAAACGTTCGGATGCAAAACAACTTGCGGAATTAACACGTCACAACGAGCGCATGGAATCTTTGGCTCAGGGCAAAGGTCTTCGCCGTAAGAGACGTCGTAAGGGTAGAGGATTATATCTTCGATCAAAAAACTCGGGGCGAGGCCTATATTTATCCCGGAAAAAGCCCTGAGTGCTAACGAGATCGATTCGTATGCACGACGTCTACACATTCCACATTTTAGAGGTGTCTACATGATCGATAAACTACCTCCACATCCTCGATACTATGAGAGAATAGTAGTGAATCTGGATACATCTAATAACCCTGGTACACATTGGGTTGCTGTACGTAAGGATGGTGACGTTGCCTACTACTTTGACAGTTTCGGCGATCTGAGACCTCCGGAAGAGATAGAAACGTACCTTTCGGCTGTCAAGCTCCTATATAATACGACGAGATTTCAAGAATTCGATTCTGTGATTTGCGGTCACTTGTGCCTTCAGTTTCTCCTCGATGAGTTACATGATCACCGTGAGTGGTAGTGATACCAGCTTCTCTACATTTCTAAATCCACCATTACATCTGGATCCTAACGGACATTACGAGATAGCTCTATTGAATTTTGAGACTTTTTACTCGATTCCGAATGTGGATGAGAGTAATAATCTATTCCATTACGTTCGCGATGGAAAAGTCGAACGTATAGTAATTCCACCGGGTACTTATGAATTGGATGATATCGCCAGATTGATCAAGGATGCTCTCGACATCGGTGACGACTTTATTCTACGTGCTAATAATAACACCATGAAATCAGAAATTCAATCTCCCTATATTATCGACTTTAGTCGTGAGAGATCTATTGCTTCACTTCTCGGTTTCACCTCTAAACAGAGGGTACCGGCAAACGTGCTGACCGAGTCTAATGATTTGGTTAACATATTCAAGGTCAGCATCATACGTATCGAGTGTAGTCTTGCAACGGGATCTTTCATCAATGGTAAAAGTGGTCATTCTCTGTATGAATTTTTCCCATCGGTACCTCCAGGTTATCATATCTCGCAGGAACCATCAAGTCCTATATATTTACCAATCATCGATACGAATCTCATTGATCATCTCGACATTAGAGTGGTAGACCAGAACGGCGATAAGTTAGATTTCAGGAACGAAACCATCACTGTACGATTGCACATACGTCGTAATGGGTATAAGTTTTAAGAGACGATGCTATATTAAAAAACATCTCTCGAGATTGACCTCTACTCGATCATCGACCCGCAAGCTAATCACATCGTCTAATCGAAAATTTCTCGCTAACTTAGGCTTCAAGGTTCTATGATGGATGTGTTGGACGTGACCGGGATTCCGACCTTTGATGATAAGATCAGTAAGGAGGAAGAACACGTATTCCTACCGTACAATACGTCAGCTCTCGATGTGAACGATGAAATTAGAATTCCATGTGCGCTCTACACGTGCACGCAAAGGTTCGGGAATTCTTAATTCCTTGATTAATTCATTACCATTTGAGGCACATTTACCGGGTTATCGTTTCTGCGGTCCCGGAACGAAACTACATAAACGCTTGCAGAGAGGTGACTTACCGGTGAACGGGTTAGATTCAGCGTGTCTCGATCACGATCGGGCTTACGCAGAGAGTACTGATACAGAATCTCGTCGTCTAGCCGATAAGGTGTTGGTAGAGAAAGCTTGGAGACGTGTAAAGTCTGCCGACGCTTCTTTGGGCGAACGACTTGCAGCTCGACTTGTGACTACACTTATGAAGGGTAAATTGGCAGCAGGCACTGGCATGCGTAAACGTCGCAACAAGAGAGGTGGTTTCTTACCTTTGCTACCACTTTTAGCAGCTCTAGGTGCAGCAGGTGGTCTAGCTGGAGGTGCTGCTCAGATTGCTACGGCTGTCAATAAGAAACGTTCGGATGCAAAACAACTTGCGGAATTAACACGTCACAACGAGCGCATGGAATCTTTGGCTCAGGGCAAAGGTCTTCGCCGTAAGAGACGTCGTAAGGGTAGAGGATTATATCTTCGATCAAAAAACTCGGGGCGAGGCCTATATTTATCCCGGAAAAAGCCCTGAGTGCTAACGAGATCGATTCGTATGCACGACGTCTACACATTCCACATTTTAGAGGTGTCTACATGATCGATAAACTACCTCCACATCCTCGATACTATGAGAGAATAGTAGTGAATCTGGATACATCTAATAACCCTGGTACACATTGGGTTGCTGTACGTAAGGATGGTGACGTTGCCTACTACTTTGACAGTTTCGGCGATCTGAGACCTCCGGAAGAGATAGAAACGTACCTTTCGGCTGTCAAGCTCCTATATAATACGACGAGATTTCAAGAATTCGATTCTGTGATTTGCGGTCACTTGTGCCTTCAGTTTCTCCTCGATGAGTTACATGATCACCGTGAGTGGTAGTGATACCAGCTTCTCTACATTTCTAAATCCACCATTACATCTGGATCCTAACGGACATTACGAGATAGCTCTATTGAATTTTGAGACTTTTTACTCGATTCCGAATGTGGATGAGAGTAATAATCTATTCCATTACGTTCGCGATGGAAAAGTCGAACGTATAGTAATTCCACCGGGTACTTATGAATTGGATGATATCGCCAGATTGATCAAGGATGCTCTCGACATCGGTGACGACTTTATTCTACGTGCTAATAATAACACCATGAAATCAGAAATTCAATCTCCCTATATTATCGACTTTAGTCGTGAGAGATCTATTGCTTCACTTCTCGGTTTCACCTCTAAACAGAGGGTACCGGCAAACGTGCTGACCGAGTCTAATGATTTGGTTAACATATTCAAGGTCAGCATCATACGTATCGAGTGTAGTCTTGCAACGGGATCTTTCATCAATGGTAAAAGTGGTCATTCTCTGTATGAATTTTTCCCATCGGTACCTCCAGGTTATCATATCTCGCAGGAACCATCAAGTCCTATATATTTACCAATCATCGATACGAATCTCATTGATCATCTCGACATTAGAGTGGTAGACCAGAACGGCGATAAGTTAGATTTCAGGAACGAAACCATCACTGTACGATTGCACATACGTCGTAATGGGTATAAGTTTTAAGAGACGATGCTATATTAAAAAACATCTCTCGAGATTGACCTCTACTCGATCATCGACCCGCAAGCTAATCACATCGTCTAATCGAAAATTTCTCGCTAACTTAGGCTTCAAGGTTCTATGATGGATGTGTTGGACGTGACCGGGATTCCGACCTTTGATGATAAGATCAGTAAGGAGGAAGAACACGTATTCCTACCGTACAATACGTCAGCTCTCGATGTGAACGATGAAATTAGAATTCCATGTCAAGCTGAAGATTTGTACACGCTTCCTAGTAGAAGTTATCTCTACATTGAGGGGACTCTCACTAAACCCGACGGCACCGTTGCCACATCGAAATTGAGTAACAATGCTATGGCATTCCTATTCGATGAGATTCGTCTGGATATGAATGGAACGACTATTGATAGAACTAGGAATCCGGGCATTTCATCAACGATGCGTAACTATGCTGCACTGAATGAACTGGAATCGAATCGTTTACTAAATGCTGGATGGATCTATCCTGGAGGTGTGGTAGACATCGTGAATACATCGAATGGTATCTTCAATGCTATCGTTCCTCTTTCGATGTTGCTGGGTTTCGCCGACGATCACAAGGAGGTCATACTTAATAGCAAGTTTGAACTTATTCTCATTAGATCTAAGGATTCTAATAATTGTATCATTGGAAACGATCCTACAACCATACAACTAACTAGACTCGAATGGAGGATGCCTGTACTTCGACTTTCAGATTCTGAACGAGTTGATAAACTTAAACTCGTCAAATCGGATAAACCTCTACACGTCGCATTTCGAACCTTGGACCTTCACACTCAACCTGCTGTACCTCAAACTAAAGCGTTCACATGGAACATTGCAACCACGACTAAACTTGAAAAACCACGTTTCGTCATAGTCGGTGCACAAGTGGATAGATTGAATCATCTCGCTAAGGATGCTTCTCTATTTGATAATTGTAATATCACCAATCTGAAACTTTATCTCAACAGTGAATCTTACCCCTATCACGATATGAATTTGGATTTCGCCAATTCGAAATTTGCATCTCTGTATGATCAATATTCCAAATTTCAATCATCCTACTATGGAAAGGAGAATTACCCTCTTTTGAAAAGGAACGACTTTCTGAAATATGCACCGCTATTCGTCATCGATTGCTCTCATCAACCTGAGGATACTGTGACGGGGGCAGTGAATGTCAGATTGGAAGTTCAAGCATCGTCAAATTTTCCTGCACAAACTTCATTATTCTGTTTAATTATTCATGATAAATTATTCACTTATAAACCACTAACTCATGTTGTACAATCTATCATATAGGTGTAATAAATAAAACATTACAAATTCAAATTATCTTTTTATTGACTTTAACATACATCTCCAATATCCTCTTCCTTGCACTCCTGCTTTTTGCATCATATGAACATAATGATTTATGAATATCATGCAACTGATATAAATTTCTTTCAATATATGGAATTAGTCTTTTAAGTCCATTGAATGCAGTACTATTCAGATTTATACTGCCCACATTTAAACATGTATTCACAAACGTTATTTCTTGCATCTTATTCATGCATAACATTATATTAAATGCATATATTATATTTTCACTGTACGGTGCACATGGATGCTTACCATCTTTCAGATACGTATCCAAAACACACAAATTTGACATTATTACCTCCCAATCCTCTTTTGTAATATACACAAACGTATCGTCATGTGTGGCTTTAATGTAAAGTGATGGGAGTTCATTGTATAATCCTATGTTCACACGAAAGTCAATGCTGATGGAGATGTCGTTATCGTTCATGCACACACTATTTACCATCACTCGCGACTTCCTCCTCTACTTCTTCTGCGAAGGGTGTGAAGGGTTCGAACATCATTATGATGAAACTGTCTTGATCGAACGTCTTCTTGGCTTTGACGATTCTCGGTTTGCAGTTCGTCTTCTTCTTTTTCTTGTCTCCTTTCTTACTGGATCTGCGGACATACACGAACTATGTCTCAACATCGTGAATATTTAATACACTTGTTAACGTAAAACTCTTATTACTTTATACTCACTTTTCTATGACTTCCTCCTCGGGTTTCGATGTACCGATATCCTTAAACGGACGATCATTGTACGGACCGCACACATCTTCACCTTGATCCTGTTCGGACTGGCATGCCACATCTTCACTTTGGGCTTTACTGAAATAAACATATTTATCATTAGTTATATAACACATAACAACACTTTCACGTTAACACACAATTATAATTCTACTTACCCGAGATACACTTTACAATTCTTTCCGCATTGAGCATAAGATGTGATCGAATCATGATGGGAAGGATTCTTGCAAATCACTTGATGCATCTTTCCATCACACGTTTCATCGTGGTGCTCAACCCAATGCTTTTGCAAATCTTCGAAATTGCGTAGATTCTCCCAGAATCTGGTATCACTTTCAATGATAGGTGTTGTTGTTAAACTCATCTTGACGTTGCGATGTGAAGTGAGAATGCATTCGTTCCCTAGTGAGCAGATGGGTGATGAAACGTGATCATACCTGTCTCCCCCCTCCCCATCCTATCGTCGATTGTACTTAACGTACGGAGTGTTTGTGTGAAGTGAGGACACGTTCGTTCCCGAGCTGGCGGGACAGGGTGAGACCTGTTAATTCGAATTTACTCACATATGCACAAATCTTGAGGAATGACAACACGTCATCACCCTTATACTTCAATGTGGAATAGATTTATATTTTCTCGTACCTCGATGTGGGAATGGAATTTAACCTTTTCTTAACCTTTACATCGCTCTTGGATACAATAGCTCAAGGAGAGATTCTGCATAGGGAACACCCCTTACCAGAATGTCTTATTACATTTATTTTCATAAATCTCTCCCAGTAAACATACCTAATCATTCTCTCGATATTCTTTTATCTAAAGAATAACGATACTGCATCATATATCATACACTAAACGTAATAGATATCAAACCCTACACTCGATATTCATACATGAGAGTTCAAGCACAGACATCGAAGCACTAAACGTAATAGATATCAAACCCTAGACTCGATATTCATACATGAGAGTTCAAGCACAGTCATCGAAGAATTACTATCAATACATTTAATTCAAACATCCCCGGAACCCCCGTTACCCACCCGCCCCATCACAATATCGAACCCTAGACTTCGATATTCATACATGAGAGTTCAAGCACACACACATCGAAAAGAATTCACATTTAAGTGAAACATCCCCGGAACCCCCGTTACCCATCCCACCCATCACACATTACACATCACACACACACACACACACACACACACACACAATCATCATCATCATCATCATCATCATCATCATCATCACCCCAACCCTCAAAAACATCTCACTGTACAGGGGAGAACGGCACTACGCCAACACTCCCCTTCTTTTACAACTCGATTTTCATATAGGAGAGTTCTAAATCAATGAGCATTCTACATCACTCATATATTAACACAGAGGAGAGTTCAACATCTTATCTACACTGTGCTGAAACGCTCAATTGTATACTACTGACATTACTTCGTAAAATTTTAGAATGGTATCTTTACTTGCTTATTTTTTAAACCTTTTATTGTTCCATGTACGAGGGCTGTTCAGTAAACAATGATCCTCCATTTTTTTTTCGAAAACGTACGTTTACTCATCCTCATAATTTTGAAGGTCCTTCTCAAAATAGTCTCCCCTGAATACGATACACTTGTCCCAGTGTTTCTGCCAGTCTTCAAAGACATCCTAGAAACCATTTTTGAGAGATCCTTCAAAATCGCCTCCGCAGCCTTCACCACTGCTTCTGATGATGGATAATGCCTCCCACGAAGGCGTTTCTTCAAGTTAGGAGTAGAAAAAAGTCACATGGGACTAAATCCGGACTATAGGAAGGGTGAGGGATGTACTTCACGTTGATTTTTGCAAGATATTTACCAACAACATTGGCAATATAAGGCCGCGCATTATCGTGGTGTAGCATCCAGCCTGCTTCATATAAATGCGGTCTTTTGCGCCTGATATAGACTTGCAATGTTTTCAGGACATCCGTGTAGTATTGTCCAGTTACTGATGTGTGTGCAGCTACAACATGCTGATAAGCCATTCCATGAATATCAAAGAATGACATGACCATAACTTTCCCAGCAGAAGCAACCACTTTTGCTTTTTGGGGGGTTGGTGATGAAGGAGATTTCCACACTGAGCTTTGCTGTTTGCTCTCAGGATCAAAATGATGTAGCCAAGTTTCATCAGCAGTGGCTACGTTTGAAAGAAACTCCGGATCTTCCTCTAACATCAACTTTAACTGCATGTAGACCTTCATGCAAATGTCCTTTTGTTCGGGAATCAACAGTCTTGGAAGTCATCGCGCACAAACATGTCTCATGTGTAATGTTTCTGCCACCAACGTGTGGGTGGCACCCAATGAAATGTTCAGTATTTCAGAAAGTGATCTTAAGGTAATTCGTCGATCCTCTCTCACAATGGCAGCAGCAGTGTTGATGTTTTCCTCTGTAAGAGCAATAACTGGAGCACCAGGTCCACCTTCCTTTGAAATTGATTGTCTCCCCTCTTTAAACATTTTAAACCACCTTCGAACTGTGCTGTAGGGAAGAACAGACTCTTCATAGGCCTCCTGTAACATTGTATAGGCCTCAACTAAAGATTTGTTGAGACGAAAGCAGAATTCCAAAGCCGCATATTGTTCCTCGGGCGTTACCTCCATTGCAGCGGTAGGCGATACTGAACATGTCTGAACTTGCCTGGTTCTCACAGGCGGGAACCAGGAGTACCAACAATGAAACTACTACGGCATGTTTGTTTCATATTAAGCTAACAGAATACAATAAGGTTGAATTCTAGTGCAAAAAGTTATGACCGTCAAAAAATTATGATCATTCTTTATTGAACAGCCCTCGTGTATAGTTCAATGGTTCTGACTTTTTAATTATGTCTGTTTCTTTCTTATATTAAACGTAATAACTCAAGTATTTGAACACATCTTACTGTTCTATATTATTATTTTCTGTTACAATTTTGGGTCTAATACCCTCTCTACCTTAAAAAGCCATCAATTTACTTTTATTTGGAGATATGGTCATATTAAACTCCTTTAAAAGTCTTTTTAGCTCGTATATTGCCTTCTGAAGATTGTTTTCTGAGTTAGAGATAATAACGTGGTCATCTGCGAATATAAGGGTTATGACAAACTTCTTTACATTAAGATTTGTGGTATATATTCCTATCCTACTAATTCATTCTGTCATAATTTCGTCCATATAAATGTTAAATAGTAGCGGAGACATACTGCATCCTTGTCTTAAGGCTAGATCGACTATTTTATAACTAGCAATACTTTGACAACGAAAGCGCCATGTTTGAATAGTCATGGCCTACCTGGTCTGACACAATACATCCTTATAAATTTAAAACAAGTGCAGTACGATGAAATACTACAAGTATAGTAATCGAAGTGAGTATAGTAGGGCTTTGATTGGCCACCTGTCATTGATTAATGCATATTGAGTGTTACATTTCAGCGGGAATATAACAAACACAAATTCTTTGCATTATCTCTCCCGTTTTGTTACCTGCGCGATATTTCTAGAACTATTGATTTACTTTAATAGCCATTGTTATTGCTTGTGATTGGTTCCACACATAAACATTATCAGGGAAAGAGATAAAATTTAATTTCATGTTTAAATAGGTGAATGAAGGTTCTTTGGCATGCACATTTCGCCGAAGATTTGACGACTTGTGTTATCGAATGCGTTAGGAACCTTGAAAATCCCATAACTCACGATTCAGCATTACGACTTGCACTTAAAAGCACATTTTCTGACCACAAAAACGGCATTCTCTTGAAGGACGTGGATGCGATTGCTGCAATGATGGAGAAAGCTCTTGGTAAGTTCAGCTTTATCCACTTTCTTCCAACATTTTGGAATATATTAACAATTTGTTTGTGTTTATGAATGTGGAACGATCTGCGATGAATATGGAGACACAGATAATGAGCCTGATGACCACTGTGTGTGCCTCACTACCATAGGTATTACACAAATGAAATACAGGAGGAGAAAATAAAAGACAGGTTATGTATTTCATTGTGTTTGATCCAGAACATTGTTCTGCATTTCAAAGCTTATTTTCTATGTTTTTAATCTTATAGGTGATCTTAAGCGAAATTTTTGTGCTGAATTCTAAAATTATCTCCCCTTTCTCCGATTACGTCACGTTTTAAAACTATCCACAAATGACAGAAATAAAATTAAAGCTTTGAAACTGCAATAAAAGTTACCTTTAACAAGAATTCTGTATGAAAAACCACTTCCATTGATACCTTATTTCCATATTTTTAAATCCTGTAAAATATTTCAACCTATTCCTCACTAAAATCTCCTAAATTATCAGGATGATATATATAAGGGTGCTCAACTACGGCGGTCATCAGCGCCCTTTAAAAAACTAGTCATAGCAAAAGCCAGATATAAAACTTTCCAAAAACTATACAAGTGTAACAAAACCTATTAAAAATACACGTACATAAAAAACATCAATCAAAACCTACCAAAAAACCTCGTTCACCAAATCCCAAACCAGAAAAGAATCTAAAAACCTTCTCCACGGGTCTCCACGCACGGCCTACACGTGGGTGGGCCTGTTGACCGTCTCCCTCAACCACGAAGAGGAGCCCACACGAGGGAGACTGATGGCTCGGGACCCCGGGTGCGCCAAACCCGTACCTACCAAAGTAGGCTCCTGGGGAATAAATTATCAGGGGATTAATTTAGAAGATAATGAAGAAAATGTGTTTTGACATGTTGCAATCGATTACTTTGAAATTTTGTAGCATCACTAATTAACATATTGTGACTTTGTGGGTCCTTAGAATTAAAAGTCCGAGTTGCAGAGATTCCAAATGTAGAAATACACTGTTCAATTCTCACGTAACAACATTACGTCATATACACACAATCTACCAATCAAACATTACATCAGCTCTCGATACAACACTCTACAGCTGTTTTCTGCTTACCACCGACTCTTGACAAGTCGTTGCCTTCTTAAATACCTAATTGATAAATTCGAGAGATTTCTGTAACAAATAAAACAACCTTTCTCTGTCAATCCAGATATCGCTAGAACCTTCCAAACGTGAAACCCTATCTGTGTCGGCAAGTCCTTTACCTCAGCTATCTTTATTTGCCGGCTCTTTGTGTACACTAGCCGCGCTATCGTAGATAACGCGTTCGCGACACTGCTCCCTCATCAAGGCTGGTCGTCCCGAACAGCACTATCGTAGCGGGCTAGATGATCCAGGTGTACCACCAACATCTTTCCTCGGGGCACCTTCTGGATGCGGTAGACCACGTCGCTAATCCTCTTTGCCCAACTCGGTAGCGTAGATGGTAGCGTGTCTGCCTCACGTTCAAGAGGTCCCGAGTTCGAATCTCGGTCACGGCGAGTTACCTGGATACGGTTTTTCCGGGGTTTTCCTTTATCCTGGAAGACGAATATCGGGTAGCTGTAAGCTCTAAAGATCCCGGACTCATTTGAGTATCATTTCACCCATTTCACTCATCGTCCGATATGACTTAATGTTGGTACACGTAAATTAAAAAAGCAACAACAACAACAACAACAACAACAACAATAATAATAATAATAATAATAATAATAATAATAATAATAATAATAATAATAATAATAATAATAATAATAATAATAATAATAATAATAATAATAATAATAATAATAATAATAATAATAATAATAATAATAATAATAATAATAATAATAATAATAATAATAATAATAATAATAATTAATCCTCTTCACCACACGGTACGGTCCTTGCCATGGCTGCTGAAGCTTCGGGCATCGTCCCTTGGTCCGGGTAGGACGGTACAACCAGACCAGGTCACCTTGCTGGAACCCTTGGCTGTTGGCTTGCCTGTCGTGTCGGGTCTTCATGCGGTCGCTCGCCTTCTGGATGTTCTGACGAGCCATCTCATGCATGTCGTGGAGATGGTGCACCAGGTTCTCCACATACTCGGTTGCTGGCTGTTTTGCGTCCGGGGGGCTTCCAAAAGCCAGATCACATGGGAGGCGTAACTCTCGGCCGAACATACAGCTGGCTGGCGTCATCCCAGTGGTGTCTTGTGTTGACGAGCGGTAGGCCAGCAAGAACAGTGGCGCCTGGACGTCCCAGTCTCGCTGATGGCTGGCCACGACCTTCCTCAGGTGTTCTTCTAAGGTCTTGATGCCGTCCGACTGCGGGTGTAGGGGTGTTGTGATGTTCTTGTTCACGCCAAGTCTTTCCAGTACCTCCTTCATCAGGTTAGACTCAAAATTGGTACCCTTGTCGCTGTGGAGCTCTAGCGGTACCCCAAATCGCCAGAACACTTGCTCCAAGAGGCAGTCTGTGATTGTCTTTGCCTCCTGAGCCCAGGGTCCATAGAGAAGCTTAGAGTTATCCAACATTCATCTTCCAGGATAAGGGAAAACACTGGAAAAACCTTACCCAGATAACTCACCCTGACCGAGATTCGAACTCGGGACCTCTTGAACGTGAGGCAGACACGCTACCATCTACGCTACCGAGCAAGGTACCAAAGCTCTCAGGAAATATCATATTTTAAAACTCTCTTAAGCATGATTTACATTTACTCTACCACGTAATAATAGGAAGAGAACGTATTGCATTCCCCCAAAAAATTAATTACCAATATTGTTGGTGCAAATAGATGTTTAGAGGTTCCATAGAATCCAGAAAACGCATTTCTAGATAAATATCTGTGAATACACCACTCAAAAAAATGTCATCTTTAAAGAAGGCGATACTATTGTTAAAAGTATGTTTAAAAATGTCTACACCAAACTAACTTTTACAGGCAAATGTTTTTGAGAATTTTGATTTTCTGAAGAAGAAATAACCTCAAACGATTTTTATTAAACTATCATACGGTTAAGATATCTTTAAATGAAAGGTATAACTTACATATTGTCGCCGATCGCATTGTTTCGTTGGAGCTGCGACAATCCAGTGCCGATCACGCGTTGGCAGGAAAGAAAGAGACAGCAGTGGCGCGCGAGCTGGACGCTTGCCGAGAGAGAAAGAGACAGAGATGCCTGGATAGTTCCGTCTTTCTCTCACCGCCGCATTCTTTCCCGAGAAATCTAGCGCATTCGCCAACAACGACTGGGACGTATAAATAGTGGCAAAGCGTGAAAAGTAGCAGAGTTGCAGTTATGCAGTGGTGTGAGTTGTGTGAGGGCTATTGAACTGTGCCACAGTCAATTCTTTTGTTTGTTTATGTGACACGGGGACCGAGACCACCTTGAAGGCTGTCGTTTGTCAATGTTACGTCATTTTGCTGCTGCCAGCGTTGTACAAAGCGTCTTATACTGCAATAAAGGGTGTTTTAAATTTCTGCAAACAAGACATTTGTTTCTACCAACCCTCGAAGTCGCAATATTTTTTTTGGGGGGGGACAGCCTTTGATTTCCTATTTATTCTGTATTACTGGTAAACCACAAAAGGCAGACGAAGTTTACTACACAAGAAATAAAGATATTAAAACACGTTCTTTTTTTAGAGATAACATTTATGAGATATTCATTTTCAACGTTTGATTTATTCTATACTTGTACTTTTCCCAGATGGAAAGTCGTTGTTCATTCCTTTTCTTTTATCTTTCTCACTTCCAATCATACAAAGAGAATAAATATTGAAAGCCATGACATTTCGATCTTTGCAAACAATTGAACACCGCTCACGTCTATTGTATTCTCCATGCCATTTTATCTATAGAATAAAAGATGTAATAACACCATTTCTACAAATGCCTATTTCTATTAATACAAACCAGAGAGAATAACAAGGTTTTTTAGGAATATTCATTGAAGAAGAGGTAGAAAAAGTATGTAAGTACAGTACTCAAATTTCTTTTATTGAATTTCGCTGGGACTGTATCATTGGGGTGCTTTGGATTGATAGAAAGGATATGTATAGCAACAATATTATTGATATACATTGCATTGTTTACAATGTCATTTAAATACAAAATGAATAATTTTGAAGACCGAGAAGGAGTAATGTGTGCGGACAGTGAGACAGTTTGACACGGGGTAGTATCTGTGATCCGGATTTGGGAGGGTTCCATTTCTGTTGCCGACTAAATAACTCGACCTTATAGTCAGCCAACCATTTTTATCTGTAGTTTTACCACGCAAAATTTGACATCATCAATAGCATCGCTGATGGAGCCAGTTTATATACGACTCCCCTAGCGGCTTGCGAATTATTAGATGTGCTGACAGTAGCTTTGGGCCTCCCTCTACCGGCAGGTAAATATACTATTTGAGAGGTGGGTCTGCCCGCGTGATATAAAGGTGCGTAATTTCGCCTGGTACGTAGATACGATAACCGTTTTTAAAAAACTATATACTGCAATGCGATGCACTGCAAAACTAATTATGCAGCCATAAAAGTATACCATGAGGAATATACGAAATAATAAGTCAATGAACACTTATTTCATAATGAACATCTGTTTTTCTGTTATAGTAGACATATATGCATATTGTAAACCTGTCACATAAAATAGAAATATTTCAATTTGATCTCAATTCTTTTCTATCGCCCACAGTTTCCTCACAAATGTAACTTCATTACAAACCAGAAAATTAGCAGAACATGTTCTAGGAATGAAAAATAAATTAGTGTTACAATATGTACAAAGCTTTTATCCAAGTCTAAACAAGAAAATATCTCTAGTACATAGTCTTATGTGTCCATTTTCTTATATTTCCTCTCTCTCTTCCCCTTAAACATTGTCTGTATTGCGAGAAGGTATGCTTAAGGCCTTTCTGTCACAACATTATTTATTGCTTCTAGATTGGGACCAGTCACTTTATAGCGTCCAGTGTCTCTCCTTTTGCGACTAATGATCCTGTATCTTGGAAATGTTTGATGCACCTATTGGTTTTAAAAGACATAAGGGTACTAACATTAATAGACACTTTAATTAAATGTTAGAATGACAAACAATTTATATTATATACTGATAAAACATAATACGTTTATGATACAAACAAAAGTATGTCAATTTGATGGTACCTGGACACTTTTGACAACATTACGCTCCGAGGGACTTGTCTGAATGCCGGATAGCGTTGTATAAACTCCTCTATTCAGCAGTTAAAATTATATTTATATGCCGCACCAATTTTAATACCGGTACGAAAGTAGCATTCAACCATGAAGACGCGGTGCTCTGAGTTCATATCCAGGGGAAGCTGGTTGTATTAGTTATCAGAGAAACCTCACTCAGAGCACTGTAATTTGCCTACTGTTCCGCAAACATTACTGCTTCTTCTCCGTAGAAGGCTCTATGATTTCAAGATAGACTCATCAGTCAACTATGACGTCATTCTTGCTGAATCAGAGGGCGGGAAATAACAAAAAATGAACACTGTGTACTTGTACATATGCTATTGGCTACTGCAGACAACGTGGAGAAATTACCCCATTCACACTTTCGGAGTTCTCTTTCCCAGATCTCTAGATACCACCCACATTATCTAACATTTTAGTGTCGTTTGTTTTGTCCCACACTATAGCTATAGCCGTTAAATGGACACATTCTCCAACACGCAGCCCAAGCTATGTTGCCGTTTAGTTGGACAACCTGTGGTTTTTATAATTCAGCATAAAGATTGCCTCGCTCGTGGCAGTAAAACCGGCGGATTATGGCTTTTTTAACAGCCGAGCTCCGATAAGTGTGTCCTTCAGGCTTAGAAGTTTCCTCGTTTGAAGGGGAAAAGAACACTTTGAAACAATCTATTGCACATGTCTGGTCAGCAAAGGAGCGTTCAACTTCCTCAAATATTTACACATTTGAAACACTGGGAATAGCAATGTCATTACATCTAATATAAGCAATTAAAGTCGTGCAAAAAGAAATTAAAATATAATTGTTAACAAAAGCTGTGACATATGGATGAAGACTTTCACTTAAGCTTATTAAATTTTACGTAGAAAAGTTCTGAAAGAATGTAAAATACACGTTAAGAATTTTAAGGACAGTCTTGCTGTTCAAGAAGGGCCTACGTGTGACTGTACAATTGAGTACAGAGTAGCCTTAGTTGTTTGAGTCATTATTCTCTCTTATTTTAATGACAATTATTTGGAGCTTCTCTCGCTTTGAAAGTCAAGCCTCTCTGACTGTACAATAGAAAGAGCACTGAAGAGTAGTCTTAGTTCTTTGAGTCATTATTCTCTCTTATTTTAATGACAATTATTTGGAGTTTCCCTCGCTTTGAAAGTCACACCTCGCTGCTGGACCTACGTGTGACTGTATAATAGAAAGAGTACTAAAGAGTAGCCTTAGTTCTTTGAGTCATTATTCTCTCTTATTTTAATGACAATTATTTGGAGCTTCTCTCGCTTTGAAAGTCAAGCCTCGCTGACTGTATAATAGAAAGAGTACTGAAGAGTAGTCTTAGTTCTTTGAGTCATTATTCTCTCTTATTTTAATGACAATTATTTGGAGTTTCCCTCGCTTTGAAAGTCACACCTCGCTGCTGGACCTACGTGTGACTGTATAATAGAAAGAGTACTAAAGAGTAGCCTTAGTTCTTTGAGTCATTATTCTCTCTTATTTTAATGACAATTATTTGGAGTTTCCCTCACTTTGAAAGTCACACCTCGCTGCTGGACCTACGTGTGACTGTATAATAGAAAGCGTACTGAAGAGTAGCCTTAGTTCTTTGAGTCATTATTCTCTCTTATTTTAATGACAATTATTTGGAGTTTCCCTCACTTTGAAAGTCACACCTCGCTGCTGGACCTACGTGTGACTGTATAATAGAAAGCGTACTGAAGAGTAGCCTTAGTTCTTTGAGTCATTATTCTCTCTTATTTTAATGACAATTATTTGGAGTTTCCCTCGCTTTGAAAGTCAAGCCTCGCTGCTGGACCTACGTGTGACTGTATAATAGAAAGAGTACTAAAGAGTAGCCTTAGTTCTTTGAGTCATTATTCTCTCTTATTTTAATGACAATTATTTGGAGCTTCCCTCGCTTTGAAAGTCAAGCCTCGCTGCTGGACCTACGTGTGACTGTATAATAGAAAGAGTACTAAAGAGTAGCCTTAGTTCTTTGAGTCATTATTCTCTCTTATTTTAATGAAAATTATTATTTGGAGCTTCCCTCGCTTTGAAAGTCTCGCCTCGTCACTGGACCTACGTGTGACAGTACAATAGAAAGAGTACTAAAGAGTAGCCTTAGTTCTTTGAGTCATTATTCTCTCTTATTTTAATGAAACATTATTTGTAGCTTTCCTCGCTTTGAAAGTCACGCGTCCCACTGGTGAAATGTGGAACTACTTTGAAGTAGGTGATACTAGTATTAACATATCAAAATGTAAAATGTGCAGAAAGTATTTTTTTTCGGTTGTAAATTACTAGTATAACAAATGTTAAGGAAATTTACCGTCATATACGAGTGAAGGTTACAGAATCTTTAATGAAAAAACAATGTACAAGTTTCGCATCGTTGTCGAAACATAATGGAGCAACATTTCAAAACTACGAGCAAAAGCACATTTGATTATTACCTATGTTTATTCACAAACAGTAATAAGTCAGTCCCCTCCTAAAGATTACCTTGATTTTCTTGTACGCGAGCTATTGGTGTTTGGATTAGTAATGTAGTTTACATAAAATCCAGATCAAGAATGTATATGTTTAAAGATAGAATTGTGTTTTCGGTGACCAGCATACAAAACAGGGCTTGAAACAAAAGACTGTGATAATTTGCAGGTATTCAAGGACAACCAGGCAACGAAGGTCCTTGCGATACCTCGATACTCACGATACTTACATGATATCGACATCGAACTATGCATAAGAAATTTCGCTCGATATTTTTCGATACTTCAGTGGTGATACTACAATTTGTATTTTATTTTAAAATCACAAAATATTATCGCCGCAAGTAGAGCATTACAAAGCCCGAGAAATTGTCAGGAATGTGGTATTTGTACAGTAACATTATACAAGAAAAATAATCGTGTGTCAACTGTCAGTTAACAGTTCACTACATATCTCACCTCCTCTTTCTAGTGTACTGCATTACTGCAAAACAAATTCAACATTTACACAACTAAAACAATATTTGTGTATTCCACTTGCAACTGTTTTCTCTGAAAGACTATTTAGTACAGCAGGACTCATATGTGACAGAAAATGAAGTAGACTTGACCACGAAACAGTGAAAATGCTAGTATTTTTGTACAAAAACTTATAAAATTGGACTGTTTTGTTTTTAAATGTCTAATGTAGAGTTTAAAATACGAACACTGATGGTTTTAAGTTTTGTCTCAAATTTAATTTTATTGGCATTACACAGTTCTTACAACATTCTATACTGTATTGAGACTAGAAGTAGAAATGACGATATCGATTATCGAAGGATCGGGTATCGTGCAAGTATCGTGTATCGATATCGAGAATCGATTATCGATAAAACTGGTATCGACCCATATCCAATTTTGACATAGTGTTCCTAAGATCAATACATTAAAAAAGTTTATTTGAACGTGCATCTGAAAATGCACTTCAGAGATATCCACATGACTTCGTTTGCTGATGTTACAATAGTTCAGTGAATATTACAAAAATAGCTTGACACCGCTTTCTCCTGCTTAAATGTATTATTTACAGATCATTTAAACAAAGTGCTATTTGTGACAGTTAACTAAAAGCGGAGATTTTACGGCGTAGCATTAAGAGTTACGACGGAAAGCCGAAGTGTATATTTTTCAGTGCACAAAGAAACTAATTTTACTGGTAATAATGTATCACTTTTTGCATTTAAAATACCAAAAATTGGTATAATTAATAAAAATAATCCTATCTTCCTTAATAAATCGATTTATTGAATGAAACTAGAGAAACACGCACAACTAAATCCTGTAAAACTGTAACTTCTGATACCTTAAATTGTTTCTGAAATAATGGGTTAAAGTTTAGTCGATTTAACTCTTGATAAACTGATGTAATGTGAGTTCAATCACAAAATGTTGACTATATTGCTGAAGTACATGCTCCTATCTAAACCAGAATTGACTGAACATGAGTCACTGTCAAGTATCAAGTAGCCGAGGGTGCAATCCATCGCTCACTGCCGTCACTTAATTAGTATTAATGAGGTGAGAGAATTTCGATCAGCAGTGGTACCGATTAACTCGTTGACGTGGCACGAAGGGCAGAGATTAATGTGTCCAGCAGAACTGTGGAAAAGGAAGCAGATGAAACACACATTTGTAAGCTCGCCTCTGTGCGTATCTGTCTCAAGTTAGAGAGGTCCCAGTCTCGGTCAAGGTGAGTTATCTTGATATGGTTTTCCCAGTTTTGCCTAATCCTGAAAGATGAATGTCTAGAATTATCTTGCTTCTGAAAGCGTTGTCATGGCTTTATCTTTGTTAATAGAAACCTCTCAGACCTTGTAACCTCTTGTAACGCCCGATTTCACCAATAGATGTTAAAATCGACGTTAACAAATGTAACGTAACAATTGTCACAGCTCTAAATCTAATGTTAAATTTCTTGCATTTCAGCAAACTGTTTTCTGAAAATGTTAACAAACCTGTGTTAACGCCAAGAAACTTGTAAATATCATAGCAATAGAAGCCTATGGATGAGTCGTATTATTTTCTGAACGTACTGCGATGCACTTTTGTTTTCATTTTCGACCGCACAAATGGCGAATGAACAAAATCATAAATAAAGCCGTCAGACAAATTTCTCATCGACGGAGAAAGAATTGTTAATTGAAATGGTGACGAAGTGTAAGGATATCGTGGAAAATAAGAGGACGGATGTAGTGAATGTAAAAGAGAAAGATGTCACGTGGAAAATATTGGAAACGAATTTAATTCAAATGCATGTGTCACTGCTACAAGCACCAAACAACTTGTCAGTATTACGTAAATTTAAAGCTAGGTGCGAAGAAAGACAAGTGACAAGTGACTTAAACGTTTCTAGACGGGAGGTGAACAATGTATTATCCATATAATTCAGTGAACTATAAAATCGTAAAGTTATTAATACTTGAAGCAAAGGCGAGATCGGCATATTTCTTTCGATGTATATTCTAACTCATTATTACGTAAATTTAAAACGAGGAGCGAAGAAGGGCAAGTGACGAACGTTTCAAGACGGGAGGTAGACAATGTATTATCCACATAATTCAGTAAATTATAAAATCGCAAATTATTAATACTTGAAGAAAAGGCGAGATCGGCGTATTCCTTTCGATGTATGTTCTAACCTCTCTTGTACTTCCGCAGTAACCTTCATAGCAACATGTTTCGACAGTCTATACCTCCGTAAAACAGTTTTCTTCGGATAGTTCCTCAAAATCATTTCTCCCCATAGGCCGTCCTCTATTACGAATGCCATTTAGACTGTCTTAAATATAGTAAATCGACATCAACAGCTGAGTTCATGCTCGCCATCTTGACTATTTACAACTGTTAAGGACTTAACATCAGAAATTCAGCGTGTTAGTTTAACATGAGATTTAACACGAGTGCTACGCTAACACTTGTTGGTGAAATGCAATTTTTGTTTTAACTATTGCTAAACTCGTGTTAAGTCTTAACATTTGTTGGTAAAATCGGGCATAAGAGTGAGAGAGGTACTGACGCAGTTCTCGGATCTGTGCTAATCACCAATGAACGCATCACTTCAGCCAATGGCACTCGCAGGAATCACAAGTAACACATACAGTCTGATTTTTAAAAAAAGATACGTGGTGGGGTAAGAGGAGAAGGTCATTGCTATGACAACATAAACAAAGGTTGCCAGATTCGTTAAACTGGTGAATCACATACTCCTCAGCTCAGTTAACGCTAGTTGTATTCGGGAAACAAAAGTTTGCTTGAGTATTCAGTTGCGCTGTTTATTGTTAGACTACTTTGTTTGAACACAAAATACGTTTTTATGGAAGCAAGACGTAGTGGCGGTAGGATTAGAGGTGAACAGAGGAATCATGGCCCAAGGCAAAGATCACCTTACGGTCGGGTTATTACATTGCATAGCCTAGCTAGAGAATTTGTCTGTTCTCTTAGGGAAATCTTCCAACAGGAAGCAAGACGTAGTGCTGTAGGATTAGAGGTGGACCAAGGAATCATGGCCTAATGCAAAGATCAGCTTACGGTCGGAGTGTTACATTGCACAGCCAAGCTAGAGAATTTGTCTGTTCTCTTAGAGAATTCTTCCAACAGGAAGCAAGACGTAGTGGCGGTAGCATTAGAGGTGGACCAAGGAATCATGGCCAAAGACAAAGACCAGCTTACGGTCGGAGTGTTACGTTGCACAGCCAAGCTAGAGAATTTGTCTGTTCTCTTAGAGAATTCTTCCAACAGGAAGCAAGACGTAGTGGCGGTAGGATTAGAGGTGAACCGAGGAATCATGGCCCAATACAAAGACCAGCTTACGGTCGGAGTGTTACATTGCACAGCCAAGCTAGAGAATTTGTCTGTTCTCTTAGAGAATTCTTCCAACAGGAAGAAAGACGTAGTGGCGGTAGGATTAGAGGTGAACCGAGGAATCATGGCCCAAGACAAAGATCAGCTTACGGTCGTAGTGTTACATTGCACAGCCAAGCTAGAGAATTTGTCTGTTCTCTTAGAGAATTCTTCCAACAGGAAGAAAGACGTAGTGGCGGTAGCATTAGAGGTGGACCGAGGAATCATGACCCAAGGCAAAGACCAGCTTACGGTCGGGGTGTTACATTCCATAGTCAAGCTAGAGAATTTGTCTGTTCTCTTAGGGAATTCTTCCAACAGGAAGCAAGACGTAGTGGTGGTAGCATTAGAGGTGGACCGAGGAATCATGGTTCAAGGCAAAGATCAGCTTACGGTCGGAGTGTTACGTTGCACAGCCAAGCTAGAGAATTTGTCTGTTCTCTTAGAGAATTCTTCCAACAGGAAGCAAGACGTAGTGGCGGTAGGATTAGAGGTGAACCGAGGAATCATGGCCCGATACAAAGACCAGCTTACGGTCGGAGTGTTACATTGCACAGCCAAGCTAGAGAATTTGTCTGTTCTCTTAGAGAATTCTTCCAACAGGAAGAAAGACGTAGTGGCGGTAGGATTAGAGGTGAACCGAGGAATCATGGCCCAAGACAAAGATCAGCTTACGGTCGTAGTGTTACATTGCACAGCCAAGCTAGAGAATTTGTCTGTTCTCTTAGAGAATTCTTCCAACAGGAAGAAAGACGTAGTGGCGGTAGCATTAGAGGTGGACCGAGGAATCATGACCCAAGGCAAAGACCAGCTTACGGTCGGGGTGTTACATTCCATAGTCAAGCTAGAGAATTTGTCTGTTCTCTTAGGGAATTCTTCCAACAGGAAGCAAGACGTAGTGGTGGTAGCATTAGAGGTGGACCGAGGAATCATGGTTCAAGGCAAAGATCAGCTTACGGTCGGAGTGATACATTGCATAGCCAAGCTAGAGAATTTGTCTGTTCTCTTAGGGAATTCTTCCAACAGGAAGCAAGACGTAGTGGCGGTAGCATTAGAGGTGGACCGAGGAATCATGACCCAAGGCAAAGATCAGCTTACGTCGGAGTGTTACATTGCATAGCCAAGGTAGAGAATTTGTCTGTTCTCTTAGGGAATTCTTCCAACAGGAAGCAAGACGTAGTGGCGGTAGCATTAGAGGTGGACCGAGGAATCATGACCCAAGGCAAAGATCAGCTTACGTCGGAGTGTTACATTGCATAGCCAAGGTAGAGAATTTGTCTGTTCTCTTAGGGAATTCTTCCAACAGGAAGCAAGACGTAGTGGCGGTAGCATTAGAGGTGGACCGAGGAATCATGGCCCAAGGCAAAGATCAGCTTACGGTCGGAGTGATACATTGCATAGTCAAGCTAGAGAATTTGTCTGTTCTCTTAGGGAATTCTTCCAACAGGAAGCAAGACGTAGTGGCGGTAGTATTAGAGGTGGACCGAGTAGTCATGGCCCAATCAAAGATCAGCTTACGGTCGGAGTGATACATTGCATAGCCAAGGTAGAGAATTTGTCTGTTCTCTTAGGGAATTCTTCCAACAGGAAGCAAGACGTAGTGGCGGTAGTATTAGAGGTGGACCGAGGAATCATGGCCCAAGGCAAAGATCAGCTTACGGTCGGAGTGATACATTGCATAGCCAAGGTAGAGAATTTGTCTGTTCTCTTAGGGAATTCTTCCAACAGGAAGCAAGACGTAGTGGCGGTAGCATTAGAGGTGGACTGAGGAATCATGGCCCAAGGCAAAGACCAGCTTACGGTCGGAGTGTTACATTGCATAGCCAAGCTAGAGAATTTGTCTGTTCTCTTAGGGAATTCTTCCAACAGGAAGCAAGACGTAGTGGCGGTAGCATTAGAGGTGGACCGAGGAATCATGGCCCAATCAAAGATCCGCTTACGGTCGGGATGTTACATTGCATAGCCAAGCTAGAGAATTTGTCTGTTTTCTTGGAGAATTCTTCCGACAGGAAGCAAGACGTAGTGGCGGTAGTATTAGAGGTGAACAGAGGAATCATGGCCCAATCAAAGATCCGCTTACGGTCGGGATGTTACATTGCATAGCCAAGCTAGAGAATTTGTCTGTTCTCTTAGGAAATTCTTCCAACAGGAAGCAAGACGTAGTGGCGGTAGGATTAGATGTGGACCGAGGAATCATGGCCCAAGGTAAAGATCAGCTTACGGTGGGGGTGTTACATTGTATAGCCTAGCTAGAGAATTTGTCTGTTCTCTTAGAGAATTCTTCCAACAGGAAGCAAGACGTAGTGGCGGTAGTATTAGAGGTGGACCGAGTAGTCATGGTCCAAGACAAAGATCAGCTTACAGTCGTGGTGTTACATTCCATAGCCAAGCTAGAGAATTTGTCTGTTCTCTTAGAGAATTCTTCCAACAGGAAGCAAGACGTAGTGGCGGTAGGATTAGAGGTGAACCGAGGAATCATGGCCCAAGACAAAGATCAGCTTACGGTCGTAGTGTTACATTGCACAGCCAAGCTAGAGAATTTGTCTGTTCTCTTAGAGAATTCTTCCAACAGGAAGAAAGACGTAGTGGCGGTAGCATTAGAGGTGGACCGAGGAATCATGACCCAAGGCAAAGACCAGCTTACGGTCGGGGTGTTACATTCCATAGTCAAGCTAGAGAATTTGTCTGTTCTCTTAGGGAATTCTTCCAACAGGAAGCAAGACGTAGTGGTGGTAGCATTAGAGGTGGACCGAGGAATCATGGTTCAAGGCAAAGATCAGCTTACGGTCGGAGTGTTACATTGCATAGCCAAGCTAGAGAATTTGTCTGTTCTCTTAGGGAATTCTTCCAACAGGAAGCAAGACGTAGTGGCGGTAGCATTAGAGGTGGACCGAGGAATCAATACCCAAGGCAAAGATCAGCTTACGTCGGAGTGTTACATTGCATAGCCAAGGTAGAGAATTTGTCTGTTCTCTTAGGGAATTCTTCCAACAGGAAGCAAGACGTAGTGGCGGTAGCATTAGAGGTGGACCGAGGAATCATGGCCCAAGGCAAAGATCAGCTTACGGTCGGAGTGTTACATTGCATAGCCAAGCTAGAGAATTTGTCTGTTCTCTTAGGGAATTCTTCCAACAGGAAGCAAGACGTAGTGGCGTTAGGATTAGATGTGGACGGAGGAGTCATGGCCCAAGGCAAAGATCAGCTTACGGTCGGAGTGTTACATTGCATAGCCAAGCTAGAGAATTTTTCTGTTCTCTTAGGAAATTCTTCCAACAGGAAGCAAGACGTAGTGGCGGTAGTATTAGAGGTGGACCGAGGAATCATGGCCCAAGGCAAAGACCAGCTTACGGTCGGAGTGTTACATTGCACAGCCAAGCTAGAGAATTTGTCTGTTCTCTTAGGAAATTCTTCCAACAGGAAGCAAGACGTAGTGGCGGTAGTATTAGAGGTGGACCGAGGAATCATGGCCCAAGGCAAAGACCAGCTTACGGTCGGGGTGTTACATTCCATAGCCAAGCTAGAGAATTTGTCTGTTTTCTTGGAGAATTCTTCCGACAGGAAGCAAGACGTAGTGGCGGTAGCATTAGAGGTGGACCGTGGAATCATGGCCCAAGGCAAAGATCAGCTTAAGGTCGGGATGTTACATTGCATAGCCAAGCTAGAGAATTTGTCTGTTCTCTTAGGAAATTCTTCCAACAGGAAGCAAGACGTAGTGGCGGTAGTATTAGAGGTGGACCGAGGAATCATGGCCCAAGGCAAAGACCAGCTTACGGTCGGAGTGTTACATTGCACAGCCAAGCTAGAGAATTTGTCTGTTCTCTTAGGAAATTCTTCCAACAGGAAGCAAGACGTAGTGGTGGTAGTATTAGAGGTGGACCGAGGAATCATGGCCCAAGGCAAAGACCAGCTTACGGTCGGGGTGTTACATTCCATAGCCAAGCTAGAAAATTTGTCTGTTTTCTTGGAGAATTCTTCCGACAGGAAGCAAGACGTAGTGGCGGTAGCATTAGAGGTGGACCGAGGAATCATGGCCCAAGACAAAGACCAGCTTACGGTCGGGGTGTTACATTCCATAGCCAAGCTAGAGAATTTGTCTGTTCTCTTAGAGAATTCTTCCAACAGGAAGACGAGAGTTTGCTCCTTATCAATGAACAGCTTATTCCTTTTATCCAAAAGTGACAGTCCCGTGCTTGCACCTAAAAGAATTCCTGTGGGTCAAAATTCCGGCATATTGGCGGCTTTGATATGAATATGTCAATTAACAAAGATGTTAATAATAGTATATTGCGATACTAATGTATACGGAACGAGGAAAGGTTTGAATAAACGAGGCGCTTGCACCGAGTTTTTCAATTCTCGAGATTCCGTTATGAGCTTACCACATGTGTGTTGCACATTATTTTTTGAACTATGTGTATTTATATCAATCTGAATTTTAGTAGCTACGATATTAGCTGAAATATTAATAAATATAACTGAAGATAATGTTATATTTTAGAACGTGCATCGCGTATATGTGTTTCAATGGAGATTTACTTACCACACTAATGCGGCAATGTCAACTTACGATGTATAGCAACAGTAACGGTGTATATGGAATATTAGTTACATAGTGCAAACAATTATTTAAAATAACTCACCCATGTAAGGACCCTCCAACTCAGTGAATGTGTGGATAACTTATTTGTGTTTTTAAAGTAGGCTAATACAGATTAACTGTATATGTTTTTGTTGAGGTGAGATAACTCGAACCCTTGTTTATGATTCGAGTGTTGAGAGGATAAAGAAATGGGATTTTCTGGGCAACACTGCAGCACTGATGTGGAGAAACAGATGAACTTCACATATCTTCTTTCAAAAATCAGAGTGTAGATGTTCAATCCACGTGGAGTAATCAGTGCGTTATCTGAGAGGTATTATTGGTAAATTATACTAAATTTATTGGAGAATTTTATGAAAAAATGTACTATGTAAAATAAAGTTTGGGGAGAGGGATTTCCTTAAATATTTTGTGTCGTATCGTTAACTAAATTTAAATATTAGTTTGACATTTATAATATGTATTTCTCGTATTTATAATTCGTTATATTTATTTCAAAAAGACAATGCATGCATGTTTTGTTTCTAAAATGGCTTTTGAAGGTTTAGAAAACATCAAAACTCATTAGTATATTATCGATGAAAATTATTTTATGGATTTTTTTATAGAGTACTTTCTCTAATTAATGCTGCAGGTGTTAAAGAAAAGATGAAACTTCGAATAATATAATACATCTTAGGTCGAACATTGTATAGGTAGTGTCCCGTTTTAGTTACAGTTTGTTTTTATTTTTGAGATGCTGTCACAGAATTAGATTAAAATATCACGCACTTAAGATATGGAATAAAATGTATGTACCGTTCTTCTTAGACTTTGTTAGTAAGTGTTTCTGTGCTTAACGAAATTTCTATGAATGTAAGAAAATAAAGATATTCTTACACAAATATAAAATTCATGTCAAGTATCTGCATTTATCGATCTGGTATTTAAATAGTAGACCTTCGTGTAAGGCCTTCGGAAATCACAACACAAAGGGTATTAAAGTATTTGTTTAATTAGTAATTCGATTGTTTTTCGTGTTGTCATGGGAAGTGTACAGAATTCCAAACCCAATGTACATACAAACGTGATTCACTTCTAAAATGCTTAACTATTGCTTAAACTTGCAATGAAATGTTGCAAAAAGATTCTGAAAATGTATGACCTGAAATAAAGTAAAATTTTGAAAGAATACTTTGCAGGGGCGGTTCTTCCTTGAAGCGTTTGAATACCCGAGTTACCTACTTGTTTTTGAATAACTTACATGGTTATGTTTTAGCATTTAATTTTCATTTATAAAGGTTCTCAAAATTATATTTTGTAATGGAACCGCTCTCTTGGCGGCCGCGCGTCGATAATGCAGCTAGCTTACTTTCCGACTAGTGATTGGTTATTAAAAGACCATCGTCCTGTTTTCTCGTTTATTTGAAAAGAAATTTGTTGGTAGAAGTAGTAAACCGTTTGAAGCGAGTCCCGCATGTCATTTGCTACTGTTTATTATCAGTTTGTATCCTATGTAAAAACGTAATCTTTTATGTGATCAGTGATTATTGTCTGATATGTGAAGTGTTTAATTTTGTATATTTAAGGGATTTACAATGAATCCAACACACGACTTGGTGTGTCTCCATACAGCCTTTTCTTTATAGAAAAATGATGACAAACGCGACGTGGTAAATGTCGGTAGACCAACATCAATGCCATGTTTAAAAAAAATTTTGCAGCGGAGCATTTTCAAAATACACAAGGGACATTTAAAACTCGTTGGTATGAAAAACATGATTGTGTCGAATTGAAGGAGCTGGGAACAAAACACTAACAAAATTGCAGACGCTCTTCGGGAAAGCTCACGTCTATATATTGTAAAATACAATGAGAACGTTAAGCTTAACAGACTTTTCATGCAATATCCTATTAGGAAGTAGACAAGAAATGACATTTCGTGAGCATAATGAAAGCGAGGACTCTTTAAATAACGGTAACTTTAAGGAACTTTTGCATTCATATACAGAGGGAAGCCCCATCGGAATTCAAAACCATTATTCCAGTATAAAATCCATTTCTGCGATGGTGATTTGGTGAATTTAGGTTAGCCAATTTTCCGAGTCACCTAATTAATTCGCCCAGAGCAGCGTCTGATACTTTGTGAAGGAAAGAATAGAGAATATTATGTGAATGTGAGACACTTGTATTTTTATATTTTAAAAAGTCTTTGTTTAACTTAAAGTAAGAATATATAGATTAGATTAGATTGATTTGTGTTCAGTAGGTTCACTTGTAGCCAGAGAAGGCTGTGAACATTTAACATGTCCAGAGGTATAAAGTTTAATAGCATATATATTGTGACTTTGTGGGTTCGTGAAATAAAAAGTCCAATTTCACCACTCAAAAATGTTCTTTATTTCCACCGACTTACAGTTTAACACTTGCCAATTACACAGTATTACGTGCTGCACACAATTACAATTTACCAGTTCGTCCGTTACAATTTCCTTGTACTCGCGGTTACGTAAGCTCCGGTACACATTCACAGTCACGTACAGTCTTCCGTTGCACAATCTTCTCGTTCATTAACACGTCACTGACTAACTCTTACACCAAGAACTGCGACTGTCTCACTAACTAACTGACCGACCAACTCCACTCTGTCCGTCTGTAACCCTCTTTATATAGGAATATCGCCGGTTTCTAGTGACCAGGGGAATGTTCCAGATTCCGTAATTTCGAGAAACAGGTGTAGAGAAACAGACGACACAGTCATATTTTTCCCTTGACCACAGCCTGTCACCACTATAGGACAAACGAGGCGAGGGCGTGGCTAACCGAACCTTCCCTGTCTCCCGCTCTCAGCTGCTTCACAGGGTGTTCCAGCGCTCGCGTTACAATATGTACAAAAGTTAACATAAGACACATATTATAGTATACAGGCAATATGAACAACAATATGGACAACAAAGCAGGGATAATTAATTATATATAATACAAAATCAAACACTTTTTAAATCAGCTTTCACTTGTCTTATGCCAGTACGTCTCAACCTTTCTGCAATGGATATCACTCCTGTTATTTCCTAAATACATATACATTAAAAATAAACTTTCACCATGCATCAAAGGTTTATTGGTAATGATTTGTCATTGGAATATTTAGATACTGCTTACAGAGCTACAGAAGCATTATCAGGATAATTTGTCATTCAGATAATCTTGTACAGAATAAAAACATTTTGAGCAAAGGTACTCTCTAACAACTTTTTTAAAAGCACCGAAATTATCAATTTTTTCTTTAAGAACATTAGGAAGTACGACAAATATTTTGATAGTTACATAATGCACACCTTTCTGGAAGCAAGAAAGTCTAGCACTGGGATAATGGATATTATACTTTAGTCTAGTGTTTATTCTGTGAATTACATTATTTGTTTCAAATAAGGCACGATTGCACACAAAGAATTTTAGGATCGAGAATATATACATGCAAGGAAGTGTTAATATCTTCAATTTTGTAAACAGATCTTTACAGGAGCATCTGGTGTGGGTGTTAGTAATGATTCTTATAACCCTCTTTTGCATAAGAAATATTTTTTACTTTCTACTGAGTTGCCCCAAAATAATATTCCATATTCCATAATAAAGTTAAAGTATGCATAATACACTAATGTAAATGTGTCAATAGAACTCACAATAACAGCTCTCGGATAGCATAAGAGGCAGAGCTGAGTTTAGGTAAGATATAATTTATGTGATCTATCCAATCTAAGCATCTGTCCACTTGAAGTCCCAGAAATTTTATGCTGTCACTTTCTTCTAATAACATATCATTAATCCCGATTTATATTTCAGTATGTGATATACGATAGGTTATAAATTTGGTTACTTTTGTTTTGTCTAGATTCACAGATAATTTGTTCGCTTTAATCCAGCATGACATACAGTTCAAAACATAATTCATTTTAATTATACACTCGTTTAAATTTGTACTGGTCACCAGGACACTAGCGACATCAGCGAAAGGAACTGTATATTTTGGGATTTTGAAAACAGAAGGTTAGAAATTAGTCCTTGTGTTAAACATTCCTTAAAATATAAATATCAATAAATAACAGTTCCATTATTTAACACCTATACGTTGTTAATACTCTATGAAAAACATACGTCGTGAAATATTTCAACCAATGGATGGTACCCCACGTCCACGATCCAAAATACATACGTATAAAAAAACAATTTAAAACCAGCATTAGCGAATCTACATTCATAAAACTGTATTAATAACAATGTTATACTGGGAAATTAAAGCCAAATTCAAAGGCTACCTCTTAAATGTTTATTTTTTAAATACTTTAAGCTTAAAAATGTTCAGATATCAGCTTACGAAAATGAAACAATATGCTCTTAGTAACAGAAATAATATAAATAAAAGGAATTTTAGGAAAATGTGTGTATATGCGTGGGTGTGAAGATTTTCTCAGGAAAATTCATTTCCACATAGTAGCCGTTACATGAAAAAAAATTATTATTTTTTATTTTCTCAAAAATGAGTTACGAAAACGTGTATCCTAATTTTCTGTGAATAGATTCTGAATTAGTTTTGTGTAATCAGTAAATCGTAAGAGAAATACATAATCTACCATACAAAATGTACATTTCGCTAAAGTACACAAAATATATGTTGCAGATTTAACATTTTCCAGTGTATTACTTGTTACAGGATAGGGGTTCCATTTTTAAGTGTTTCTCGTATGTTTTCTTCCTTCGTTTTCTTTATCTTTTTATTTTGGTGGTCACACAAAGAGAATAAAGCTATGATACTCGGATGGATTTTACTAATGTATTCCCTTTGCACATCCAACGAAATGTGTAATAATCTTTTCTTCAAATAAGTATCTCGATTAATATGTAGATCGAGAAATAATATGTTTAAGGTTAATTTGTAGAAAAATGGAGAAAGAAGGTCGTGGGAAATAAAGTAATACAAGAGGTAAGTCAAAAGAGTAATTTTTGCTCGTTTTTCCTGACGGACATGCAAGGAACATGTAATTTCAAAGCCATATAGTCAGTCACGTGTTTTACAAAAAACTGATTAGCTACAGTTGAGTATACTGCTTTCCTTTTACAGCAAAATGCTGACTGTACTAACAAGAATGTAAGAAATGTGTAGAAGACTGATGAGCAAATGCAGCGATAATGAAAAGACACAGATTACTCACGTATAACTGGATTTGATCCACATCGTCTCGGTGAAACAGAGATAAGTTTGATGGCCGTCCAGGTCAAAGGCCAGCACATGAATGAGTCAGGGAGGTACGGTCTATCCCCCTACATTTGTCAACATCTGATTTGACAGGATTTGTGACGCTCCTCTCGTATGATCTGGATCGCTTACTGCCAGACGGTTCAACACAAGCATTTCCGGATCTCAATTGTTTCGTCTAGCTTCACACTTGTCAACTGTCTTTTAAATGTCCAACTATCAACAAATAAAAGAAGGGAGAAAATTAACTAAAACAGAAAATAAGCCATATTTGCTTAATACATTCAGATTTTCCAAAAATCGCCCCGCCTGAAACCTAATGCGTTTATTTGTTACTTTCTCAAAGACATTTTAATGTTTTTATTGCAATACATAGAGTACAATTCCCTTAAACAAAACTAAAGAGGCAAGAACCGGCTGGGATAAGCCACTTTTTGGAACGACAACAAAAGAAAGACAATTTTTAAACATTTAAATATACCAGGCTTTCAAAACGGACTAAAATGTATAAAATATTTTTTCCTATGTTTTTCAAATGGGAAGAGTTCTGACTTGTAGCAAATCACATGCGTTAGAGCCTTTAGCGTTGCCACATATTTCCTTCCATCTCTCACACTTGCGAGCCTTCTTGGCGCTAAACGTATGGGAAAGCAAACTTAATTCTCCAAAGTTTTATAAAAATTCAGTCGTTGAAATCATAGTTGCTAAATGGATATTCGTATATTACGCAAATTGTTTAAATATTTATTTTAAAATTAATTATAGTTTATGAATTACTTATTTTTCTATTCCAACAAAAATGGCAACGGTACATCCGTATAGCTGTGAATGCTACTTACGTTAAGAGATAATTCGTCATTGTTATTGTCTTCATCGTCTGATGCCCGATTTCACCAACAGATGTTAAAATCGACGTTAACAAATGCAACGTAATAATTGTCATAACGCTAAAACTAATGTTAAATTTCTTGCATTTCACCAACCTGTTTTCTGAAAATGTTAACAAACCTGTGTTAACGCCAAGAAACTTGTAAATACCACAGCTATAGAAGGCTATGGATGAGTCGTATTATTTTCTGAAGGTACTGCGATGCGCTTTTGTTTTCATTTTCGTCTGCACAAATGGCGGAGACAAATTTCTCATCGACGGAGAGAGATTTGTTAATTGAATTGGTGACGAATGTAAGGATATCGTGGAAAATAACAGGACGGATGCAATGAATGTAAAAGAGAAAGATGTCACGGGGAAAATATTGGAAACGAATTTAATTCAAATGCATGTGTCACTACTACAAGCACCAGACAACTTGTCAGTATTACGTAAATTTAAAACGAGGTGCGAAGAACAAGTGCCTTAAACGTTTCAAGACGGGAGGTGAACAGTTTATTATCCACATAATTCAGTGAATTATAAAATCGCAAAGCTATTAATACTTGAAGCAAAGGCGAGATCGGCAAATTCCTTTCCATGCATGTTCTAACTCATTATTACGTAAATTTAAAACGAGGTGCGGAGAAGGACAAGTGACGAGTGACTTGAACGTTTCAAGACGGGAGGTGGACAATGTATTATCCACATAATTCAGTGAATTGCAAAATTATTAATACTTGAAGCAAAGGCGAGATTGTCATATTTCTTTCGATGCATGTTCTAACTCAGTATTACGTAAATTTAAAACGAGGAACGAAGAAGGACAAATGACGAATGACTTGAACGTTTCAAGACGGGAGGTGGACAGTGCATTATCCACACAATTCAATGAATTATAAAATCGCAAAGTTATTAATACTTGAAGCAAAGCCGAGTTCGGCATATTCCTTTCGATGCATGTTCTAATCTCTTTTTTACTTCCGCAGTAACCTTCATAGCAACTTGTTTCAACAGTCTATACCTCCGTAAAACAATTTTCTTCGGATAGTTCCTCAGAATCATTTCTCCTCATAGGCCGTACTCTATTATGAATGCCATTTAGACGGTCATAAATATAGCAAGTCGACATCAACAGCTGAGTTCATGCCCGCCATCTTGACTATTTACAATTGTTAAGGACTTAACATCAGAAATTCTGCTTGTTAGTTTAACATGAGATTTAACACGAGTGTTACACTAACACTTGCTGGTAAGATGCAATATTTGTTTTAACTATTGCTAAACTCGTGTTAAGTCTTAACATTTGTTGGTGAAATCGCGCATGAGTATTGCAAATTTATGATAGGTTCCAAAATCCCATCACGCGCTCTTTCCCAAAGTCGTCTTCTTGTAGTTTATCTGATGTCTCACGCAGTTTTCCCAGTCTTGTTGTGTTCCTTGTTAATTTCTTCGTGAATAAGTCGTTCAACGTCAGTCACTTTAAAAGTATTATTTCTGTTTCCAACATAATTTGAACCCACAGTAATTGACAGTAGTAAAGGGGGAGGGTGGTTTATAATAAATACCTCATGTCTCATTTCTATTGCAAGCTGATACAGCTGATACACTTTCCCTGATTTTTAAATGGAAGAACAACTAAATAATACTGCTTTGAACACTGTAGAGTAAATAGAGATTACGAAACCATTTATAAACAAAGACATGTGACCAGAGACGTTCTGCCAGACCAGCAGGAAGTGTATCGTTTCCTCGCACCGAATTTAACAAACAAGTTGGTTTATTCAAAGTATTTCTTTTATCACGACATGTCAAATGTTTACGTTTCAATTCTGACTAATTATAAATATACGTTCATGCATATATGCTAATCAGTAATGATATCCATTACATTACATTACAGTAGTGCATTGTTATAATATAATGGTATCTGCTTTATTTGTATTGGGAAAACTATTTGAGCTAAAAGTATGGGGTTTTTACGGTTATGTTAGATACATTACTCTCTCCTTTCTCATGGGTCAGGTTCTGCAAAATCTGGATTTTTGTCTTAGCGCGAATAGTATTTATTAGACATTGGTTAGTTTGGCGCTCGTCATACACCACTTAGGGGGAATGCAATACAAGAACACTGCAGTACTCCGATTGGTTGGTCATCTAGTAGCGCTCAAGGACAAACAGAATGCCATTTGAAACACATAATAGCTCCATAATCTTCTGAAAATGTATAATTTTGAATTTTTAAAAATTATAAAAATATTTGAAAGATATTTTAAAAACAGGTATGCAATAAATACCTAATGTATATATACCAACACTCCCCATATGGCAACTATGGCCTTTGAGGTAACCTCGCCCCACCACGTGATAACTGCACCCATTTCTCAGGTGTAGGCACCCAGAGGGCCGTCTCCTTTACCTCCAATGATAGAGTGATAGTGAAGATGACTGGGAGGCAA
Organism: Mantis religiosa; assembly: GCA_030765055.1. Taxonomy (NCBI): domain Eukaryota; kingdom Metazoa; phylum Arthropoda; class Insecta; order Mantodea; family Mantidae; genus Mantis; species Mantis religiosa. The sequence goes on from CM060958.1 coordinate 9,385,312, forward strand.
GAGGACCTACAGCTTATACCGTGGACTCCGAACCACGTTGGGCATAGGAGATACTTCAAATGAGCTATTGACACAATCTGCCAGACTAGCAAGAAGTGTATTGTTTCCTCTCATTGAATTTAACAAACACCTTGGCTTATTCAAAGTACATATTTCTTTTATCACGTCATGTCAAATGTTTACGTTTCAGTTCTGAGTAATTTCAAATATACGTTCACACATACATGACAACCAATAATGATATTCACTACAGTACTCACATCGTAATGCATTGTTCAAAGGGACAGTCAGTACAGTGCGGAGATAAAAGCTTACCGAAAAGGTGGGGGGGGGGGAAGACGCATTTCTGGAGAGTACGTCTTTCTTCTAGCAGCGTCTTGATTGTTTGACAACATTCCACGAATTTCTGGAACTGTGAGTAACTATAAAAGGAGCGGTCGCTCGCCACTGGGAGTCAGTCGGGTTCCGTCGGGGCCACTCCACGACCCTGCAGCTAATGCAATTGGTAGAAAAGGCTGCCCTGGGTTTCCAGGACAACCTCAAAACCGTCGCGGTGCTTCTGGATGTGGACAAGGCCTTCGCCACAACGTGGCACCAGGGCCTGCTGTACAAGCTCAAGGAAGCACAACCCTCCTCCCCATACCTCACCCTGATCAGTAGTTTCCTCCGGGATCGAACCTTCGGGGTGCGGGTCGAAAGTAAACTCTCCTCCGTCAGACCCATAGCGGCGGGAGTCCCGGAAGGCAGTGTACTGTCACCGTTACTCTTTGCTGCCTACATGTCTTGACTTCCCTACAGAGCCTCGCACTGTTCTGTGCCAATATGCTGACGACGTCCTCATCTTGGCCCAGAACAACAACGTCCGCTACTGCCTCCGTCCGCTGCAACGATCACTCCAAGCCATCGGCACGTGGAGTGAAAAGTGGAGAATGGCCATCAGCCCACAGAAGAGCTCTGCCCTTCTGCTGGGGACGGTCCTCCGCTGGCGCCCGGAAGGAGACCTGCGGTTGAGGCAGAGGAGGATCCCTTGGGTCCGATCTGCCATATACCTGGGTGTCCGAATGGACCGCGGCCTCACATTCACCCCACATGTCCGTGAAAAAATCAGCCTCGGCCATGCAGCGCTTAGGCAGTTGTACCCCATATTCCGATCAACCATGCCCACTCGCCTGAAACTACGGGTGTATGGTGCGATCATCCCGCCACTGATCCTGTATGGATGCGAGGTCTGGGGTTAGGTGGCTCGTATCACCATCCGCAGACTGCAAGCCGTGCAGAACAGGACTCTTAGGATGATCTACGATACCGAACGTACGTTTCCCTCACACGTCCTAATACAATAATATACTAATACACTAGGACAATATTACCACCACGTACCCAGAAGGAGAAAGAGCTACCGCCTCCCCAAGGACGCCCTTGGGTGGTGAGACCAACCTCTCTTCCCTTCAGTACTACACCCTGTCCCGGCCACACTAGGGCTGGATTTGACCTGTTGGCTGACCCCCGACAGTCAGGTACCCCTGCATGACCCAAACGCGAACCCCAACCTAAATGTTCCCCAACTACCCGACCTCTCGCTCCTGGCCCCGCCACACTGGACGGACTCTACAACGCAGGCCGCTCCTAGCGTGGCGGCATAGGGCACTGGCCTCCTACTTGGAAGCTTACCCCGAAGCCAGGAGCACTAGCAGAGGTCGAATCAGGTCCATCAGTTTCCACGGACATCCAAGCTTTGGAGATAAGATCCGGTCAGCTGATAGGTACCGTGGTGCTCTGTCTACCGTCCGGGAGCACCCGGACGACTTGTTCTCGCTCTTGGCTCTTGACTGGGAGTCAGTCGGTAATTAGACACGTATGCGTGAACAGCTGTAAAAGTGGACTTTGTGGTCGATGACCTTGCAAGTTGTATTCTGTATGTGACGTGATTCTGTACTGTCAGGTTGATCAGAGTGTGTTTCTACGGAAATAAAGAGCTTGAAAATAATAGTGCTTGTAACCTGGACTTTTAATTTCACGAACCCACAAAGTCACAATTGGTGTCAGGAGTGGGACGTACCGCCATGGAGGCTGCATTGGAAAAGATTCTACTGAAAATGGAAGAAATGAAGACAGCTAATGACACCCTCGCTGCGAAGACGGAAGCTACAGACAAGCTGGCCGTGACAATGACCGCGAAGATGGCTGAATTGACCACGGAAATGAAAGCGGCGAACGATAGCCTGGCAATCAAAATGAGGGCTGCGAACGAAGCCCTCGCCGCCAAATTTGAGGAGCAGTTGGCCGGCGTAAAGGAGGACGTCACGGAGTTGGGCGAGCGTGTCGAAGACCTGGCGAGCCGCGTTAACGACCTGGAGGTAAAGGCCGCCAGTAACACCAAGTCCTTGAATGGCATGGTGAGACGTGACACATCTGCGCGCATAAAACCTCCAAAGTACGACGGCGCGTCCACGTTCGAAGTCTTCCACCGCCAATTCGACACGGTGGCCAAGCCCAAAAAGTGGTCACCAGAGGAAGAGGCCGCACAGCTAATAGCTAGTCAACAGGGACGGGCCGCAGAAGTCCTGAACGCGGTCCAGACAGCGGCGGCGCCCAAGGACATCTCGGAAATTGCCCTGAAAAACCGCTCCGGGAACCACCGCTTGGCCACAGCCTACCGCCCCCAACTGAAGTCAAGGCCCGCCACAATGGTGCTTTTCGGGACGACCAGCCTTGAGGAGGGAGCAGTGTCGCGAACACATTGTTGCGACGAAGCGGTGTGACGGACGAGTTCAAAGGGACGGGCAGTCCAGTGTGGAGATAAAAGCTCACCGAAAGGGTGGGGGGAAGGAAACGGATTTCTGGAGAGTTAGTCTTTCTTCTAACGCCGTCTTGATTGTTCGGAAACATTCCACAAATTTATGGAATAGTGGGTAACTATAAAAGGAGCGGTCGCCCGCCACAGAACAGAACAGCTGTAAAAGTTAACTTTGTTTGTGGTCAATGACCTTGCAAGTTGTATTGTGTATGTGACGTAATTGTGTTTCTACGGAAATAAAGACAATTTTAGTGTTTGTAACCTGGGATTTTTATTTCACGGATGCACAAAGTCACAATATTACAGGTAAACGGAAATAATTCGTGCAATATACAAGTATGAGGCGATGCCATCACTTCTCGATACTCGATTGCGATATACGATATTTTCCACGATACATTATACTTCCATTTTTGATACCGTCGTTTCCACTTCTAGTTTCAATACAAAATAGAATGCTGCGAGAACTGTCACATAGGCTCCGAGCAGACGCTGAGAGATGGTGCCGTCAATGCCATGTGTGCGCGGCGAGTCCTTGCCCGCAGACTAGGAGCCGGGGTCGCATGCAGCAGTACAACGTCGGAGCGCCATTCGAAAGGATCGCCGTCGACATAGTTGGACCATTCCCCGTGTCCGACCGAGGCAACAAGTACCTAATGGTGGTCGTGGAGTACTTCACCAAGTGGCCGGAGGTGTATGCCATCCCAAACCAAGCGGTGAAGACAATCACAGACTGCCTTGTGGAGCAAGTGTTTTGCCGATTTGGGGTGCCGTTAGAGCTCCACAGCAACCAGGGCACCAATTTTGAGTCCAACCTGATGAAGAGGGCACTAGAAAGACTTGGGGTGAACAAGACACACACCACACCCCTACATCCACAGTCGGACGGCATGGTGTAGAGATACATCAAGACCTTAGAAGAGCACCTGAGGAAGGTCGTGGCCAGCCATCAGCGAGACTGTGACGTCAAGGTGCCACTGTTCCTGCTGGTCTACCACTCGTCAACACACGATACCACTGGGATGACGCCAGCCAGCTTAATGTTCGGCCGAGAGTTACGCCTCCCCTGTGATCTGGCTTTTGGAAGCCCCCCGGACGTAAAACAGCCAGCAACCGAGTATGTGGAGAACCTGGTGGACTATCTCCACGACATGCTCGTCAGAACATCCAGAAGGCGAGCGACCGCATGAAGACCTGATACGACAGGCAAGCCGACAGCCAAGGGTTCCAGCATGGTGACCTAGTCTGGTTGTACCGCCCTACCCGGACCAAGGGACGATGCCCGAAGCTCCAGCAACCATGGCAAGGACCGAACCGGGTGGTGAAGAGGATTAACGATGTGGTCTACCGCATCCAGAAGGTGCCCCGAGGGAAGATGTAGGGGGTACACCTGGATCGTCTGGCCCGCTATGATGGTGCTGTTTGGGACGGCCAGCCTTGAGGAGGGAGCAGTGTCACGGCAACAGTCATAAAAGTTTCGGCACAAATAAGAGGACAGTCGGCGGATAACGTTTCATGGTAATAATGAGCCTTGCTCAGCAGTTAATGATAGCGCGACTATTGTAAACAAACGCCGGCAAGCGGGATCACTGAGATTAAGTTACGCTTCTGGAATGTGATACAATATCTGGTTTCTTTATTCTTCCGTAAATTTCTGGACTGATAGAGACTTTTCTGGTTCTGGTTTATTTTAGAACAATCTAGATTTACGAATTAGGTATTTAAGGACGTGACGGCTCGCAAAGTGAGTAGTTGTAAACAGAGAGAACAGCTGAGAGTGTTGTGTAACAAGAGTGTTGTTGTAAAGAGAGCTGAGCTAGACGCTGTTATTGTCATCAACCTTGGAAGATTGTGTTGTTATGTGATGTAATATTGTTACGTGAGAAAAGAACAGTATATCTCTACGGAAATAAAGAACATTTAGAATTTCGGCAAATTGGACTTTTAATTCTACGAACCCACAAAGTCACAATATTTAATGAGATAAAACTTAAAACCATCAGTATTCTTTTTTTTTTAACTCTACATTAAACATTTAAAAACAAAAAACTCCACTTTTATAAGTTTTTGTTCACAAATACTAGCATTTTCACTATTTCGGGGTCAAATCTACTTCTTTTTCTGTCATATATGAGTTTTGCTGTACTAAATAGTCTTTGGAGGTGGAATACACAAATATTTAGCTGCTAACTGAAGAAGACACAGGTCTATAACTTGATAATCAAGTTAAGTAGTTACGTTTCTTTGACCAATTTTCTATACTCTCGCCATCTCCTGACACGGCATTTAATTTACTGCAAACAGTCTTTTGTTCAGTAATGCGAATTTTGATAGTGTTTTGTCTTTGTTTATATTTGTGTTATATCCAGTGATACATTTGTGGTTATAACATTTTATAAATATCTTCCGACGTGGCCCATATACTTATTACATAAGCCACCATACGAACTGCCACCCAACATTAAAGTAGACACGCAGTATTTTAAGACAATAACGACAGATTACGAACAGGCATGGCGGGAATTTATATCACCAGTGTTAGCTACCAGGCGTACACAGTCGTCAGTTATCATATTCACAGACGGATCTAAAACGACAACAGGTACAAGTGCAGGTATCTATATATGGAATTCAGGATACAAAATGGCATGGCGACTGCATACGACTACATCGATATATACGGCAGAAACCATAGCTATATACCGGGCACTGAAATATGTGCAAAGTCACGGATCAACAAAAGTATTTATACACTCCGACTCCCTTAGCTTGCTAACGGTACTACAACGACCAGTGAAGGGGGTAAAACGATCCATATATGAGATAATTATACGAAACCTGTTGGACATTTTACCGCCGACGACAGAGATCGAACTTATATGGATTCCGAGCCATGTAGGAATTCTTGGAAACGAGAGAGTGGATGAGGCAGTGCGAGAAGCCACTATCAATAAACCGGTATCGAACAAATACCTCATACCACCAACAGACATAGCGAGGAATATGACATACAATAACACAAATACAACCTGCTCAGCCGGACAGGGTAGTAACGCCTTGAGTACTTTCATTAACACGCCGTATTTAACAAGGAAGGCGTTATCACTATATTTCAGAATACTATTTCAAGTGGCATTAACACCGGTGTACCTCCTACGGATAGGGCGACGAGATAACGACCTATGTGAATGTAATCACCTCTTCTTCGCTTGCCCAGTAAGACGTGCCGACACCTTGAAATTACTACACGACATAGCACGCATTCACCCTGTGGGACCATATCAGCTCCCATCACTACTAATACCTTACTCAGGGCCAATATGCAAGGCATTATTCAAATTTACAACGAGGTCAAGAATGAAGCTGTAGTAAGATAACACTGCCTTTATGTATTTACACAGCGGAAATCAGAGCTTCCTGGATTCAACGTTATATTCAGACGTAGTAGCCGTCTCAATAGGCTGGCAGTAGCGTCTTAAAAATAACCTAACAACAGAAACAATAAATATCGTGATGATGGGAGAGGTGTACACTCCCGAAACGTCGATTTTTAATCGTCTTTTCACTTGACTTGCTTCCTGAGAACTTCTTGAACTTAGTTTAAAATGTTTCCCATGTAGACAATAGTTTGGGGTGAGGGTATTTTCTTGAAAGCGAGCTAATATTGCATTCTCATTAATTCTGAGCTATGTTTAAAGCTTCAAGTCTGTAGCCCTCTGTGGAATTAGTTTACATTTAAAAGCCAAACAAGCACGAGAAGAAAGCCATTAATGAAAACAGCCTTACAAAAGTCAACTCTTACATGAACTTTCGCAAACCTCCTCATATATGAATACAATTTTCGATTTAAAGAACTCACTTTTGGAGCCAGGCTGGACTACGCTACGGAGGGGATTCGGCACGGAGAGTCAAACTTGGTATATTGTACCTATATCCCGGAGTGGGGCAACCCCGGAAGGAAGGATAAGGCAAGAGGAGGTAGAGGGCGGCCGTCCCAACGAGCCACGATGATGCTGGACAGGGTCCCTACACTTTATCAGATGGAAATACCCCGGCAGGCCAGAGCAACCGGCATCCTAACCTACTGTGGATCTAAAAAGGCCCACCAGGCCGACCCGGAATCCGTAGACCGTCTACCAGAGGAGGAAGTTTCAGCAGGAGAGTATCATCCTGCCAGGACACCCGCCGACACTTTCTACCAGATGAGAGATGATGTGAAATAATAACGGAGATTAAATGGAGGGACAGAATTCGGGAGATGTGATTAACCTACCCAGCATTCGCTTGGAGACCCGGAAAAATATCCGAAAAAACTCATGGGTCAGGTAAGTCGGCCACGGGAATCAAACCCGTTCCTTCCGAATGCTGGCCACAGGCGAAACCGCCGGAACTATCCCGATCGGTATTATTGGAACTAGTGAGACTACCGTGAAACGACCTGTTCAACCAAATAGGTCCCTAGAGTCCACGGGGAATAGTCTTGTCTTAGAGGAAGTATCCATGTTGACATATGCAAATCACTAGATTAGTAACTCTTTGGAACAGTTGATAACATGTTCTGTAATATGTAGTACTTCATTTGTTTTGCTGATTAGTGGAAAAATTATAGAGTGCTTCGTCGTAAACAAAATAAAAGGGCATTTCTTAAATGTGGTTTTAATTCATCCGGAAACAATCCACACCAACTACCACAGCCCGCGAAACCTTTAAACACGTCTGAAACACGAGAAGGGAAGCAAATGAAACGAAATTGAAGTCACGGAAATGAGAAACTACCCAAGTATTCGCTTACTGACCAGAGAAATCTAGGAAAAAATGCAAGTGCAGAGTTGATGAATGGAAACGAACCCAAAACCATCCGAATACATTTACACATTACCACGGACGCAGCTGAGTAGATAATAAAAAGAAAAGTAACGGATTTAAAGTAGAGAAAGTCATGTGAGTATGACAGTTGGCTTTTATCAGGAAACCAGATTTGTTAGTTATCTTTGCCTCAGATATTTACACGAGACAATGACTTGCTAGGAAGTTACATCAATCGATAAACACGGCGCCAGCTAGACTTTCGTGAGATTCACCAGAGAGTAACAGCCCCTCCTATTTTCGGACTGTAGTTTGCTTACACATTCCATGCGCCGTAGTCTTAGCGAAATTCCTCTGGACTTCACACCAAGTAGCAGCTCTTGAATCACAGGTACGCATCACAAAATGTTCTACTATTCATTTGTTTATATAATATCGCGAGTTTAGCGCAGTCAATTGTTCTTTTTCGTACATCTATGAGCTATATTTTCAAATGTATTTAAACGGAGACTAAGTTGTAATCCAACAATATTATATTTGCTAAATTTATATTCTATTACTTCAGAAATTAATATATTAGACTCAGGTTTTTAAAGAATTTAAATGAATTGCCTTTTAGGATCATTGATCTGCGTTTATACAATAAGCTTATTTATTAAGGAAGATCTGGATATTTATAGAGAGATGAAAGTGATGTGGAACAGGGAAAAATACATTGATATTTGTAATAAAGCAGCAAGAGAATTTGCATGGGTGGTAAAACTGAAGGGTTGGGTAGAGGGAGGTATCTGGAGAAATGCCCATTGTGTCACCAAAGGGATAAAGAATGGCATTTGCTTTTAGAATGTGAAGAAACTAGATTGCTTAGGGAGAAGATAGGTAAAAAACAATGGGCAGGGCTACCAAAAAGAATTCAAGCAATCAAGCAAGAGCCAAATGGCTGAGGAAGCTAAGTAAATATGATGACAATGAAGATGAAGTTGTTTTAGATAAGTTGCCAATAGGGACCCATTAGCTCGATAACCTCAGAGTTTGAGTCTATTGGGCCCAAGGGTAACCAGCAACTCAGTGTAGTAATAAGTATGGAAATGTATAATTATTTGTAGTTGAAATGGAAATAAAGATTACTTACTTACAATTAAGGAAGATAGAAATGTTTTAGGGCAGAAAATGGAGGATTTTATTTGACTTTTTTTACCTTTTGAGATATTGTTTTATTTAAAGTGAGAAGGTACTTCACTTGGGGTTAAAATTCACATTTTTTTAATTTTTACACTTTATTATATGTCATCCCTCCATACTAAAAATATACATTTAATATGTTCATTGCAGCAATATTTTATACCTAATTTGCTAATTATATTACTGAATGTTAAGTTTTTGCCACGCCCCTTTTCGTAAACTTTCAGAAAATCGAGCATAACTTTTGTAATACTGAACATATAATTCTGAACTAAGCTTTGTTTTGTAAGAGATCTTCCACGTTTTCTGCTGCTACCACTGTAACTGCAATGATGCTAGTTTTTATTTTGTCTTTGGCTGTGTATGTGAACATTGTTTTGAATAATATTTTGTACTAGTTATTGCTGAATATATATGTGTAGGCCGAAAACATTTCGAAAGGGAAAGTTTACAGGAAATGGTTTTACTAACAATAGAACAGTAAATGTGTAAAATTTAAATAGAATAGACAGTGAAACCACATGTAACATTGAGGTTAGTAGGCCCAGTAATCATGATAGTAGTAATATACAGAAATTGATGAGTTGCGAGTCCTGAAAGCAGATAAAATGGTTAAAGAACTGGCCAAGAAGACAAGACAAATGAAGAGCAACTTGAAAAGAACAAGTGAGAATACAGCGGGTCAAGACTATGCAGCAGGAATGTTCTGACTTATGTGACAAGTCAGTAATCGATATATCAACTTTAAAGCTGTTTTTATCAGTTTCACTTTTTTTCGGGTTCTGGTACACTTTTTTGAAAAACTATTCAACCAAAATATATGAATTTTTGTGTGTATTAAGCAGAATTATTAGAATAATAATAAGAAGGGATTTTTCTCTAATATTCATAATACTTGTTTAAAAAATAAAATTATTTAAATTTCATTGCTTCTTTACAGAAAGTGAAACATAATAACAAATTACACTGGGCAACAATGAAAATGTTTTGAGCTTAAAAATAGTGAATTTACTTCTTTTTTAATTTACGTCCGCCCCAACGTTAAGTTATATCGGACGATGAATGAATTCAGTGAAATGATTCTCAAATGAGTCCAGGGTCCATGGACCGTAGAGTTACCTGACATTCGCCTTGAAGGATAAGGGAAAACCCCGGAAAAACCTTATCTAGGTAACATACTCTGACCGAGATTCGAACTCGGCACCTCTTGAACGTGAGGCAGGCATGCTACCATCTACGCTACCGAGGCGGGCTAGTGAATTTACATGTATTTCCATCTGCTGAATTCAAAAATCACCATAAAAATAATAGATTATCTCTTTTTTTGAAGATAAAGTGACATTTCATTTTTTAGAGTTATGATTTTAAATTTGGGGGAATTTTTGGGGGGAGTTGGCACACCTGTCAAATAACAAAACAATCAGAGAGAAATTTTGGAAATTAATTGATTCAAAAGTTAATGAAGGCATTTTTGTCGGGCCACAAATAAGAGAACTTGTAAAGGATTCTGCATTTGACCAAATTTTGGGGGGGAAAGAAAAGGAAGCTTGGGAAGCCTTCAAAGGTGTTGTTCATGGATTTTTAGGCAACAAAAGAGATGACAGTGCTCCTGCAGGATGCAACATGTCCCTTAAGATCCATTTTCTCCTCTCCCACCTAGACTTTTTCCCTCCTAGTTGTGGAGCTGTTAGTGATGAACATGGGGAGAGATTCCATCAGGACATTTCTGTTATGGAACAAAGATATCAGGTCCGTTGGAATGAAGTAATGCTTGGTCTTTGTATAGGGATTCTGCGGAACTCCATCACAAGAGGGAAGCTAAAAGACGACGAAGTCAATAGACCACCACATGATTCTCTTCAGACACGACTATCTGCGAAGTATTTTTCCAGCAATTTAGAACTCTTAGCATTTAATTACCAGTTAAAAAATCAAATGAACTTTCATTGTTGTTAGCATGTATGTGATTAAAACGCATCCCTTTCTCTCAATCCGTTAATATATAATACTTCCACCTTGTATATATCATAGAAACTAGAGATAATAAAATTTTTTCATTGTCATATTTGTTTTCCTCAACCCAAAATTAGTAGGAATTGCCTCATGAAGTACTCGAAACATTCAAAAATTAATTTTTGTTGCCCAGTGTTGTTATCAGTTTATGCCTGAAAACTTTCATGTACATATCAATAATAATTTCTTACTAATGTGCACCCATAAATCATGGAAATAGCATTGCAGAGATAGGCAGTACCTTCTCAGCTTAAAGTTCCATTTTGTAGCAGTTTTGATTCGTTTAACAGCTTTTTTCTGGTTATTTTTTTCTTTTGAAACTTTAACTTCTACTATCTTTTTCCTGTTCAGTAGAATCTAACTTAAATTCCAATTTCTAATATACATTACTAAGACTGGTTACCGTAGGCAAGAGTTGAGAGGACCCTTTCTATCGTATTCAAGTCATTAGAACTATTATTTTCCACCAGCACAATGACTTCGAAAGACAAGAGTGGGTATTTTGGTTTCTCTACAGTGTCACAGTTACTGAATAAAAAGTAACTTTCTATTTGAAAAAAGTGTAAAGATTGTAAAACACAAACAAAAAACAGGGGTATTTCAAGAAAGGTTAGTTTGGCATGTTTAAACATTAGAAATGTGGTACTCGTTTTTCGTTTTGGATTGTCTTGATACGCTTAGCTAAACAATACAAGAGCAAAAAGCGATAAAGGATTGTCAGTTGAACAGGTTTCATATGCGTTTCACAGGTAAAAGATTCGTTATTTATATAAGAAGGATTAAGACATTCATTTCTGCTTAAAATTTGATAATCAGTTTTATTTGAGATAAACAAATTTTAGATAGAGCTTACTGGTATTATGTGATAAATTACACAAGAATATCTTATCTCAGAGTGGACTAATTGACTTCTGATGTACTGATAAGTCAAACATTGAAACAGATCACACGTCACTGGAGTGATGTCATTTTCAGGTGAATCTTTCTTGAGAATTTCCATATAAATCATATCATGTGGTACATGACACCCACTGTTGAATCAATGAATCATAAACAAGCACTGATATCTAATTTAACCACGCAGTGGAAGCATTGCATTATACTGAAAAAAATTCGATGCCATAATCTCATCGGAAACACGTGTTTTAAGGTTATGTCTCAAATCTTTGCGTGCATAGTTTAGCGGCAAATTTGGTATTTAAGTGCAGCTTCCTCCAGGGATGTGATTGAAAGATTTGCAGGCACATTTCCTGCCAAAAGTTGTCCTTCATATAAGAGATATGTTAGTTATATTAAATCTTTCATAAATTACAGCTTTGACAAAAATATAGCATTTGTAAGAATTTGCAAATAAATAAGATGAATACTTATCTTTAATTTTTTGGGATTAACCCGTGAAGTCGTTCTTAATTTCAGCTAGGTGATCCGGCGAACTTCGAATAATCGAGTCGATTAAAATTAATCGATTACAACAAATATTAATCGAAAGTATTTTGGCCAAATTGGGCCCTATTTGTTTTGATGTAGTGTTTCCACCCTAAACAGCCTTTCCAACGCATCAAACTTTCACTAGACACATAATGTTCTTTAAACTTTGAGATAATATAACTCCTGATAGCTAAAAGAAATCACTCTGAACCCGGAGAGAGTATAAATAACACTTCTGTTGTGAAATATTCTAAGAGGTACATAACTACATACAGATGCTTACAGCTTGTGTGTGACAACATATCGTATACAACTGATTATTTATCGCTTGCTAGCACAAACTGAGCTGTACAACCTTGAAATGAACACTTCGCTTACACAGCTATGGAAACAATAGCTGATCGCTCTTCTCAGAGCTGGTGGTGGTGTAACTTTGCTGTTAACTGCAGTAAGTCAGTAACGTTACTGACTTCGTGGCAGTAAGTGAAAGACTGAAATTCCCACTTGTGCTAAGCCCCGGCACACAACAGCCAGTAATGGGAGAATCCAGTAAGGTCGTGGGGGAGGTGAAACACTATGTGCTCTGTTAGGTTTTAAAAGAAGAACCCTATGTACAGATGTAATGGAATGCTTTTATTTTAGTTAAATTGATGGAAATAATCATTTCTTTCACAATAGTCATGTGTAGGCTAAGGTTTGGATGAGTAGAGCCAGACTGAAACGTACGAGTCAGCTGGAGAATTTAATATTATGTCGGCATGTTGGCCATAGTAGCTCAGTGGTTTACACAAACTGTACAGAGAGCGGGAGATCCGTGGTTATGGCATTGAATTTTTCAGTCTGGCTCTACTCATCCACACTTTAGTCTACACACGGCTGGTGGGTGTGCTGGATGTGATGGTGTAACTTTGTTGTAAACTGCAGTAAACAGCAGTTTCTGAGTTCGTGACAGTGAGTGAAAGTTTTGGGTTAAAAAGCTAAAATAAGGAAAAGCGTTATAAAAAACAACTGCATGTCAGTCTCACAAATCTTAGTAGATATTGATATAATACATTATTAAATAATAACTTACAAAAATATTGTAGATCTAATTCAATACATATATAAAGTATGTGCACTTGATGCAAACACAAATTTTGATTCTAAATATGTAAAAGCTTCATAAATAATGAAATGTACAGAGTATTAAAATACTTTATATAATCTTTACACCTAATTTTTAACAGATAATATCTCGATTAGTCGATAGATTAATCGATTAAAGCAACATGGTTAATCGATTAAAAATTTTGATCGATCTACAGCAGTAATATAATTAAAACAAATTCGGATTAGTATCTATTCTGCAATTGGGGTGAAGTTTAAATACGTCACAGTTACAATTAAATGAATCAATTTAAATCTTTCTGATAAACAATACTTTTGTCTCTTTTTGTGAAGCGTAAATTAATGAATATGATGGTTTTCCGAGGCACTAACACGCGACGTATAATTGCCCATGAGAGAAACCAGGAAACCATATTCCGCAAACTACCAACGACTGCTCTTGAGATTTATTTATGGTCATAACAAAGACCACGCGTACGGGAAAATGTACAAGCTTAAAATCAAAAGGTAAATCCGTTAGAATCATCGGAATACGCGAGATCAAGATATCCTCTCCTTCTCGTTCCATTGCACAGTCATGTTTGGTTAATGCTACGCAGTACGATCACAACTGATTCTACCTTTAATTTAAAATTGTGAGGTGGGAATCCAGGCAATTCTAATGAACTTAAAAACTCTGTGGGATAGTGGATTACGTCATCCTGGTTTATAACTGTGTCAACTGATTTGTACAAAAAAAAAAAAAAAAAAAAAAACCCTCCCCCGGAAGAAACAGAAACTCTAGAACGCAATTCCAACATACTTACGAACACTCTATTAGCATTAGCTGCTTCTTGCTGCTCATCAGTGCGGTCAGCATGTGACGTAGCTCGTTGCACATTTGATTGACTTTTGACCTAAATCAAGTCGTCTTCTTCTTGGCATAGTAATACAGTTTCCGCGAACTTCACAAAGGAATTCAATTAATTTTGTGTCAGTTCAATTCACATTCACGAATTCACAAACACTAATTATGAATGCCTGGTAACTCTAAGCTCTATGTACCGTGTACTCATTTGAACATCATTTCATTCATCGTCCGATATGACTTAACGTTTGAGGTTTTCCCTTGTCCTGACAGATGAATGTCTCGTAACTCTAAGTTCTCTGTACCCTGTACTCATTTGAACATCATTTCATTCATCGTCTGATATGACTTAACGTTGGAGGTTTTCTCTTATCCTGAAAGATGAATGTCTGGTAACTCTAAGCTCTATGTACCCTGTACTCATTTGAACATCATTTCATTCATCGTCCGATATGACTTAACGTTGGAGGTTTTCTCTTATCCTGAAAGATGAATGTCTGATAACTATAAGCTCTATGTACCCTGTACTCATTTGAACATCATTTCATTCATCGTTCGATATGATTTAACGTTGGAGGTTTTCTCTTATCCTGAACGATGAACGTCTGGTAACTCTAAGCTCTATGTACCCTGTACTTATTTGAACATCATTTCATTCATCGTCCGATATGATTTAACATTGGAGGTTTTCCCTTATCCTAAAAGATGAATCTCTGATAACTCTAAGCTCTATGTACCCTGTACTCATTTGAATCATTTCATTCGTCAGATATGACTTAACGTTGGAAGTTTTCTCTTATCCTGAAAGATGAATATATGGTAACTCTAAGCTCTATGTACCCTGTACTCATTTAAACATCATTTCATTTATCGTCGGATATGACTCAACGTTGGAGATTTTCTCTTATCCTGAAAGATGAATGTCTGGTAACTCTAAGCTCTATGTAACCTGCACTCGTTTGAACATCATTTCATTCATCGTCAATATGACTTAACGTTGGAGGTTTTCTCTTATCCTGAAAGATGAATGTCTGATAACTCTAAGCTCTATGTACCCTGTACTCATTTGAACATCATTTCATTCATCGCCCGATATGACTTAACGTTGGAGGTTTTCTCTTATCCTGAAAGATGAATGTCTGGTAACTCTAAGCTCTATATACTCTGTACTGATTTGAACATCATTTCATTCATCGTCCGATATGACTTAACGTTGGAGGTTTTCTCTTATCCTGAAAGATGAATGTCTGGTAACTCTAAGCTCTATATACTCTGTACTGATTTGAACATCATTTCATTCATCGTCCGATATGATTTAACATTGGAGGTTTTCTCTTATCCTGAACGATGAATGTCTGGTAACTCTAAGCTCTATGTACCCTGTACTTATTTGAACATCATTTCATTCATCGTCAATATGACTTAACGTTGGAGGTTTTCTCTTATCCTGAAAGATGAATGTCTGGTAACTCTAAGCTCTATATACTCTGTACTGATTTGAACATCATTTCATTCATCGTCCGATATGACTTAACGTTGGATGTTTTCTCTTATCCTGAAAGATGAATGTCTGGTAACTCTAAGCTCTATGTACCCTGTACTCATTTGAACATCATTTCATTCATCGTCCGATATGACTTAACGTTGGAGGTTTTCTCTTATCCTGAAAGATGAATGTCTGGTAACTCTAAGCTCTATGTATCCTGTACTCATTTGAACATCATTTCATTCATCGTACGATATGACTTAACGTTGGAGTTCTCCCTTATCCTGAAAGATAATTGTCTGGTAACTCTTAAACTCTATGTACCCTGTACTCATTTGAACGTCATTTCATTCATCGTCTATATGACTTAACATTGGAGGTTTTCCCTTATCCTGAAAGATGAATGTCTGGTAACTCTAAGCTCTATGTATCCTGTACTCATTTGAACATCATTTCATTCATCGTCTATATGACTTAACATTGGAGGTTTTCCCTTATCCTGAAAGATGAATGTCTGGTAACTCTAAGCTCTATGTATCCTGTACTCATTTGAACATCATTTCATTCATCGTCCGATATGACTTAACGTTGGAGGTTTTCCCTTATCCTAAAAGATGAATGTCTGGTAACTCTAAGCTCTATGTATCCTGTACTCATTTGAACATCATTTCATTCATCGTCTATATGACTTAACATTGGAGGTTTTCCCTTATCCTGAAAGATGAATGTCTGGTAACTCTAAGCTCTGTGTACCCTGTACTCATTTGAACATCATTTCATTCATCGTCCGATATGACTTAACGTTGGAGGTTTCCTCTTATCCTGAAAGATGAATGTCTGGTAACTCTAAGCTCTGTGTACCCTGTGCTCATTTGAACATCATTTCATTCATCGTCCGATATGACTTAACGTTGGAGGTTTTCTCTTATCCTGAAAGATGAATGTCTGATAACTCTAGGCTCTATATACCCTGTACTCATTTGAACATCATTTCATTCATTGATATGACGTTGGAGGACGTAAATTTTAAAAAAATACAGAAAGCAAAAACCTTTTGTACATCGGTTTGTAAACCTGGCATAAAAGTAAACGACATGACTTTAAACAAATGAATGCCCTGAAATGAAATGAAGTGGTCAAATGAACTCTAGATCAAAGAACAAATGCCTGATAGCATGTTTTCAAGATAAGGACAAATCAGACAATGTAAGGCTGTCCGTTACTTTGAACATATTATTAAGATTTTTATTATTTCAAGGCACAAATAATACTTTCCACTCAGGGTTTAGACATTTCCTTGACAAATAATTGCCCCTTTCCTTCTTTGTGAAGAAGGCAAATGCCAACTTTGCCATATGATTTACATACTAATTTGTCGCTAAGAGTACAAACAATAGCTAGAGATACATACCAGATATCAAAAGGCATCATTTGAAATAAACGAGACCTACCAAAATGCATGTTTTCTCTTTCATGTATGTAGGAACAGCTTCATCACGGTAGCACGTTAGTCACAACTGACTGCATTGTTACTGTTGACAGTTGACTGCTTGGACACACAAATATCACCCGGCACTTTACATTCTAATGAACCAAGTTTTCGTTCTTGTTTGGCGTGTCCCTTATCACCCTTATCAGTAAACATGCAACTTTCACCGTTGACCATGGAAAAGTAACCTTCCATTTACAGGCAGAGTGATATAACCTTTCTTCTTGAATTCCTGAGGCACCAATGCAAAGCTTTTATTTTTTGACTATTTCTGTGTTCAAAACCAAATTACGGCTGAAATTCATTTGACTCACTCATTTCTATTAATACCCTTCGCATTAAACGTTTACAAATAAATTGTAGTTATCTGAATGACAATTTGAGGTTAGGGACTGTAATGAAGGGAAGGCCCGTGTGAAACACAGTACATATATAATGTCGTATTATTGCCCGCCTCTGTGGTGCAAAGGTAGCGTACGTACTTCACGTTTAAAATATCATAAGTTTGAATCTTGATAAGGGTGAGTTATCTAGATAAGTTTTTTGGGAAGTCATATCTGACAATGAATGAAATGATGTTCTAATAAGTACAGGGTACATAGAGCTTAGAGTTACCGGATATTCATCTTTCAGGATAAGGGAAAACCTCCAACGTTAAGTCATATCGGACGATGAATGAAATGATGTTCAAATGAGTACAGGGTACATAGAGCTTAGAGTTACCAGACATTCATCTTTCAGGATAAGAGGAAACCTCCAACGTTAAGTCATATCGGACGATGAATGAAATGATGTTCTAATAAGTACAGGGTACATAGAGCTTAGAGTTACCGGATATTCATCTTTCAGGATAAGGGAAAACCTCCAACGTTAAGTCATATCGGACGACGAATGAAATGATGTTCAAATGAGTACAGGGTACATAGAGCTTAGAGTTACCAGACATGCATCTTTCAGGATAAGAGAAAACCTCTAACGTTAAGTCATATCGGACGATGAATGAAATGATGTTCATATGAGTACAGGGTACATAGAGCTTAGAGTTACCAGACATTCATCTTTCAGGATAAGGTAAAACCCCCAACGTTAAGTCATATCGGACGATGAATGAAATGATGTTCAAATGAGTAGAGGGTACATAGAGCTTAGAGTTACCAGATATACATCTTTAAGGATAAGGTAAAACCCCCAACGTTAAGTCATATCGGACGATGAATGAAGTGATGTTCAAATGAGTACAGGGTACATAGAGCTTAGAGTTACCAGACATTCATCTTTCAGTATAAGAGGAAACCTCCAACGGTAAATCATATCGGACGATGAATGAAATGATGTTCTAATAAGTACAGGGTTCATAGAGCTTAGAGTTACCTGACATTCATCTTTCAGGATAAGAGAAAACCTCCAACGTTAAGTCATATCGGACGATGAATGAAATGATGTTCAAATGAGTACAGGGTACATAGAGCTTAGAGTTACCAGACATTCATCTTTCAGTATAAGAGGAAACCTCCAACGTTAAATCATATCGGACGATGAATGAAATGATGTTCAAATGAGTACAGGATACATAGAGCTTAGAGTTACCAGATATACATCTTTCAGGATAAGGGAAAACCTCCAACGTTAAGTCATATCAGACGATGGATTTAATGATGTTTAAATGGATACAGGGTACATAGAGCTTAGAGTTACCAGGCATTCATCTTTCAGGATAAAGAAAAACCTTCAAGCTTCTAGTACAATTAGCATTGTTATGTTGTGAAATTTGGTATTAGATAGAAGAAAATAGACCAGTATCATCTTTAGCTGTGATAAAACTACACTGTTTGATAGAACAAGACCTGAATTTGTGGATTTATACCATAGGACTTGGCGAATATTTTAAGGGACCATTGTTCAAAGATATACACATACTGCTACAAATTATCACCATAGAATCAAACTGGATAAGCTTTAAGCACTTACCCTCCAGATGGAAGCACAAAAATCCTGCGGCTTTAAAAGTCACTTTATTCTTACGTCCAACCTCTTGCTAATAGAATGTAGCAATGGAATAGCGGATAGGACAGACATTCATCAACAACTTTAATCTCACGTACAGCAGTGTGGTTTATAAATAACATATCAGTGGCGGCTCGTGAGTAATTTTCTTGGTGAAGATGCCTGTAATGAAGGTAGAAGAAGGGTTATATGTTTTAATGTCAAATACACTGCAACAGCAGAAATATGGCTAAACATTATACATATTTAAACATCAAGTAGGTAACTATACCGCTCGCAAAGGTTAAAGACATATGAACGCTGGCCAATGTTCACGCAGAGCGCTGTTGCCAAGAGTAGTACGTGCACCTGCAGAAGTTCCGTGTATATAAGAACAGTTTTACCCGCTAGCAGAGGTTTTGGCTATTTTTCCCCATAATTAAACAGCACATTAAATATTCCTAAACATTAAGATTTTACCTTGATAGACGTCATAGCAGTGGAACTGCAAGCAGTGGCGGCTGGTGGGTTAAATTATTGGTGGTGCACAAATGAAAAATAAAATACAGAGTAGTAATGACTCACATATTTATACAGATTCTCTGCTCTACTCTCCTTAGACCTGGCGAATCTATCGATAACTTTTGCGTTGAAGTCGCTGATCTTCATAACAAAATCTCTCTCAATTGAAAGCATTGCTAATGCTGACAATCGGTCCTGTGACATTGTGTTCCTAAGGAAAGCTTTTATTCTTTTTAAAGTTGAGAAACAGCATTCTGCTTCAGTGGTAGACATTGGCATAGTTAACAGTACTCGGAGGAGTTTGACATATTCGCTGAATGTAGCACATCAATTGTTTTCCTTATTGAAGTCCATCAAACACAAAGCGCCGGACATTCCACGAAATTCCTCTCGACTGTAAATTACAGACAGTTCTCTACGAATTTTTGTTCCAATGATAAAAGGATAGAACCTTATTGTTTCTCTAAGGGAATCCTCTGGAAATGTCTTAGAAATTTTCTTGATGAAACAAAGTTGAGGCTACCAGATGCCCCGTGAAGCTAAATCTGTCCTTTGCTTCTCTAAGAATGTCACATACTTCAACAGCTTCTCTTCTTTTCACATCATGATCTTCTATTCTTCTCCTCTTAATTGCAGTTTCTTCGTGTTCCTCGATATCCACGCTATTTCTTACCTTTTGCACTTCCCTTTTAAATGCGCTTAGCTGGGCGATGGCAAATGTTGCATTGCAGTCTCGTTTCTGCAGCTGATTGTACAAAATGTCCACATGTGACATGATCTTGTAGAAGAAAGACAGCCAGAATACAAAATTATAATCTTTCAAAGTGGCCATAAACCCAGAAGCCTGAACAAGTGTGGCGTTGTTGTTTAACAGAGCTCTCTTCTGAATAACCTCCATGCATTTAATTAAATTCTCCCTGTGTTCGAAAAGCAGAGCACACAGAAGCTAAGCCTGAAGGTCACGCTATAGCCGTTGCTAAGAGTAGGAGGAGCTAGGTTTATAAACCTCCATTTAAGCAATGTATAAGAAGCCCCTCCCATCTCTTCACCTTCCCGCAACCCCCTCAGAGAGCCTACATTTGGGCGAAATCTTAGGTTAACTCTTCACTGCAAACCTGCGGCTCCTACAGCTAATCACTGTTTATTTCGACTTCTGCGGTCATGGGCAGCTACAGACGATAAGCGTAATTGAAACATGTTTGTATATAAAACAATGCAAACAAGTACAGCTTTAATGTGCAAAATGCACCTGTTGTATATTCAGAATCAGTGGGTGTAGCGCAAACCTGCAACCTTATGGAGGAACCGCCCCTGACAGCAAGTACGGTTTCTAATCCAGTAACTCGCTTTCCGACTTCATGAGTATTTCCCGGAGATTGAAATACAGACACGCTCACTTTTTCTAAGGATGAAGCTGCTTCACTACAAATTCGTGACACTGTGTACACTATATACACTACAAGGTTATAGAGTTAATTGCTGGGATTTTGAAAACTCTACAGTTTCCCTATATCCTGGTTTGCAGAGCTTTCGTAAAAACTTGTTCATATTAAATATAATTTTTCTGCCCTGAGAATGAATCACTTCACGTTTTTTGATCGAAAAATCACTTGTCCCAGCTTCGAGGGACATGTTCAGGCACTCGGATCGCAAACACTGGAGAAATTATATAAGTATAATAATAATTTAATGTAATATTAACAATATTTCAGCTGGAGTTCAACACACGACTTAACGAAGTCATTCACTTTAACAAAACGACACCTCTACTCTGAAAATGAACCGAAAATTAACTCTGTTTCAAACCGCGTGACTTTTGTTTTAATAGTAGGTGCATTAGTTACTTATGCTTGAGATTGATACCGAAATTAAAGGATTTAAATAAGTAAAGAGTCATTGTGGATTTCAAAGGAAAGTTGGTTCTTTGTTACAACACGTGCAGGGGCAGTTGAGTTGAATAGCAACGTGGTTTAATAGTTGTTTTAACAAAAGAAATGTAAGAAACAGTGTCCTTAGCAGAGTTCTAAAGTGTAGCACTTGACTTTATGAATAAGGCATTCTTTAGACCCTTAATAATGGCATGAGCATTATCAGAATGTACAAGATTGTTACAAAGGGAATCTTTGTGTGAAAAGAGAGCTTCGAGAATGTGAAAGTCACATGTACACCCACGCGCAGCTGTGGTCATTCAGTCCCAGGCGTGAGGCCGATTAGGGCAGTCCTCTCCTTCTGTCTTGGTCGAGGGCAGACCAGAAGTGACGAGAGAAGATAGATAGGTAGATGGATAGTTTTATTCACCTTAGGAATATACAATATTCATGGCTTCGTCAAATTTGTACTCATAAGAATAATACATTTCTTATGAGTAATACAATTATGAATAATACAATAGTAATTAAATAATACAATAGTGAGTAAAGTAATGCAGTAGTAATTAACAGAATAATAATACAAATAGTAATTAAGAATAATGCAACTTAGGTCACATAATAGTTTAATGTATTACATTTTTAAGAACTAGGCTGTAAGAGACCTAATTTTTAGCAAAAAAAAAATCAATATTTACTTTATTATTTAATTTTAATTCTTAGAAACTCATCTGTTGTCTGTGACATTACTTTTAGTAGGATTTTTTTACAGTTTTTTCTGAATATTACAAGTATCACCTCCGAAGTTGCACAGGTATTTATTCACAAACATCATTTTAGGAAGCATTGATATGTTGATCATGTTTTAAGTATTCTTCCACTGAATAATAGCAACCTTCTCTTTAAAATGATTTTACAGTCAGTTTAAACCTTTTTTCCGATGTTATACTTTTAATGTCACCGGGTAGTTTGTTATATAATAATACTGCTTTATGTTCGAAGCTATGTGTGAATAAAGTTGTATTGTGGCTTAGAATGCGTAGATCTGATTTACTTCTTGTATTATGTGTATGTATCTGCGAATTTGTTTCAAATTGAGCAAGTACAATTCTTGTCCTAACTAGAGCTTCATATACATACACACAGGGTAATGGAAGTATTTTTAGTAGTTTAAAATATGGTTTACAGCTGGTGGTAAAAGGAATATTTACTATATAACGAATAGCCCTTTTCTGCAGTCTAAATATTTTTGATACATCTTTAGCATTTCCCCAGCTAAGTATACCATAAGACATTACAGAATGAAAATAAGCAAAATAAATAATTCTCAACACATTTGTGTTTACAGACTCCCTCATTGATTTAATAACGAATGTAATTCTGCTTAGTTTCAATTCTAGTTGCTGAATTTGTTTTTCCCATTTTAAATGTTCATCTAACCATATTCCTAGAAATTTGGTATTTGATTCATAGAGTAGTGATTTATTCCCTAAATATATACTTGGGAATTGAGCAGTGTTATTTAATTTGTGGTGAAAGCCTATAGCTACTGATTTTTCTTCATTTATTTTTAGCTTATTTTTTAAAAACCAATTGACAATTTTTGTATTAAAAGTATTATTATAGCTTAATACCTCATTCGAGGTTTTCCCAGTCATTAATATGCTGGTATCATCGGCAAAGAGTGTCAAATTGATGTTCTCGCCCGTTTCATTTAAACCTAGACCTAAATCATTAATATATAAGAGAAATAAAAATGGGCCCAATATTGAACCCTGGGGCACGCCTTGCTGTACTCTTTTCTCTGTGGATGTTTTATTTTCAATTACACCTAAGTTTTTATCTACATAGTGTAGCTGTACAAATTGACGTCTACGTTCCAGATATGATCTGAACCATTTGTAACATATTCCTCTAATACCAACTGCATGCAACTTGTCCAGTAGAATGCTATAGTCTACAAGATTAAATGCCTTTGTGAGATCAAGGAAAATACCCACAGGACACTCTTTCCTATCTAGTGCCCTATACACATTCTCTAAGAATTTGGTCAATGCCGAGTTACTGCAACTCCCTTTCCAAAAGCCATGCTGACATTGTGTTAAGATATTTCTAGGTTCATACGTACGTGAAGAACGAATTAAGTTTATCGAGTAATAAGCAGTCTCTCTGAACAGTGATATATTGGTAACCCTTGGTCAGCAACTTCATTTGATATTCTGATAAAAAGAAGCAGTCATGAAACAAGTTTGAAACGGGCATTACAGTGTCATTAAAACCATCCTTCTCATACATATTGTAACGCGAGCGCTGAAACACCCTGTGAAGCAGCTGGGAACAGAAGGCAGGGGAGGACCGTGTTAGCCACACCTCCCCCTCGTTTGTCTTATAGTAGTGACAGGGACGGCTGGGGAAAGAAACATAATTGTGCGGTCTGTTTCTCTTTCACCTGTGTTCCAGAAATTACGGGATTGTTCATCATCTGGAAACGTCGAGAAGACGACGAGATGCCTATAAAAAGGACTGCAGCTAGTCAGTTGAGCAGTTGGTTAGTGAGTGTGAGCGAGGAGACAGTCGCAGTTCTTGGTGTAAGAGTTAGTCAGTGACGTGTTAATGAACGAAAAGATTGTGCAACGGAAGACTGTACGAACTGTGTATGTGTATCGGAGTTTATGTAATCGCGAGTACAAGTGAAGTTGTAACGGACGAACTGGTAAATTGTAATTGTGTGCAGCACGTAATTTTGTGTAATTGGCAAGTGTTTAACTGTAAGTCGGTGGAAATAAAGAACTTTGTTGAGTGGTGTAATTGGACTTTTCATTTCACGAACCCACAAAGTCACACTGGTGTCAGGAAGCGGGAAGATAACATCACCGAACATTACAACCATGGACGCGGCATTGGAGAAAATTTTAGAGATGATGATGGAAATGAAGGCGGAACTGAAAGAAATGAGGACGGCAACTGAAAACCTCGCTGCAAAAACAGAAGCGGCAAAGAACAGCCTAACAGAGAAGCTGGAGACTAGAAATAACCTGGCCGCGGAACTGAAACTAATCAGGACGGCTAAGGACAACATCACCGGGAAGATGGAAGAAATGAAGGCCGAATTAACAGCGAAGACGGAAACGGCTAACAACAACTTGGCCACGACAATGACCTCAAAGATGGCCGAACTGACCACGGAAATGAAGGTGGCGAACGAGGCTCTCGCCGCAAAATTTGAGGGACGGTTGGCCGGTGTGAGGGATGACGTCGCGAACCTGGGCAAGCGGAAGGGTCAAGTAGACGACCGCCTTAATGATTTAGAGGAAAAGGCCGACAACATCGCAAAACCCCTCACCCGCCTGACGGAGGAAAACCGGCCTTATGTGTGGACGGAGGACGCCGAAGACGCTTTCCAGCACCCGAAGGGGACCCTGTGCAGTGCTCCTATTTTGGGTTTCCCACAACCGGGTGGCGCCTTCATTGTGGACACCGACGCTAGCGACCATTACATTGGAGGTGTCCTACCGCAGATCCAGGACGGCCATGAGCGCACAAGAGTGGAAGAGAAGGAGCGTGCCGCAGCAGTCCGAGTAGTTGTGGAGTGCCTGCTGAAGGCTGGGATAGCGCAGGCCTGAGGAGGGAGCAGCTGGCGGACGCAGACTTGGGGCCACTCTTGAGGGAAGTGGAAGCAGGGACGAGGCCAACCTGGGAGGACATCGCACCGAGGAGCGCCACCTACAAGTCGTACTGGGCCCAATGGGACTCGTTGAAGACCAGAGAGGGCGTGCTGTTCCGGGTATGGGAGTCACCCGATGGGAAGGCGCAGAGAGAACAGTTGGTACTGCCCCGGAGCAAGGTCCCGGAAGTCTTGGAGGAAGTGCACGCCGGTACTTCAGGAGGACACCTGGAAGCGAACCGAATGATTCACAAACTACGGCAGCGCTACTTCTGGCTGAGACTCCGAGCAGATGCTGGTGGTACACCTGGACCGCCTCGCACGCTACGATGGGGCTGTTCGGGACGAACAGCTTTGAGGAGGGAGCAGTGTAACGCGAGCGCTGAAACACCCTGTGAAGCAGCTGGGAACAGAAGGCAGGGGAGGACCGTGTTAGCCACACCTCCCCCTCGTTTGTCTTATAGTAGTGACAGGGACGGCTGGGGAAAGAAACATAATTGTGCGGTCTGTTTCTCTTTCACCTGTGTTCCAGAAATTACGGGATTGTTCATCATCTGGAAACGTCGAGAAGACGGCGAGATGCCTATAAAAAGGGCTGCAGCTAGTCAGTTGAGCAGTTGGTTAGTGAGTGTGAGCGAGGAGACAGTCGCAGTTCTTGGTGTAAGAGTTAGTCAGTGACGTGTTAATGAACGAAAAGATTGTGCAACGGAAGACTGTACGAACTGTGTATGTGTATCGGAGTTTATGTAATCGCGAGTACAAGTGAAGTTGTAACGGACGAACTGGTAAATTGTAATTGTGTGCAGCACGTAATTTTGTGTAATTGGCAAGTGTTTAACTGTAAGTCGGTGGAAATAAAGAACTTTGTTGAGTGGTGTAATTGGACTTTTCATTTCACGAACCCACAAAGTCACAATATCCACGCATACCCTGAGAAAAACATCACTGCCTTACCCTGAGCTAAACATTATTGTATCAAACTGTAGCGCTAACGTGGAACTCTGTGCTCGCTAATATTGCTGCTTCAAGATATTGCGAGGAGAGAATTGTGCTGTTCTTCAGGCTTATCTGTGTTGAATGGATGGATGTTGAGTAACCATAACCACGTGAAGATAAAACGTGCATCGCACGCGTTGTAAGTATTCTAAAGACGGGATTTTTGTACGATCATGATCAGAAAATAAAATTCTTTCTTGATGAGATTAACATCTGTCATTTTCAAATATTTATCCGTAACATTTAACCATAACCATGTGAAGATAAAACGTACATCGCTCGTATTCTAAGTATCGTAGAGACAGGACTTTTGCACGGTCATGATCAGAAAGTAAAATTCTTTCTTGTTATAAGATTGGCATCTGTAATATTCAAATATTTATCCGTAACATTTAACCATAACATGTGAAGATAAGACGTACATCGCTCGTGTTCTAAGTATCGTAGTGGCAGGATTTTTGTCCGGTCATGATCAGAAACTAAAATTCTTTCTTATTATAAGGTTGGCATCTGTAATATTCAAATATTTATCCGTAACATTTAACCATAACATGTGGAGATAAAACGTGCATCGCTCGTGTTCTAAGTATCGTAGAGACAGGATTTTTGTACGGCCATGATCAGAAAATAAAATTCTTTCTTGATAAGATTACCAACTGTAATTTTCACATATTTATCCGTAACATTTAACCTTAACCATCTGAAACATAAAACGTGCATCGTTCGTGTTCTAAGTATTGCAGTGATAGAGTTTTTGTATGGACATAATAAGAAAATAATTTTTTATAATAAGATTGGCATCTGTCATTTCTTCAAACATTTATCCGAGCGCAGTTAATTAATATAAAGTTCTCAGTTCTGGCACGTGAGATGCGTGTACCTCATTCGGCAGTGCTGGTAGGCGGTGCAAGCCTCGGATTGGCTGGAGTCTGTAGTAAGGCTAGCCTCCATAGCTTTTAACTTTTGAGAAGATAATAATAAAAGATAAAATAGAACTTATCAAGTTGCATGTACAAGAGCTGAGCACGTCTATTTTACTTGGCGGCACACGTGCCAATCACTCTGTTTTTGAAGTTAGGGATTTAACCAATTTCGTTTTTGTGAATGAAACAAGCCAAGGGATTCAGCCCATTTTGGCCCATAAAGTTCCTATGCGAAGATTAAATTCTTTTCAAAGTGGTGAAGCTTCTCTCTACCTCAATTTTGAAACTATTAAATTGAAGTATTTGAGCCTGACATAACATGGCGTAACTTAAAAAGGTTGTCAATTCGATCTTTCCTTCCTCGTTAGGTTAAGTTGTGAAAGATTTTTGCTGCAGGATATTGCGCCATTGTCGTTGTGTGCCAACTTGAAGCATGATTATATCAGTCCAGGAAGTCCGGAAGTTATTTGTTCCTGTGATTTGCCTGCGATAAGATTCGTGACTGTGTTTTTAACTTAAATAAGAAAGCCACGGGTAGTTCAAATAAAATATTTAATGAAAACTTGAAACACTTATTATTGAAGAAACTATAGAAACCGGCGCCTGCAGCCATGACCCAGATTTCGCAGACGTATAAGACTGAGGCTTTGAGCACTCGGAAGAGATGTAAGTTAAGGATACCCATCTGTGAAAACCAACAAATGGCAAGACATTGTTTGAAAGAGTACAGCCAGACTGAAAAATTCAGTGCCATAGCCGGGATTTAAACCACGGATTTTCTGGTCTCCGTTCAGCCGCTCTAACCATTGAGCTACTATGACCAACGTGCCGACATGACATTAAATTCTCCAACTGACTCGTGTTTTCCCGGTAAATCACTAGGAGTTCTCATAAACATATGAGACAATATTTTTATATTTTTATATTTTTTTTTACCGGGAAAAATATGAGTCAGCTGGAGAATTAAATTTCATGTTGGCACATTGGCCATAGTAGCTCAATGGATTAGAGCGGCTGAACGGAGACCAGAAGATCCGTGGTTCAAATCCCGGCTATGGCATTGATTTTCTCAGTCTGGCTCTTCATAGTGCATCCTACACACGACTAGTATGAAAGAACAATTCATTTCCAAAAAAATGTTTGCCTAATTAAATAGAGTAATCCTTGTACTTCAGTCTCCTATTATTTTAATACCATGCAAGACTTTAAAATCTGTGGCATATGCTATTTAAGTCACTATAAGTTTGCACAGTGCTTTATGTCACCTACTTTGGTGTTTTTAATTTTCAGCCTTTTTCAGAATATAAATTTCTCCACACGATGCAACTTTCAAACTAAAAACTTAAATACTTTTGTGCCTGGATAAAAACATTACCAAAGGAAATTGATGAAATGATTTTTTATAATGTCACCGGTATTTGTGCAATTAAATAACAAACCACACATTTCACTAGCACATATTAAAAATTAATAAAAGGAGAAGTGAATATATTATATATATTTATTATATAAATATTGTCGCGAACCCGTTATCTACACGTTACCACGTTACATTTAGTTTGCGTGAGACTTCTTATGAAAATTGTTCAAGGAATGTAAAATTTTTAGGTGTGGTTGTGGACAATAGGCTGACATGGCAACCCCATATCAACTATATTACAGCGAAGCTATCCAGAGTTATATATTTAATTAGAAATTTGAAAAGTCATGTACCTGATTCACATTCAAGAACAGCCTATTTTGCATTCTTCCACAGTATAATCTCATAGGGCATTTTACTCTGGGGAAGCAGCAGTCATATTTCTACTATCCTAATATTACAAAAAAAAAAAAAAAAAAAAAAATAATAATAATAATAATAATAATAATAATAATAATAATAATAATAATAATAATAATAATAATAATAATAATAATAATAATAATAATAATAATAATAATAATAATAATAATAATAATAATAATAATAATAATAATAATAATAATAATAATAATAATAATAATAATAATAATAATAATAATAATAATAATAATAATAATAATAATAATAATAATAATAATAATAATAATAATAATAATAATAATAATAATAATAATAATAATAATAATTCGTACCATCTCAAATTCAGATAAATTTGCACATTTTAAACCTCTATTTATAAAATTAAGAATTATGACTGTGATAAATGTATATATTTATAATACTCTCATCTATGTAAAAAGTAACTTAACCGACCAGCTATTCAGGCAGGATATTCATAATTATAATACTAGGTTTAATTATAAACTCAATATACCATATCATAGATTAACTAAAACCTCTAACAGCTTTGAAGTATTGGGAATTAAACTATATAATCAATTACCTTTAGAATTAACTGAATTATCAGGTAATACATTTAAATGCAAATTATATGAATGGTTAGTTTCCTGTATTATTCAATACAGGAATACTTTAACAGGTGTAGTTAAACAAGAATACCAGGAGAAAAAGGGGGGGGGAGCAGGAAAATTCATGCCAAGCAATATATGGTTACATTTTCAAAATTTATTCGCGAACATTGGCGGTATTGTGGATAATTGATTCGAATGATCAGTTCCGCGAGCTCTTTCAATACTGAATAGTTATGTATTTACGCATTGGCAACCTTGAATACCATGCTTCGTAGGTTTCCGGAAGCAGTCGGAACTCTTCGGTAGTTAAGAATCGCTGACAGATGTTGTCATGTGAATTCTTTGTAGTGTGTGAAGTTTACTTTTTGTTTTATGTGGTACTTTTGAATACAGCTGTAAGTATATTACAATAGCATTAGCAATAGCATTTTACGTAGATTCGTATTTAGTCGTGACAAATAGGAAATTCTTGTGAAGTTTTAAGTTATTAGCAGAAGTGTGTCAATTACATACTTTCTCCATTTTAGGCTAACAGTTTACGCTGTGTGGGCCAGCTGTAGGAAAAATTGGAACGTCTGAATGGAGAGGGGAAGCAGGAATATGTCTGCTTGTAGTGTGAGCAGTCTTTCAGTGCAAGAAGGGCCTACGCATGACTACAATAAAAAAAAAAAAATACTGAAGATTAGCCTTAGTTCTTTGAGTCATTATTCTCTCTTATTTTAATGAAAATTATTATTTGAAGCTTCCCTCATTTTGAAAGTCACGCCTCGCTGCTGCTACCTACATTAGAATAGGTAGACGAAATGTTACATTTCTCCCAGCAACTGATATCAAAATTTCACTGGAAGTGCGTGTTTTAAAGTCCTCTGAATAAATAAATTCAATTCATAAATAAAATGAAAAAATTCATTTTATTATAGTAGTAGTAGTAGTTTTATTCATCCGTTAAGTCAATACACTGACATTGGATACGTCAATACAAATATTTAGAACAATACAAATAATATAAGTATAAAATAAAAAATAAGCATCTTTGTGTACCTGTCTCCAATTGCGGGCAATTTTTCTGGAAGAAATAACTACGATTTGCAAAGTTATATTAACCGCAATAGTTCTACTACAATTAATTATAATTTAATTTGAAAGAAAAAGCGGTCATCAATATTTGAGACAGTTACTGAAAGCGATCAAAGATATCAGCATGTGTGGTCGGGGAAACTGCCTATCATTGTCCATGATTACATTTTTGCAGAAGAGCATGTTCTGAGCATTAAACGTACATACAAAATACAATACGTGGACAGGAAAGATACTGGGCTATTTCCCTTTTCATTTTTTCCTTGAACGTTACGTAAGAGTGGGCGTTCCGCTTTGTTTGGCTATGCGGTGATCCACCGTCAGCGCGTCCCCAGACCGAGAATTACCGAGCTCTGTGTAACTAGTGCGCTGTAGCAGAAACAAAAGGTGGGTGAGGTTATGTACATTTGACATGTTACGTAGTGACGAATGCTGACTGTCAACGTAATATTATAGAGGCCATTTGTTTTATAAAATAATGCTTAAATGTAGCAGAATATTACAGAAGAATGGCATGTTATTCAATGATACTGTCGTTAAACTTAGGTAAATGTCGTTGAGTAACAAGATGTGCCTGCAGTGGATACTAACCGGTGAAAATGTTTTGTGTATTATTAGGCTAAGTACAGTCAATCCATAGCTTTTGGCAATGTGCACTTTGCATTTACAGCATCATATATAGGCGTGTTATAAGTTACTGTCCTTATTTTATTGAATATCAGTGTTGTTTTATCCAAGGTCGTGTTTAGTTGACGGTTCTTCGCATTCCTTGTTGGTCTTGAAATAGACGTGACGTATCACGTATTAATTTACGGTATCCATCGTACAAGAGGTGCATTAGCCCTGCTGTCACCGAGGTGAGAAATCGTAATAAAGTATGCTTACATTTGTACACTGTACTATGAGAATGCTGAAATGTGCAGGCTTCACAGTGGAAATTGTAAAGTAGCTAGGTTCTAATAATTTGTTTTAGAGTGGCTAAATCCAAATACATACTATAAATTTTGCTTGGACGACTCAAACTGTTATGTGAAAGATATAATTAGAAGAAAAGTAATACTTCCAAACTGCAAAAATACTTATCTTTCGGCTTCCCATTATATCATTTTATTTTTTGTTTCCAATAGTATGGAGTTGTCATAGACCATCTCCTCCAGATACTTAAGCCCTATAATCCAGAAATTGTAAAGGCCAAAAGCAAAACTTCATCAATATATTATGTAATTCCTGTTAGTGTAATCATGAGAAGGCATTTCTGCCTCCCAATTTACAAAGAGAGGTGTTGTATAATACAGTTAAACATAATCCTAATCAATTCGTTACTCTGTGTTTTAAAATTCCAACTACAACAGTTGGAATTGAGCAGAGGAATTGTGGAAAAATTTTTATCCCACTATCACTCCCAACAGGGAAGAGAAAGTTTCCTCTTTTCTGAATAGATGTTACTACTAGAAAGACTGTTGTCATTTTGTTTTCTAGAAAGAGAGAAAAGACTTGCTACAGCTTTATTTGTTGGTCGTTTTTGAATGATCTCTTCTAAGGAGCTAGAAAGGACAACAAAGCATTCCCTTTCATTATTATTTGTTGGAATCTTATAATTAATTACCTACACCAATTGCCAATTTTTCAGTTTTTCCACATGTTTACAACCTTTCTCCTAGTTTTCATCTAGTCAGTTTTTCACTATAGTATAAATTTCATATTGGTGCTTTTAATACAAGTAATTTGCAATGCAATTTTATTTGCAACCATAATTAGGTTGTGTGAGATCAATGGTAACCCTATATGCACTTTCGCTAAGTGGTCTATTTAGAAATTTCCTTCTTTCAACTCAAGCTGATCATGTGCAAGGATTTTCACTTAGAACCTAATGGGTGCATTGTATTTTGCTTGTGTAGGATTGGCTGTGCCACAACCAGCTTTGCTCCACGTGTAAAGCAAGTACAACACTCTTACATTATAGAAGATGCTGGAAATGTTGTCCACTCTCGGCTAAACGAGCATTATATCGGGAGAACACGTTCTGAATAATTGGACCACTGTAATGTTACATATTTCATTTCTTATATTTTGTTCTAGTTCTTCCAAGGTATGAGGATTTGTCTCATAAGCTTTGTCTTTCAGGTTACCCGACACATGTTAGATCGGGGGAGTGAAAGGGCCATAAATCAGCACTAATCACTCTACCTTCAAACACTTCCCTAATTTTATTCATGGACCGCTCTGTTGTGTGGGCAGTAACAAAATCTTGTTGAAACCACTAGTATCACTCTGCATTTACAGTCTGCTTGTAGGATATTGGGCCAATATGCATACAGCAAACTCCAGTTTCTGATCATACTAAGGGATTTCTTGAATGTGATGGGGATTTTCATGGGCCCAGTACTTGCTGTTATGAGTGTTGACACGGCCACTAAGGTGGAACCATGCCTTATCAGAAAAAAGCAGAAGCTGTGGATCAATTAAACTGTCATTCACTGATGAAAGAAACCATTTGTGATACTGGATCACCTTGCTTTAAAACATGGACATTTGTACACCTGCACAGTTTTAGTTTTGTTAATTTAGTTGTTCTGTGTGCAGAAGACTGAAATTGCTACTTGTGCTAAGCCCCGGCACATGACAGCCAGTAATGGGGGAATCCAGTAAGGTCGCAGGGGAGGTGAAAAACTATGTGCTCTGTTAGGTTTTAAAAGAAGAACCCTAGGTACAGATATAATGGATTGTTTTTATTCTAGGTAAATTGATAGAAATAATCATTTCTTTCACACTAGCCATGTGTAGCTAAGGTTTGGATGAGTAGAGCCAGAGTAAAACATACGAGTCAGCTGGAGAATTTAATGTCATGTTGGCCATAGTAGCTCAGTAGTTTACACAAACTGCATGGAGAGCGGGAGGTCCGTGGTTCAAATCCTGGCTATGGCATTGAATTTTTGTCTGGCTCTACTCATCCACACCTTAGCCTACACACAGCTAGTGTGAAGGAAATGATTATTTCCATCAATTTACCTAAAATAAAAACACAGTGGTTTAATAGATAGAGTCAACATAAAAAATTCAATGCCATGGTTGGGATTTGAAGCACGGGTCTCCTGGTTTCCGTCCATTCGTTCTAACCCATTGAGCTACCATGGCCAACGTGCCGTCCTGACATTAAATTCTCCATTTGACTCATATATTTTCCTGGTAAACCACTAGGGGCTCTCGCATCCGAGATACACCATTTGCGGCAACTTACTACCGTAAATACTTCAGTCCCAGGTTTCATCATTTAACTCTTATTATTTTAGTTAATTTATGGATATTAATCATTTCTTCACACTAGTCGTATATAGGCTAAGATTTTTGATAGATAACATAAAAAATTCAATGCCATGGCTGGGATTTGAACCACGGATCTCCAGGTTTTCGTCCAGTTGCTCTAATCCATTGAGCTAGTGTGAAGAAATGAGATCACAAAATAACAAAATTATCACAATGACAGTCACAATTATTATAATTTTTTGAACTCTATTGCATTTACAAATCTGTTGAACTGTTTTATGAATCTTCTTGTGAGGTCTTTCTTTGCAGTCGGCCATTTCCCGCCGTGGTGAGTTATGGCTACTGCAAGATCCTTCCTTTGTTTGCCGTGGATAGTACAGTGAAACAAGAGATGTTTCACCGTCTGTTCTCCTGTATTACATGGACAAATTGATTCGTCCATGATTTTAAATTTTTGCAGGTAACTTTGTATATTGCTGTGTCCAGATGTTATACAAGCGAAATTTGGCGTGATTCTTATATTGCTCTTGATACGTTTGACAATGCTTGGGAAGAATTCTTTCGTTATCGCTCCTTTGGATGTTTTGTCCCATTCTTGTTGCCATCTCCTGATTCCATTTTCCTTCACTCTTGTAGTAATTACATCCTTGGAGGTTTTCTGGTAGACTGCTTCTCCTTCCTAAGTGAAATTTGGCGTGATTCTTATATTGCTTTTGATGCGTTTGACGATGCTTGGGAAGAACTCTTTCATTGTTGCTCCTTTGGATGTGTTGTCCCATTCTTTTTGCCATCTTCCTTCACTCTTATAGTGATTACGTCCTTGGAGATTTTCTGGTAGACAGCTTCTCATTCCTCTGCAGCTACTTCCTTTGCTAATCAATTGGCTAGTTCATTCCCTTCTATTCCAGCGTATCCTCGGACCCAGCCAAAGTGGAGTGTCCATTTTGGGTCTGTCAATTCAATTATTTTGCTTCTGATAGATTCTATTAGTCTGGGATGTTTCAATGTATTCTTCAATGAATTTTTGGAACCTGTTGTATAATAGTGGGTGGAATGTGAACTTTTTACTTTTTTTGTGTGTTCCAAAGGTGTTACGGTAATGGTGGTATTGATTTTCTTGTTTCTTCTGAATTTGTTCATCCTGCGAGTTTCCCAAATTCAACTCCCATTGCTCAAATATTTAACCGTACAGTTGATTGAATTTAAAAAGCTTAGAAAAATCAATATAAATTTTGTTAATATTACTTTTACGTTTAGGTTTCTAATGTAAAATTACATTTGAAATGATCCTTGAATTTTAAGTCAGACTCTCTTGTATTTCTCATTCTTCATTTCTAATGGCTTTTTCTGTCAGCAGTGTTTATATTTTCTCCATAATCCTATTAGGTACAATGTTTGTATTTTCCAGTTTTGTTGTTCGGTTTGCTGACAGTTGCTGTAAGTGCCGACATCATGTCCAAAGAAGCACTGAAGAGTGTAGCTGAAGGAAATGTGCTTTTCAGCAGAGATGTTTATCAGGTAAGTTTCTTTCTACTAGGTCTGAATTAAAGATATTTAATGTTTATTTGATAACAAAATGCAAGTTCTTACAGAAACAATTTTAAGGCTGGTTCACAATATCTGAGAATGGAAACAAGGTAAAATTTCTGTATCCTCCACCTAAGAATAATCACATTGTCACTGCAGGTGACACTTGGTGCCATTGCATTATGACATAAGCTTATGTAAAACTAAACTAGACATAATCATAATTAAACTTATTTATTAAGTTATCTCATAAGTAAAGTCAGGTTTTTTATTTTGGTGTTTTGGAAAATTTATTGGCTTTCTTTGGTTTGGCAATGCTATTTACGGGATGCTATAGCTAGTGTTGTGTACACTGCGAACATGTGTCAGTCTTCGGTTGTTAATAAACAATCACAAAATGGAGATAACAAAGTTTGAACTTAGAGTCCGTCTAAAACACTACTGGAAACAATTTATAAAGCTGCTGCTGCTGCAGCTCGATGAATATGTGCAGTGGAAGGAGAAGGTGTCATTAGTGAGCATAGCACAACGATGGTTCCAACGTTTTAACAATGGAGAAGAAAACACTAAAGTTTAACCATATTCTGGAAGACCTAAAGTATAGAATATTGAGTATACATGGCACGTTTTGCGAGAAAATCCACAAAGAAGTACCCATAGGCTTTCAGAAGAACTTACATCAAAAGATGGCATACGTCGCCACATTAAGACACTTGGAAAATCATACAGAAGCTGTAGATCTGTACCTCATGAACTGACACCTCAACAGGCTGAACATAGAATGGATATCTGTCGTCAGCTTATCCGTAATCCCATGGATGGCAGATTTGTCTGGAGAATTGCTACTTCTGATGAAAAATGGGTATATTACCGAAACCCTGATGCCTCGAAATAGTTGCTTGATCCCAGCCAACCTGCCAAAGTTATCGTTAAAGAAAATCATTCAGTCCCAAAGTATCTGGTGGAATTTTGAAGGTGTGATTCACTGGGAGTTTGTGCCAAACGAGCGAGCGATTGATGCAGATCTTTATTCTCGACAACTGGAACGAGTTCGTAAAATTTTGAGACGGAGATACCCAGCATTAGTTAACTGAAATAAAGTTCTATTGCAGCAGGACAATGCAACATCCCATACTACATGAACAACCATGGAAAAAATTCAGGAATTGGGAGGAATCAAACTGCTACTGCACCCAGCATACAGCTCTGATCTTGTACCATCAGATTATCTTTTTCTATCCATGGCCCAATTTCCACAATGAAGAAATTTTGACGATAGTGAAGCAGTGCAAGTGGGTAT
Organism: Mantis religiosa; assembly: GCA_030765055.1. Taxonomy (NCBI): domain Eukaryota; kingdom Metazoa; phylum Arthropoda; class Insecta; order Mantodea; family Mantidae; genus Mantis; species Mantis religiosa. The sequence goes on from CM060958.1 coordinate 9,421,985, forward strand.
CACCAAAATCTTCGCATTAAAAACCAGACACTGGTATCATCCTGGAATAATAAAGCTCGCTGAACAATGACTCAAGACCACACTCTAATGGTCTATACTTTGAACACATTGTCAGAACACATTTAAAATAATTGTTTTTCTTAAAAACCAACTTTGCTTATGAGACAGTATCTGTATATATATATTTTCATACCTCTTAAAAACATATTGTGCCATTTTACTGGCATGGGAAGTTGTAAAATGTTCTAAATGCACTTTAAAGGATGTGATGGCTACTTCTGGTTTGGGTGTCACACACGGGAAGAATGGTCTAAATCAGAATGAGAGCGACAAAGTTAAGCTATAACTAGACCGCAAACAAAGTGCAGTTGGAGGCGTGGCTTACCAACTCTAGCTTTCCCCTCTGCTGTCATTTCAGGTTGCCTCTCCTCCATCGTGCGGGCTGCACCGTTCATCTGTTTCACTCGCTTTCGCATTCACTGTTACATTCACCCTTTGCATTTTCTGCCAAATCACTGCTTTGTTCCTCAGGGTTTAAAGATACTATGATTCTACCTATTTGTTGATCAGTTGTGAGGTCATGTCCAAGGTAATTATTTTCTGTTAACTTTGAAAATCAAAACAGCATTAAAATACAGCATTGGTGTGGTTTGCGCTCTGTCATATGCAGAGAAGGAGGGGTGTTTTTTTTTTTTTTTTTTTTTTTTGTAATTTACATCCTCCAATGTTAAGTCATATCGGACGGTGAATGAAATGGGTGAAATGATGCTCAAATGAGTCCGGGGTCCTTGGAGTTTAGAGCTATCTGACATTCGTCTTTAAGGATAAGAGAAAACCCCGGAAAAACTACCATCTACGCTACTGAGGCGGGCAAGTTGGGGTGGAAGTTACGTGATGCTTGGATGGTGAGATGGGTAGAAGGCTGTCCTCGCGCATGCGCACACCGACTGCATTTTGTTTGCAGTGTACCTGTACATGTATTATAACACAAGTATTCACAATTCACCTTTCCTGGGTCCTTAGAACTGGAAAGAAGCTTTGGTCAAATTTACACTTGCTCGTTTTTCATTCCCATGGATGATATATTAGATCCAAGTTATGCGTATTAGGTTTTTCACTGTAGAAATTACTAAGTGCATTTGTGACATAATTCTAGAAGTCTCTGTACTAGCAATCTAAAATACCAGACAAGAAGAAATTTCAGGAATATGCATCAGATTCATTGAGCATTCTTTCTTGTAGTAAAAGTATTACTTTTAGTTTGTTTATATGCAACATAAAATTGGCCACAATAGCAAAAGCTACAGAAAACAGAACAAAAAAGTTAAATGCTGCTATTGAGAATTAGCAAATGGTAAGTTCTCAATTTGCTATCAGGTGGACATAGCATGCTGATTTGGCCAAACCATATGAAAAGCACTGTATAATTGATTACATAAGTAACAAAGTTAAAAAAAAAAAAATCTGCATATCTAATAGCCCGGTTTCTGGAATCTATACCAGGCCTTATTATGCAATCTTCATGTTTAACTTTATTAATTTTTAAATCAAATTACACAAAACAATTTACAAATTTTGCAGATATAATCTACTTTCTACCTTAACGAACTAACTAAACCTTAAGATTAAGGATTTCAGTAACCTTACAAATCTATTCATCTAATCTTATTAAAACAGTCTTTCTTCCACTTCTACACCAACAATATAAATCAAATCTGCATTTCTACTACAGCTTTAATCACTATAACAAACTATGAAAGACTGTTTCCTACAATTTTAAAATTTCCTCTTCTGCAACTGGTATCCTTCTACTAGTATCCATCTCCTAAAGGGACTGGCATCAGTAGATGGAGCTGGTTCGTCAGTTCCAGATATCCGGGTTGTCATCTTTCCTCTTCTACATAATCAGTTGTCTGTCCATTCTTATAATCTCCATATGTCTCCTCTGGCTCTCCTGAGATTCTCCTTTCTATGGTTTCTGCTCCTCTTTCCGATATCCATAACTGGCATCTTCTATTTATCAGTTGTGCATCTTAAATTAGGTCTTCAAGTCTGGTAATCTGTATCTTCAGTTTCTCTTGGTCCTATTTCCCTCCAACAATCTCTTAACTGATATTCTTTTCTCGTGGATTGAAATTTTCCTACATTTCTTTCTTGAAGTATTTTGTTACGAGTCATATACTCCTCTAACGCCTTAGCGCATATTATCTCAGACATATTTTCTAAATGTGCATAATCTTCAGCATCTCTTAAGATGTTCCATAAACATTTTCCTTGATTGTATAAAGACTAAAATTGAGTCATACCTTTGAAAACTTTTAAAAGGTATGACTCAATTGTAGTCTTTATACATGAAATTAGCTTCACTGTTAACAACGCTTTTATTTATAACTATTCAAATTTTCCTTGAAGTTTTCTTTGACCGTCTTCTACTAGTTCACTATATTTATTACACTAAAAAATAACATGTTCAGGCGAATCTAAACAGTGACATTGTTCGCATAAATCTGAGTTCTTCCCTATTCTTTTTAAATATACATTATATGGACCATGTCCTGTAACAAAGTGAAAAAATCCTTTTCTTGGTTCTATATGTTGCAATTTTATCCTCTCTTTAATGTCCGGAAGTAAATTGTGTACTCTTCTTCCTATGTGTGCATTATCCCACTCCTCTTGCCATTCCTGTAGTACATAATTCATCACTTCTTTCTTAGTATTGCATCTTTTCCCGATAATTTTGAAACTTTCCCATATTCTTCCTTCTTTAGCCAAAATTGCACCCTTAATCTAATCAATTGGCCAAACTCCTGCTACTGTTAGTAGGGCCAAAGTAGATGTCATTTTTGTAGCTCTGCTGCTGCGAAGTAGTTTTTCAGATTAAATTTCCACAGTATTTGACCCTTAACCTATGTGCCCATGTACTTGCACCATATCCTATTTACCTATTACAAAACTCATATGATATATCCTTGTTGCTGCAAACGGAATTCTACAGCTCTTTTATCCAATTGACGCTAATTTCATAATGACATTTACTGCCTTTTCTCTTACATACTTCATATGGCTGTTTAGAAGTAATTTTCCATCTAATTCTATGCATAAATACTGAAACGTTTTGTGTCATATTATATTTACATTATAGATTTTAATAGTATATTTACATAACAATTAGGATTTGCTTAATTCACATGGAACAGAATGGACATAGAAAGTATTCAATTATATTTTGTTTTTCACTCTGCAGGTTGTCAGCAAGAAGCAGACGGGAAATATATTTATTTCCCCTTTGAGTGTTGAAGTTGTAATGGCACTAGTGCATGCTGGAGCTCGTGGTGAAACTGCACGGCAGATTGCTACAGCACTACATCTTCCAGAGGACATTAATGTTGTGCATGCTGGATTCCATGCACTCATGTCCAGTCTTAAGGTAAACACAGTGTTTGTTTGTTTGTTTATTGTTCATTTTGTTTCACAAATGCAGGATTCTGTAAAGTGAGAGATACTCGTTGAAGAAAAGTTGCATATTATTATTGAACAAGTACCATATTTTTGGACTATGGCTCCGGATCATAAGACACAGTCCTGTATTTGTTATTAACATTTTGAAATAAAACTAATTAAGCTATTATTCTGTATTACTATGTGCACACATTTCCTTGGGCACTGATTTTATGGTGTGGTGTGGACAGGGGGAAGAAGAGAGCTATACGCTCGGGTTTCTGTAGTGTAGTTAACCGAAAGGAAAAAAAAAAAAAAAAATACTTCAACCAAATTGCGGGTAAGATAAGCAAAGATAGTCATGAGATGTGTGGACAAACAGTAAACTGAACTCCATCTGATAAGCTGTATGCTTATATATTTACTGTGTTATGAAGTACATAAAAGTAGAAAACAAATATTATGACATTGTAGTACGTAGGCTCTCACGGCAGGGGTCATTTCGTAGATAATGATTATCCGGACTTGTAGGCCATGGTCTAGTGGAAAATCTTCTTCCAGACATTTCGTTCGGAACTGTGTCGAACATCCTCATTGGCGTGGCCGTAACGCTGTCTTTGTACTCTCGGCTGTGACCGATACTGTATCAGTTGCAGACGAGAGTAGGACAGTGTTACGGCCACGTCACTGAGGATGTTCGACACAGTTTCGAACGAAACGTCTGGAAGAAGATTTTCCACTAGACCACGGCCTACTAGCCCGGATAATTATTATCTACCAAATATTATGACAGCTATAAACACTCACTCATTCTTTAAGTTAATTGATGGAAATTAATTGTTCCTTCATACTAGCCATGTATAGACTAAGGTTTTGGATAGACTCAGACTGAAAAATTCAATGCCATGGCCGGGATCTGAACCACAGATCTCCTGGTTTCCATCCAGTCGCTCTTTACCCATTGAGCTACCACGGCCAATGTGTCACCCTGACACTAAATTCTCCAATTGACTCATATATTTTCCTGGTAAACCACTAGGGGCTCTTGTATTCGAGATACACTGTTTGTGGCGACTTATGTTGCTACTGCTTATACTAAAGAAGTTAATTTTTTTTTTCAGGGTTCCAAAAATGTAACGCTGGAAATTGCCAATAAAGTATTTAGCCAGAAAAGTTACAGTATCTTAGAAGAATTTCAGAGCATTGCTGAAAAATCTTTTCTCTCAGGAGCTCAGCAGTTGGACTTTGCAGATTCTGTTGGTGCTGCAAAAGCCATTAACTCTTGGGTTGAAGAGAAGACTAGGAATAAGATTAAGGATCTCATTTCTCCAGGTAAAGCTGAAACAATAACATATTTGTATGTGAATTACAAGTAAGGTAAAGTGTGAATTCTTTGTCACTTACCCAAAATTCTTTTATACAGGATGATCTTAAACAGATGTCTATGATTATAGAACTGAAATCACAGATATGAAATCACTGATATGTGATTTATTTAATAAGTAAAGATTATGATTTAAGTTAAATTCCACTATATACAGGAAAATGTATTAGGGCTGTTCATTAAAGAATGATCACAATTTTTTTTTGACAACGTACCTTTTCTCATCCTCATAATTTTGATGGCCCATTCTCAAAATAGTCTCCCCTGAATGTGATGCACTTGTCCAGGCATTTCTACCAGTCTTCAAAGACATGCTGGAAGCCAGTTTTTGAGAGATCCTTCAAAATCGCCTCTGCACCCTTCACCACTGCTTCTGATGATGGATAATGCCTCCCAGGAAGACGTTTCTACAAGTTAGGGAATAGAAAAAAGTCACATGGGGCTAAATCCGGACTATAGGGAGGGTGAGGGATGCGCTTCATGTTGACTTTTGCAAGATATTCAGCAACAACATTGGCAATATGCGGCCGCGCATTATCGTGGTGCAGCATCCAGCCTGCTTCACGGAAATGTGGTCTTTTGCGCCTGATATGGACTTGCAATGTTTTCAGGACATCCCTGTAGTATTGTTCAGTTACTGATGTGTGTGCAGGTACAACATGTTGATAAACCATTCCATGAATATCAAAGAATGTGATGACCATAACCTTCCCAGCAGAGCAACCACCTTTGCTTTTTTGGGGATTGGTGATGAGATTTCCGCACTGAGCTTTGCTGTTTGCTCTCAGGATCAAAATGATGCAGCCGAGTTTCATCAGTAGTGATTATGTTTGAAAGAAACATCAGATCTTCCTCTAATATCAACTTTTAACTGCATGCAGACCTGCATGTGAATATCCTTTTGTTTGGGAATCAACAGTCTTGGAACCCATCGTGCACAAACACATCTCATGTGTAATGTTTCTGTCACCAACGTCTGGGTGGCACCCAATGAAATGTTCAGTATTTCAGAAAGTGATCGTAAGGTAATTCGTTGATCTTCTCTCACAATGGCAGCAGCAGTGTTGTAGTTTTCTTCCGTAAGAGCAATAACTGGAGCACTGGGTCCACCTTCCTTTGAAATTGATTGTCTCCCATCTTTAAACATTTTGAACCACCTTTGAGCTGTGCTGTAGGAAAGAACAGACTCTCCATAGCCTTCTGTAACATTGTATAGGCCTCAACTGAAGATTTGTTGTGACGAAAGCCGAATTTCAAAGCCGCATATTGTTCGTCGCGTGTTACTTCCATTGCAGCGGTAGGCGATACTGAACATGTCTGAATTTGCCTGATTCTCACAGGCGGGAACCAGGAGTACCAACAATGAAACTACTACGGCATGTTTGTTTCACATTAAGCTAACAGAATATAATAAGATTGAATGCGAAAAATTATGACCATAAAAAAATTAAGATCATTCTTTATGGTGGATCAGGAGATAAAATAGTAACTCAAAAGAAATGTATAAGCAAATTGTAAGAATGTAAAAATATTATAAAGAAATATATACAGACATTTTTTATGGACCTTTACAACTATAGTGAATATTATTTTATATTGAGTTTTGTTATACAGCATGCAAGTATAAAAATAAATTTTTGTGCATGAAGAATTGTGTTGTATGAATTGATGAAAAGTGCAGCTTCACCTAATGTTCAATTTGGACATCAAACATAGATAATGTATGTGTTTCAGATATGCTTAATGACCTGACTCGATTGGTGCTTGTGAATGCCATCTACTTCAAAGGCTTTTGGAAGGACCAATTTAATCCAAAATTGACTACATCAAAAGATTTCTTTATTAGCAAAACAGAGAAAAAGCAAGTGCCAATGATGTTCAAGAAAGCAAAGTATGGCTATGCTCGTCTTGATGAATTGGATGCCACTGCCCTTGAAATTCCCTATCAAGTAAGTCATTTAACATTTTTACAGAAATAAAGTTTTCAGTTGTTTATTTCATAGGAATTTTGTTCAAAATTAAACAGTGTAGACTTTGTATACATTTACAAATTATAATAGCTAATTAATTAATTTCACTTATTTTGTATATTTGATGAGTTTGTGAAATTAGTCCTGTTGTAAGGGGCTCTTCATTTGAAACCTAATAAAGCACATGAATTTCACCTCTCTCATAACCTTGCTGCTTTCCCCCGCTACTGGCTGCCATTGTGCACAGGAGCTAGCGGTGTGCACTCCACTCAAGCCATTGTACTGGCCACCAACCCACAAAGTCACAACTGCAACTTTGTTCACTTATAGCAGCTCCACTGCACGACTGATTAGCAAACCTCCTTGTCCTTTATTTATACCCAAGCCATTGTTTCTTGAAAGTTGCCGAAGCATCACAGTCTTACCAATGCAGCGAGGAGAGGGAACTGTCCAGACATCTCTCTTCTCTGTCGGCAAGTAACAAGCACTCTTCCACTCCATGGGCGTGGCTTGGGCGCTATCTGTCTCTTTCACTCCCTGCTTCTCTCTCTTTGGCATTCGCATAGGCACAGGCCGGCAGGAAACAATGCCGGCGACATATTTTCTTTGTGGGATTTATCTTTTTATCATAAAGACAACGATGACTTTGAAATAAAATAATCAATTTCATGTCAAATGAAACCATATGTCTTCTTTTCTGTTCCTGTGCAGTGCAATCGTATTTTTCTCTCTTTCTCTTTTGTGTAATTGCCAAACGTGAACATGGAAGCTCAGAATTGTGAGGTGTAGTGCTAGTGTCTAGTGATAAGTTAATGTTAATGAAAGGCATTGTGAATGGACCTATTTATTAAACTAGCAACAAGCTTTAGTGTTTGTGTTGCATTCGCGTAACTTTTTTATGCAAATAGTGCATTAATGTTTCACAACAGCATTCTAGTATCGAATTAAGTGTGTTTATATTTCTATGTTTTTTATTAACTTGTTTTGTTTCAGGATGAAAGACTTAGTATGATTATACTTCTGCCAAATGAAATCGATGGTATTGCCAATTTGGAATCAAAGCTGGCAGATGCAAACCTTGGTGAAATACTGAAAGGTTTCTATCGTACAGAAGTTGAAGTCACTCTTCCCAGATTTAAATTAGAGGTCACAACAGATTTCAACGAAATTCTTGTACAGGTAACTGCCTTAAACCTTTATTTCATGGTTAAATATGTCAATTTCATTAGGAAAGTAAACATGTAATTTTATATATCGAGATTTAACTGTATTGGAACACCACAGTGAAGTGAAAAATTATTAATTTTTAGATGAGTTGTATTTATTACACATCTGCTTCACTTTCGTACCTATTTTGAGGACATGTTTCGCAAATCATCGTTTGCATCTACGGCTCTTATGCGTAAGAGCCGTAGATGCAAACGATGATTTGCGAAACATGTCCTCAAAATAGGTACGAAAGTGAAGCAGATGTGTAATAAATACGACTCATCTAAAAATTAATAAGTAATTTTGTAATTACATATATTGTAAAACTGAAATTTCCTAACTTGATTGACTAATTTCTTGTACATTAGGGAATTATAGATTTTAATGGGGCACTGTTACTATATGCGCGCGATTTGAAGAGCGATTGGGTTCCAAGTCCTCATTCGTTAAGTTTCGTTTAACTCCGTAAGCATGGATGACAACTTTGAAATTTGAAAAGCGCTATACACTGACATCTAGGGGCTAACATGCTAAGCTTTATAATGTCTGCCATATTACATTTTAATTAATTTCGAGGTTAATTAGCTAACCAGTTTACAACAATCGTATGTTAGAATTAGAATTTTAGTTCGTCCTTGGCAACATATACGTGTAATGAGACACGTCAAAATGTATAAATACAGTATATACATAAAGCCAAATTGATTACATACAATATACACAGTAAGCAGCTTTTCTATGGTTTCATGTGGTATTTGCATAGACTAATTTACTACAAGAAATGTCATAATATAAATATTACAGGTTTGTGAATGTACTATGCTCCCAGTGCTCATTTACATGGTTATAGTTCTAAAAATTCATTAACTGTATAAAAACAGTGTGCATGCAAACATTTCTTAACCTTATTATTAAAGTGTTTTAATGATGCAGCTTGTTTAAATGAATTTGGAAGTTTATTATATAACATTATCCCTTTGTAGTTAAAGCTTCCTTCATAAAGGCTCGTTTGGTGTGCTCGAATTGCCAGTTTATCCTTGTTACGAGTGTGGTACATCAGCATTTACTTGAAAATGATTTATATTTGTATGAACGTTTGTGGATGTTATGGCTCTCGAAAGGGGACACATTATTATTCGTCTACCTCTGTATAACTGTGTTCTGAATGCAATTGAGCTGGCGTGGGCAAACTAAGGAATGTTTTCAGAGGATGCAATGTTACTTGTGATATCTCCGCTTATCTTACACGCTATTTTGCTGAACTGTGCTTTTCAAGGTTGACCACACTGCAGAAACAAAAGAGCGTTAGCTATCACATCTTCCCCTCTACCTGCACTACACCGTAAATCCAGCACTCTTCATATCTTGCGCATACTGTACATCTGAGTACACAAGCTTTCTTTAGTTGCAACTTTAATAAAAAGTGCAACTTGACTACAGCAGGCCTTTGATTATTTGCTTTAATGTAGGGAAATACTTCTATGGATAAAACTACACAATACTTATTCCAAAAATTGTCAAAACCCCTATATTATGTCCTAATATGAAGTAGTTTATGCATTTTTAACATAGTTACAATTGAGAAATAAGTTATTGAGTCATATTTTATTATGTACCGTTTCTTAAGGATGACTCAAACCTTAGAAGCATACTATGAATATGGCCGTCATATTCCAACATGATGGACAAATATTAATAACAGGGAAGCCATAAGTGAAAGGTCCACACAGGATTATTAAGGAAAGGCACAAAATATTCCAAGTTGGTTGTTTTCAATAATCTCTTTATACTCTCAACATTTCAAACATTATAATGTACATATTTTGCTTTACCTTAACATTACTAACAATAATGAGGTTTAGTATTGTGTTAATCACATGTCCTTGCCTCTGTTCGCTGAAAGTCTTTATAATTTCTTTTAATTTTTTTTTAAGTGTGCTAACTGCAAAATTTATAGTAATTCACCCAAGAAACACAGGGAAAATTTGGAATAGAAATTTAGAAAAGGTATGTTCAAATCTTACATTATGAAGTGAAGCCAAAAAAATGTTGTCCCAATGTTGTTATGTGCAGAGCAGTGAATAAGTTGAACAGTTCACAGTCCGAGATCCATATCAGAAGTAAGTCTAGCCCTCCTCGGTGTCATAGATGGTAGCATGTCTGCCTCATGTTCAAAAGGTCCTGAGTTCGAATCTCGGTTAGGGTGAGTTACCTGGATTAAGTCTTTTCTGGTTTTCCCTTATCCTGAAGGACGAATGTCGGGTAACTCTAAGCTCCATGGACCCCAGACTCATTTGAACATCATTTCATCCATTTCATTCATCGTTAAATGACTTAACATTGGAGGATATAAATTACAAAAAAAAAAAAAAAAAGGTAAGTCTCTTGTCTTCAACCTTTCCAGAGGAAAGGTGGGAGCCTGTCTCCCCCCCCCCCTCCCCTCTCGGTGTGGAGCTAATCAGCTGTCAGTCTTCTAGCTCCCTCTGCTGATGAAACTAGTGCTGCGCAGCGAAACTAATCTGTTTCATATAACCTTGCCCTGCTGACATGTATCACTGCGCGTGCAACTACCTTCCCCCTCCCCCTAATTGGCTAATGTTTTCACACCATAGGTCATAGGCAGTGCCTTCCCATCACATTTAAACCTGCAGTAAACATCATAATAATTGCCAGGAAGATAGATAAAATTATACAATTAAGGATATGAAGGCATGCAAAAATACACGTTTATAATGAAACTTGAGCAAGTTGAAACTGAATGAATGAGCAGTGAAACTGGAACAAGTTTATAATGAAGGGCCTTCAACTTTCTCCACTGGGATTTTTTAAACCAGCACACATACCTTGCAAAAATGCTTGTCTTTCAGTCTTAAAGTTGTGTCACGTCATACCTTACATTTTGTGTGTCCTTCATTCACCCAAGTCTCATCAAGGTATTATATTTTGCGACTTGTATCCCGGTACAGTCTGGTTGTCCTTAAATAACGTCTTCTCCACACAGCAATATCGCCTCTTAACTCCTAGCAAATGTTTCTTGCCTCTTTTTTCATTCACAAACCCCAACTGTAAAAGCAATCTATACAGACTAGATCTGCTGTAATTTGGTAAATCTGCATCCTCATTTACAGCAGACAAAATTTTATTTATGTTAAAGAGTTCATTTCTAAAGAAAAAACTATGCACATGACAACGCACAGCACTTTTCACAAACTCATTGCATTCTCCGAGCACGCACTTTTGTTTATTCTTGCTTTTGCCTGGAGTAGTAAGTTTTCCTGTTGTCTCAATTTCACGTCGCGATGTTCCTACAGACCTAACACTCACACCTGTAAGTTCAGAGCACAGCTGTTCGACTTCTCTCACTGACAAAGATGGATTCTTCTCTGTGAGTGCATTACACACATGCACCACAATTCTTTTTTCGCCGGTTAGTAAAGGTTTGCCCCTGCAATGCTTCAACGAAAAACAGGCGGTAGACTTTGCCATTATACATAAAATAAGTACATGCACAATAAACAATCAATAAAATAATTTAGCTCTTGTACTTGGCACAGGACACCTTAGAATGGCAATATATGACAAATCTGGTTCAAAAACAAGGTGTGATAAGTCATATAAACAAATATGTCACCACTACCGCTAAAGTATGTGCTATTGTGTTAGATGAAAGGCAGGCTTGAAAGCAAAGGAACCTCCTCTTTACTTTGTTTAAGAATTAACATGAATTTCAGATAAATCAACTCTGTTGCATAATATATTTAATTCAAACAGTTGTGAAAATATAAATTTGACAATTCTCTACCAACATATAAAGATATATCACCATATTAAATAACGAACTGACTTTTACTGCACAACAGTCTATACCACAACAGCAGCCAATGATAGGTGATTAGGTCATGTGACCGTTAAGAGATACGGGGCAAGCTTATGTAAAACAAGGATTAGTAGGTGGCTGAGAGTAACAAAGCAGCATGGCTGGTAAGCTAACCAGCTGGCGATACCCAACATCCAACAGAGCTCGGATGCAAAGAAGAGTCATAATTACTCGAAGTGGCTACATGTTTAGGGGTAAGCGGGTACAATTAAAACTTAAAACTTCACTGACATCAACTATTAAAAAACAGGAATTTTTCAGGCCATCCCAGTTCCATCTTTAGTTGATTTTTTTTTATCTATGCTATCCTGTCTTTGGGAGAACTAAACATTTTCAGTAATTGCTTCTTTCGGGATTTAAAAATGTATGTTACAGTTTAAAACTGGATATCAGATTTTTGTATATAATGTAACACTTGGTTTTACCTGCTATAGTTGAAATGAAAGTAATAATAAGACACTATTCATTTCAGATGGGGATGACAGATATGTTCAGTGGTTCAGATGCTGATTTCTCTGGTATATCTGGAAGTAAAGATTTGTATGTAAGCAAAGTTGTACAGAAAGCTTTCATTGAGGTAAATGAAGAAGGCAGCGAGGCCGCAGCAGCTACAGGTAATCTATGTTTTGTTATTGTGTGACATTTGCATGCTGAATGTATAGTTGCTCCATTAAGTGACCATAATCTAGAAGGAAGGGAGGACATTAGGGGTAGAAAGAAAAAGGTTCTACCATGGGATCCCTTAACACATTTAGGTACTCATTAACAAATGAAAAGTTAAGTTTAAAGTTGTAACATTTGACTTAGGCTTGTCTTTTGCTAAACTGTGAGCTACCTCGGACAGGTAGCCCTGCACAAAGGCTCATGTATCCAAGATTTCACTAGTAAAGGAAAAATTGCGCACAGTTACATATAATTTTTTTTTTCTCTAGGATGAGATACTCCCGTTTTAAAAAAAATTGAAGACACAAATTGCTTATTTTTGTAAATTCTTTAATTCTTTTTAAACATCAATATATACATGGAGTTAGTTATTATTAGGGAATCTAATTTATAAATGTTTTCCTTATGAAACTTGGGCATATCAAGAAGGCAGGACACTGAAATTTTTATTTTTTTATTCACTTTCACTTTAAAAAGGAAATTCAGTTTTATCTACTGAGAATCCAAAAATATCCGAACCAGCTGCACTGTTTTGCCTGACTGTCCTCAGCGCTCATTACCATCTGCCGTTATCATAGAAATAGTTTTTCCCTCCTCTTTTTAGAGAATTAACAAACAGACGTGATTTTGCCCTTTTTCCAACAAGATCTTGCAACAACTCATACAGTCAATCTTTTGATGAGAAAACAATTGAAAATGTATTTCACGACAGAAGTTTTAGTAGAGATTTGTAGCCCCATCGGTCTCCCGAACTAGCCCCCTGCAATTTCTATCTCTGGGATGTCTTAAAGTGATGTTTGCTTTCCTAAAGAGGTGCTAAACAGTGTGGACCATGACGGTGGCCGGTTTTAACATTTCCTTTAATAACATGGGTAAGTCTTAAACGCCCGATTTCACCAATGGATGTTAAGATTTAACACAAGTTTAGCAATAGTTAAAACAGAAATTGCATTTCACCAACAAGTGTTGGCTTAACACTCATATTAAATCTCTTGTTAAACTAACAAACCAAATTTCTGATGTTAAGTCCTTAAACAATTGTAAGATGGCGGGCATGAACCTCGCTCTTGATTTGCTTTATTTAAGACTGTCTACATGACATTCATAATAGAGTACGGCCTATGAGGAGAAATTATTTTGAGGAGCTATCAAAAGAAAATTTTCTACTGTCGAAACAAGTTGCTATGAAGGTTACTGCGGAAGTACAAGAGAGGTTAGAACATGCATCGAAAGGAATATGCCAATCTCGCCTTTGCTTCAAGTATTAATAACTTTGTGATTTTATAATTCACTGAATTAAGTGGATAATACACTGTCCACCTCCCGTCTTGAAATGTTAAAGGCACTCGTCACTTCTGTCCTTCGCACCTCGTTTTAAATTTACATAATACTGATGAAGTTGTTTCGTGCTTCCAGTAGTGTTACATGCATTTGAATTAAATTTGTTTCCAATATTTTCCCACGTGACATCTTTCTCTTTTAAATTCACCTCATCCGTCCTCTTATTTTCCACGATATCCTTATACTTCGTCACCATTTCAATTAACAATTCTTTCTCCAAGAATGAGAAATTTGTCTCACGGCTTTTGTATGCGATTTTGTTCAGCAGCCATTTTATCTACTGTGTGCAGACGAAAATGAATACAAAAGCACATTGCAATACGTTCAGAAAACCATTTGACTCATCCTTAGCCTTCTATAGTTGTAATATTTACAAGTTTCTTGGCGTTAACACGTGTTTGTTAACATTTTCAGGAAACAAGTTGGTGAAATTTAAGAAATTTAACAGTAGTGTTAGCGCTGTGACGGGTAAGGTTTTTTCCGGGGTTTTTCCTTATCCTTAAAGATGAATTCAGGTAGCTCTAAGCTCCATGGATCCTGGACACATTTGAGCATCATTTAACCCATTTCATTCATCGTCCGATATGACTTAAGTTGGAGGATGTAAAATTACAAAAAAAAAAAAAGAAAGTTATGTTACATTGTCGATTTTAACATCTGTTGGTGAAATTGGGCATAATGTAGTTTAAGGACAGCCACAAGTGCCTGAGAGCATGGACAGGCAAAACATTGCTCAGCCGGTGCCAATGTTTTTGGGTCTCTCTTTATAACATTAATGTGACAATTGCCCCTTGTAAGCTATAAATTAACAGTGGTAGAATCTTAACAAGAATAAAAAAAATAACAACATTAAAAACAACATGTAGGAAAGAACTGTTTGAGAGTAATGATTACTGTTTTACTTAAAAATGACAAAGGGTAGATGCCTTTAAGGTTCTATAATGAATTTAGAGTAATGAATTAAATGTCAAAACTGATCTGTATAACATTTAAGCCTAAGAGGTGTGAGGTATAACATAAGCAACATACATAATTTCTCTGGTAAGTAAAATAAGTGTTTCTCCAAAATATCTTCCTCTGTCAAGTAAATTTTCTTTTATGTATGAAACAACACAGTTTAACTAAATACTGACATTGCTTTTGCATGCAACTTACTACTGTGCACGGAAACCTAATATTTTAATCTTATAACACTATCCTTATGCTAATTGCAAGCAATGGTGTGGAAACCTAATTGCACCTACATTGTATATAAGGTTAACAATGTTATAGCATACATGCACCAGTAGTAGTAGTAATGCAAGCATGTGGAAAGTAGGTCCTTCCTTACCATAATAACGTTTAATCAAACGTACAAAAGTTCAGGATTGTGCATAGACAAAGAAACATTCCTTAGCACAGCCATTAGATGCCTGATCACAATCATGTAGGTGGTTTGGATTGAACTTGGTTGAGGAACATGCCAAAAGGACACTCAAAACGTAAAACTAATGAGAAACTTAATTGGATAACATAATAAACATATCAATCATTAATCCTTTCACTGATATAAGATCAGCACCTAGGGAAGTAGCTTTAGTAGAGTTAGGAAAGACAGGAAGAAATGGAATAATAATGGAAAGAATAATAAAATTTTGCTATAGGTGTTTAGCCAAAGAAGGGTAAATTATGAAATTATGCATGAGGCAGCAAAAAAGATTAGAGATAAGAGAAATTATGGAAAAAATAGGAATGGGAGATATATGTAGATTAGAGGAAAGGAATACATGCAATGTGGGTAAATTGGTAAAATGAAGATATAGAAAGACAGAAAATATGGGGAAGTCTATAAAATATGAAATCATTACAATTTCACAAGCAAATAAAAAGAAATTGGGGACGACAAGCATATGTAGATTACTGCAATAGGCAAGAGAGAGAAGGGTTAGCTTGGATGAGAACAGGAACAATATTTCTAAGAGGGATAAGAGGTAGGGTAAAGGAAATTTGTGAATTGTGTGGGGGGAAAAGAAAGCATAGAACACTATGTAACAGAATGCGAGGAGGTTGCAATGTGGGGAAAAAATGTGTGGGAGGAAAAATGGGAGAAAGTACAGAAGAGGATAGTAGCTATAAAAATGTTAACGGGCAGGGAGGAAAAGGAGGTAAGAAGTATTGGTGAGTTCTTGCAGAAAGTAAAAGAAAAATGGGCCAGAAATGTAAAGAATATAAGAAAGGAAGATGAGGGGGAAGAAAGGGGCTAATTAAGTAGCAAGGAGGCATGGAGGTTAAGAGCTACCTGGCAGAGCAGAAGACCAGGGTGTCATGTAAGCCAAGGTAGCAACAAGGTTAAGACAAAAAATGATGTCCATGTCAAAATGTGGGAGAACCAATGTGGACATGTATAGACGTCCTGTGCATACATGTATTTAATGCTTATTTAATGCTAGATATTTTAATCTTTGTTTTTTACAATAAATTTAAGTACTATAAGAAATAAAAAACTTACCCTTGAAGGCTACTTCTTGAATGATACCCTCAAAACATGGATAAATGCACAAGGGCACATTTTCACATTCATGGCAAATCATACTGATTTCTTTGCTAACTCCTTTTTTTTGTGGCACACAAGACAGTTTTGAAATGAATATGACCTTTTTCCTGTGGATATTATCCTTTTAGGAAAGTGCTTTCTTTCATGTATGAGGGGTGCTGGGGTGATGGATTTCTTACCCCTGTATGAAGAGGCCTCTGCATGTTAGGGTACTCAGCGTAAGTCTTGGTAGATCATTGTCTTGCATGAATTCAGAGCTCTCCAAATTACTAAACAATTGTATATGTTCATATCCAGCTGGCGTAAAAATATGTTTTTATGCCAGTTAACTGTTTATCATAAAGAGAATATGCTTTTAGTGCCTGATGGAGTAATCCACACCACCAGTATTTGACTGAAAGTGCAAATTTTGGTTGGCCATCAGAACTCACTATATGTCCGAGGCTGTGCACGTGGAGATATATATATATATATATATATATATATATATATATATATATATATATATATATATATTTGTGTTAAGTTATTTTGACCACTCCATAATGCTGATTCTTCACAAATACCTGAAGGAAACTCTTCATTGCTACCTACAATATCCTCAACACCTCCCTCAAAATCTGAAAGTTGCCATCAATATCCAAATCACTGTCAAACAGCAAAAAGTCACTCCACATTTTCTGGAGTGATATCAGAAGCTCATATACTTTCAAATCTAGGTAAATAATTTATTTGCATGCATTAAGATAAGCCATGGTTAGCACTGAGTTGTAACAATTTCAAATATGCTTATCAGTTAACTCCCGATAAACTAAAAGAAATCACTTTGAACCCCGAGAGAGTTTAAATAACTAAATTACTGAGTGAAAATAACAGCTGCATAAAACTACTATAACCTTTGGTTGTGAAATATTCTGAGATATACATACAGTTACTTCTTTCGGAGAAACTTTCTTTTGTGCAACGCAAGAATATTTTCAAAGTCCAAAGGTGCATGTATACGCATGCGCAAGCAGACGAACAGCCGGTTCTGGCGTTACAGCCAACATGAGAAAGATATAAAGGCTCTTGAAACATGTCTTGTGAAAAAAACAGTGTGAGTGAAGCAGTGTGTCAATATCTTCTCGATTCACTTTTGTGCTAAGTAGTTAGTTATCTGATAGCAATATGCAAATACATTTTCTTGGGTTATCTGCCAAATGAATTCTGGAAAAGCTTTCAAGAGCTAATGTTGCCTCAGGGAATAATATTAAGGTGTTGTCCATGTATTCTTATAATCACTATGGTGGGGGTACAGGCCAGATGCCTCTGTGTGATGGACAATGGTGTTTTGTAATTTGCCCATTCCAGGATCTATGCCGACAGTAAAACCAGGGCTGGATTTTGGCTGTCTGACAAATCTTCTCACATGTTTGTTGAGCGCATAATTTCAGATGCTATTCAACTGCAAACCTGTTTCCCTGTTAATATTATTTGGTTTGTATTTGATGGCTATTTAAAGGTCCAGTCCCAATAGCTTGCACATTTAAAGATGGTAGTTTAATTTAGTTTCGATCTAATCTCTCTTCAAAGCAGTGCTCTGCAAGGCCAGATTTTTCTGGGTACATCAGATGGATGTAACTCTAATGCTTTTTAGACGTTCTGTGAGTTTTCCTGTCTGTTCATTGTAGATCCTGCCATTTCATGCGATGTGCTGTACTCTGTAGCCATGGTTGCTAAAGTGTATGTCTCTAGGCTTCTGCTGTGTAGAGGGTCGTGGTTTGAGTCCCGCTTTGGGCATGGATAGTTGCATACTGTGTATATGTGTAAACATATAGAAAAACAAAACCTTAGAGCAATGAGCAATGTGAAAGTAAAAATGACAAAAACAAGGAAAAAGAAATATGAGAGAGAGAGAATATATCTTTTAATGTAATTAATTTATAAATATTTACTAATGTATATAGTCTTGTAAACTGGAAAACAGATGTGATGTAATAGACTCAAATCATGAATTAGGGTAATTAGGCAAGAAGAAACCCATTACAAGTTAAGTGCTAAACATTCTTAGAAAAATATAAGGAATTGAATTCCTTCATGTGCCTTTCTAAGGAATGGGGAGGGGCCACATAAAACTGGCGGATGTTACCTGCTAGTAGTAGTACTTTTGGGATTGTGATTTCATTACGGAGGGGATTCAGTACATAGGCCACCATGTTGGGTCCAATGTTTCTGTGTCCCCCTGGTGAGGCACCCCCGGGAGGAAAGATGAGGCAAAGGAGATAGAGGGTGGCCGACCCAAGGAGCCACTACAGTACAGAGGACAGGGTTCCTACAGTTTACTTGTATAGAGACTTCCCCCGACAGGCCAGGACAACGAACTCGCTCCCCTACAGCGGGACAGACAAGCCCAACAGCCGAGCCCTAATGGTCCCAAGGCAGGCGATCCAAGCCCCAAAGGTCCCTGGCTGGCAGTCACAAAATGGTCCCAGCAGAGGAGCGGAGATGGGCAACCAACCTACCAGAGGAGGAAGTAATTTTCCTCAGAGTATATCATCCTGCCATGCACTGCCGAGACTATCGCTGACACTTCTACCCTGAAAGAGACCACCAGATGAGAGATGATATGAAATAATGGGACAGGAAATTCGGGGGATGTAATTAGTCTGCCCAGCATTTGCCTAGCGACCCGGGAAAACCCCTGAAAAATCTCATGGGTCAGGTAGGTCGGCTACGGGAATCAAACCTGGGCCTCCCGAATGCAGGCCACAGACAAAACTGCCTGAGCCATCCTGCTCGGTGCTAGTAGTATTACTTTTAACTGCAGTTGCATAGATATGTCATATTATTCCAAAAAGAAAGAGAATCATAGTATTGAAATAAGTTATTTTGAAGATATAAAATAGCTACAGATAGTTGTTTTATTGGTAAAGGCTGGTAAACCAATAATATGAGCTGATGAACTGAATGCAGATTTATTTTGTAAATACTTTTTAGTTACTTTGCTCTTCTCACTCTGTTTATTCTTTAAATAAGGAAATAAAGTTGGTGGTTGGTGTCATTTACTTCTGTTAGCTATGTAATTTGGATTATATTGGAGATACATTGACAGTACTGGTATAGCTAGCAATGGTATTGATGGGAGTAGTGATGGTTCAGATGTTCTGGGTTTGTTGACATTTGTTAGTACCTCTTATGCTGCCTGGCGGTATTACCCTAGATGGCACATTATATGCTTTTGTTAAACCATAATCGCATTAGAAAATGTATACAAATGCATAAGCAAATTAGAAAATTATCTTTTAGTGAAAAAAGTAATGGGGCAACTCTTCAAGCTTCTTTCAGAGCACCTGTACATCAGATTCCTGTGCTCCGGGCTGCTCTTCAACTGGGAGTAGTGGTTCTAATAGGTCAGGGGAAGACAGGTTGTGCTGGTGTAACGTCAGCTCTGCCAGCTCTCACCGCAAAATATGCTCCCGAACGAAAGGCAGGTTAGCGTGTGACATCACCGTGCTGATTACTGCTGTCAAAGGGGAAGGAATAGTTGGATGTGTGCGGGTAGGAAAGACAGGAAACGTATTGGGTGTTAATATGTACAACTTACATCTTGGGTGTTGTAATATTAATGCTGACTGCTTTAATTACACAATTGGTCACAGTTTATAAACAATTACATTTTGGCTCTGTGCTATGAGAAAATATATAAAACTCCAAACTCGAGTTTATCTGAAGGACAGGCATGTTATAGAGTAAGTAAAATAAAACAAAGTAATTTTCTCTACAAATTAGAGGAGACCCACTCAACAAAATTATGTGGACGTTTTCCAACACTTTCTGTTTCGTTTTTCTTTAACTAGTTTATCAATATCAGGACGTAATGTCTGGGAAATTTGTAATCAAAGGCTGTCTGTTAGATTATGATCCGACAAGGTACTTCGGGGTTTGGACTTAGCTAATTTCATAACAGAAAAAAATTGTTCGCACACATATGTGAAGCCAAACATACACAATGTCCATGCAGCAAGCGAATACAACCTCAAAAATCTGGTTTGGGGGACATTCTTGTAAAAATCAGCCAAGTCTTTCTTGTCCTTCAATAAATCATCACTTTGTAAATTTAACAGTTCTGTTAGGTATATGGCATCTACATTGTTGTCATTGAGTGTGCTAGACCTGACTAAACCCTCAAATTCTGTACTCACTGCCCTATTTATATAGGCAACTTGGCACTACAGGGCTCTTGCCTGACGTCACACGTACTGCAGGCCACGCTCCTAGCTGAAATACGTCACAACTCTTGAAGCTGTCTTCCTCTGCAATAGGTTTACATTTTAACTCCTTATTACAGGAATAATTTTGTTACATATATCACTCTTACTCTAATTCCTAAACTAGCTTTATATCTTTTCAAAGATGCCATAAGAAAAACAATTTGAACAATCATGATCATTAAAGTGAGAAAAATGGACTGGTTGTGCATTCTAATCCAAACAATCTTTGCATTTGCCATTTTTGTTACTGCATTTTATGTTAAAATAAAATTGCTGCAGTTGCTTGCCAAAAACGAAAGTAAGCATGCACCCCAATTAAATTACTCTGGACTTCAAGTCTTGTCAGCTTTTTTGCACTAGGTAATATGAGGGTATTTCCAGAAGTGCCCAACCTGATTATGGATAGCAGTTTTTATTTGAAAAAAAAAATTATTTAGTACAAAGAACTAACCTTATAAGATTTTAGTTCAAAGTTTGACAATGCTGCACTGTTAAGTATTTGTTTAGCAGCCATCAGTAGTTAATGCTTTCAGTGAGTTCGTAAACATAGCATAATAGGTCATTGTTATGTGATACTAGGGGAGTTCAATAAGTAATGCAACACATCGAGATTCAAAATGCGACTCATCTAAAATTTAATAATGCAACACATGTTTTTTCTCGGCCAATTTTGGTTGGAAAAACCTTACATTTCTTGTGAAACATTCCCGCTTGGTCTCATAAAGTTTCATTGACTTCTGATAAGTGACAGCGCTATATGGAGCTTTTAAAATGACATTTGTAATGGAAGTGTGTTCCAAACAATGGGCAGTGATTGAGTTTCTTTTGGCGGAAAACCAGGACATTTCAGATATTCATAGATGCTTGCAGAATGTCTACGGTGATCTGGCAGTGGACAAAAGCACAGTGAATTGTTGGGCAAAGTGTGTGTCATCATCGGCGCAAGGTCAAGCAAAACTGTCTGATCTCCCACGTGCTGGGTGGCTGTGCACAGCTGTAACTCCTGCAATGTTAGAGCGTGTGAACACACTCATTTGAGATGATCGCCAGATCTCAAACACCTCAGTGCTCAACTGGACCTCTCTGTTGGTAGTGCTGTCACAATTGTTCACTAGTTGGTATATTCAAAGGTTTGTTCCCGGTGGGTCCCTCAATGTCCAACCGAAGACCATAAAGAGCAAAGGAGAACCATCTGGGTGGAATTGCTTGCTCGTCATGAGGCTGATGATGTCAGTTTTTTTTGTCAAACATTGTTATCGGTGATGAAACATGGGTTCATCGCTTTGAACCCGAAACAAAACGGAAATCAGTGGAGTGGCGCTATACCCACTCCCCTGTCAAGGAAAAGTTTAAAGCCATACCCTCAGCCGGTAAAGTCATGGCTACAGTCTTCTGGGACGCTGAAGGGGTTATTCTGTTTGATGTCCTTCCCTATGGTCAAATGATCGACTCTGAAGTGTATTGTGCTACTCTTTGAAAATTAAAGAAATGACTTCAGCGTGTTCATAGGCACAAAAATTCAAACAGACATTTACTCCATTATAACACAAGACCTCACACAAGTGTTTGTACCCGAGAGGATCTCACAAAGCTTCAGTGGACTATTCTTCCACATACTTCCTACAGCCCCAATACAGCACTGTCGGATTTCCATATGTTTGGCCCAATGACAGACGCAATCCTTGGGATGCACTATGCGGATGATGAAGTTATTGATGCAGTACGACGTTGGATCCAACATCGACCAGTGGAATGATACTGTGCAGGCATACGGGCCTTCATTTCAAGGTGGCGTAAAGCCATAGCATTGAACGGAGATTACGTTGAAAGATAATGTTGTGTAGCTAAAAGATTGGGGAATAACGTGGTGTATTTGAATGCTGAATAAAACAACCCATGTTTCAGAAAAGAAGTGTTGCATTACTTATTGAACTGCCCTCGTATTACTTAAAGCCCAGGGAGTTTCTACTCTATAGAAGTCTGCTCTTTTGTTTTGCAATAGTAAGATACTGGGTGACAAAGTTTAAACAAGGCCACGCAAGCTGCCAACATAAACAATGCAGTAGTTGAATAAATGAAGTGATCATGTCATATGGATGGGAAAATCCACAAAAAGGTATCCGATGATGGTCAAATGAAAATACGTGAGTCATCAGACATGTTGTGCATTTCAAAAAGTGCTGCACATTGAGTATTGACTGAAAATGTGAACATGAAAAAGATGTGCACAAGATAAGTGCTGCATTTGCTCACAGTGGAACAAAAGCAGAATTGCAAGGGTGTTTCAGTCAAGTTTTGGGCAATGTTTCACATAAAGCAAAGTTTTTGCATCAATTCATAACCAAGGATGAAACATGGGTCCATCAGTTGCCCATAAATGCAATAGTGATCTATTACACTGTGATAAATGAATGAAAGTGCATCAGAAGCCATGTATTCGCTTACTATCTTCTCAGAAGCTCTTGCAGTTGTCTTTGATGTTATCAAAACGTTAATGATTATTTGCTGTACTATATGCGCATGTTATCTTGAGCGGTAATTTTACGGTGTGGTGCGAGCAGGGGAAGAAATTAGAGCTAATGCTCTTTTGTTTCTGCAGTGCAGTCAACCTAGAAAAATGCAATTCAGCCAAATAGCGTATAAGTTCAGCGAAGATATGTGTCTCAAGTGTGACATCTGGACAAACAGTAAATTGAACTAGATCCGATAAGCTATATTTATATACTTACTATTTGTATAACAGATAAAAATAGAAAATAAATATTATGACAGTTATAAATACTCATTCACTTTGTGATTCTTCGAGTCTGGTGCATCACTTTCATTGCTAGTATCCTCTGATGTTTTGATGATAATTTCATCAATTGCATTTTCTACTACACCGTCGTTTCTCCAGTATTTCACTTCCAGCTCTTGGACCTTCTTGCAATGCGTTGCGGTTACGGAAGTAATGCTTCCATAGATTTCTGGCCGACATATCACCAGTAGCGTTGCATCCTGTGAAAGCATTCTTTATTTTTGCCCATGCCAGCTCAATTGCATTCAGATCACAGTTACATGGAGATAGACGAATAATAATATGTCCCCTTTCGAGAGCCATAACATCCACAACATACATTTATTGTAAACTTGTTAGCTAATTAACCTCAAAATTGCTCAAAACGAAATATGGCACACATGTGAAAGCTTAGCATATTAGCCAGTAGATGTCAGAATGTAGAGCGAATTTCAAGTTTCAAAGTTGTCAACTGTGTTTACGGAGTTACACGAAACCTACCGAATGAGAACTTGGAACACGAGCGCTCAACGTACTGCGCACATATAGTATGTCCATTAGCTTTAACATTATGTTAAACATATAATAAAATGTTACCAAGCGTTGTGCTACAGCAATGCAACCTGCTCTGAGAAATTGCACCTTTATCTTTAGTTGACCACAAACACAATAAGGATAGTTAGCACATAAATTCTTGGACAACCTATATATGTGGAAAGATAAGAGTCAGACTGAAAAATTCAGTGCCATAGCTGGGATTTGAACCACAGATTTTCTGGTGGCCGTCCAGCCGCTCTAACCCTTGAGCTGCTATGGCCAACGTGCCAGCATGACATTAAATTCTGCAACTGACTTGTGTTTTTCCCGGTAAACCACTTAGGAGTTCTCATAAACACATGAGACAACTACCTTAATGGCGACTTACAACGTGTAAGTACTTTAAGACCTGGGCTTTATAGTTAACCACTATTAGGTCAATTAATGGAAATTTAATTGTTCTTTCACACTGGCCATGTGTAGGCTAAAGTATGGAAAGATAGTCATGTCGGCACGTTGGCCATAGTAGCTCAAGGATTAGAGCAGCTGGACGGCCACCAGAAGGTCCCTGGTTCAAATCCCGGCTATGGCATTGAATTTTTCAGTCTATCTTTCCATTCTTTAGCCTACACACAGCCAGTGTGAAAGAACAATTAATTTCCAATCTATATATAATCTTATTATAAGTTGCTTTTGCTATTTATGACAAGGTAAGCATTTTGAAAGTTTGCTTTTAAATACCTGCATTGTTGGGTTAAACATTTATCACATCTTCATAGTATCAGTTGGATTTAAATTTGTGTTGTTTGTAATTGCATATGCAATTTCTGAATGTGATGTGCATTTGTATCCAGCTTTTTGTTTTGTCTTTTATAGCTGCTGTTGTGCGAATGAAACGTTCACTAATGGAGACTGAATCAATAGAGTTCATTGCAAATCATCCATTTGTTTTTATTCTACGTGTTAATGAAGTGGACCTTGTTTTGTTTATAGGAAGATTTAGAAAGCATACAGGCAATGTAAATATTTATCATGAAGAGCTTTGATTACAGTAGCTATTTGTTTATATAATAAGCTTATAATATAAGCTTTGTACAGTAAGCTTATAACAGTTGATGGAAATTTAGATTTATGGTTAAATTGTGTGAGATTGTTATAACTAGGCCCACCCCTCGGGGGTGCAGATTTTAAATCCCGGGTATGTGACTGGTGCCCACTCAGCATCGTGAGGAAATATAGGAACTTCCGATATGTAAGTGGCAGTGGTCATGAAAGCCAACTTTCTGGCTGGGTTCGTCGAGATGCTGACCACATCTCCTCCCTGTATCGGTTGGATGATCGCCCAACTCTTCCTTGCGTATGTGGGTGTGAGGCTGGCAGTCGGTTTGGCAGACCCTGGTCCGATATGGATTGTAGTGCCAAGGGTTTAACTTTTACTATAACTTGAGCTAAGAGTTGAGGAAAAGTCCTTTTTTTCCTAGTGTCTGAAGATGAGGCCCAATGTAATGTATATTAATTATGGGTCATTGTAGGCCAGAAAATGGAGGATTTTATTTGTCCTTTTCTGACTTTTTAACTATTTGGTATATTTAAGGGTACTTTTATAGAATTTTTATTTGTCCTTTTGCCTTTTTAGCTATTTTATTAGCATCTTTGTATCGTTTAACTCTTTTTTGTTTTTTAGCTTTAAGTTCTTTTGACTATCTTTTTCCTGTTCAAGTGAGTCTATCATCGGTTCTAATTTCTTTTAACTAATATTCACTCCTAAGACTAGCTGCAGCAGGTAACAGGTGAGAGGACCCTTTCTATTTTATTCAAGTCATTAGCACCAGCAGAGAACTTATGTTTCAAATGGGATTGATGTTTGTCCTTGAGCTCTACTAGGTGAGCAACCAATTGGTGTCCTGCGGTGTTGTCGTATTGCATTCCCCCTATGTGGTGTGTGACGAGTGCCAAACTAATCAATCTCTAATAAATACTATTTGCGCTAAGACAAATATTCAGATTTTGCAAAAACTGATCCATGAGGAAGGAGAGAGTAACATTTAACATAACCGTAAAACCCCCATATTTTTAGCTCAAATAGTTTTCCTAATACAAATAAATGAAGTAGATACCATTATAACAATGCATTGCAATGTAAGCACTGTAATGAATATCATTATTGGTTGACATGTATGCGTGAATGTATATTTGAAATTACTCATAACTGAAACGTAAACATTTGACATGACGTGATAAAAGAAATATGTACTTTGAATAAGCCAAGGTGTTTATTAAATTCGATGAGAGTAAATGATACACTTCCTGCTAGTCTGGCAGAATGTGTCTGGTCACATTATATCTTTGTTTATGAATGGTTCGTAATCTCTATTTACTATAGAGGGTTCAGAGCAGTAATGTTCCACGAAAGTGTATCAGCTGGATAAATGAGATATGATCCACCTTCCCCCTTACTACTGCCAGAACAATCCAATTGTGTTAATGTGGGCTCAAATTATGTTGCAAACAAGATATAATATTTGCCCGCCTCGGTAGCGTAGATGGTAGCATGTCTGCCTCACGTTCAAGAGGTCCCGAGTTCGAATCTCGGTCAGGGTGAGTTACCTGGATAAGGTTTTTCTGGGGTTTTCCCTTATCCTTCAAGACAAATGTCGGGTAACTCTAAGCTCCATGGACCCTGGACTCATTTGAGCGTCATTTCACCCAATTCATTCACCGTCCGATATAACTTAACGTTGGGGCGGACGTAAATTACACAAAAAAAAGAAAGAAAAAAAAAGATATAGTATTTTTAAACTGACTGACGTTGAACGACTTATTCATGAAGAAATTGACAAGGAACACAACAAGACTGGGAAAACTGCATGAGACGTCAGATAAACTACAAGTAGCATGTAACGAGATTTTGGAACCTATTACCATAAATTTGCAGGACTCAGACGTTGAAGACAATGACAATAATGAATTATCTCTTAACGTAAGTAACATTCACAGCTATACGTATGCACCACCGGTATTTTTGTTGGATTAGAAAAATTAGTAATTCATAAACTAATTAATTTTAAACTAAATAAAACCATTTGCATAATATACGAATATCCATGTCGCAATAGTGATTTCAGCAACTGCATTATTATAAAACTTTGGGAAATTCAGTTTGCGTTCCCTTACGTCTAGCGGCACAAACACTCGCAAGTGTGCGAGAGAGAGAGGGAAATATAAAGAGTGGGGATAACGAGGTGGCAATGCTGAAGGTTCTAGCGCATCTGATTTGCTGCAAGCGAGAACTCTTCCCATTTGAAACACATAATAGTAAATCCTCTCTAAATATCCTGTTATTTTTCTCTACAAGGTTTCATTTATTGCAGTGCCAACTGAGGTAAGCTTTCTGAAATTGAATTTGTGTAGACCATGGCTGGTTAAACCAAGTATGATTTAATTATATCTATTTCAATTTTTTTCCCCAAATGTCCATTGCTAGTTGCTGGATCAGCAGAAGCATTTCTTTCATGTAGAGTGTTTTTTTTTTCTATTTTTTTTAATGAATCTTGTGCTTTCAATTTTATTTATTAAATATCTTACTGAAAATCACTTTATTAATTTGAAGGTAACACTTCTTTACATCCTGTTTTCCAATCTTTAGGTCCTTTTTGGGATAATTTTAGGTCATTTTAAAGGTCCTTTTAAGACAGTTTATAGGTCCTCAACTTCAAGCTCTAATCATAACACTTTCTTCTTGTACACTTAATTTTGGTTGGTTAAGCAAACTGGTTAAGCCAAAATTAAGTGTAAGTGATGAAAGTGTTACAATCTCACTCAGTTTAACTGTAAATTTAACTATTTATTATTTATTTTTATAAACATATTTAAATAGTCAAAAGTGAATACTAAATGAAACACAAACATTTTTAATAACTTAAGTTCATTACTTTCTGGTATTTCTGTTTATGTAATGTTTAAACATAAAAAGCAAGTACCAGGTATGAAGAATATTTAACGTACATCAACTAGTACTTAACGTATAGTATAAAATAACTGATAACATTTTACTAGTTTTTGTTATATAAATTCTTAGTTACTGTGGTATTGACATGTGTGCAATATCTTTAAAAGTATTGGTGTTTAAGTACTCATCATTCTAGCAAATAAGAAATAAGGTTTACAAAAGCTTTTATTTCATACTTCTCTTATGCTGTGATCGTTTTATTTGGGAAACAATTTTTCTTTGCTTTGATAAGAATCTCAAGAAGCCAGGATCAAATTTTAAAGTTGTGTGTAATATTTTTTTTACAGGTGTTAAATTTAAAACTATTTATTGTAACTTAGATTATACTGTAAAGTTATATAATAATTACAGAGTGGTTGTTTTATGACTTCGCCCCGATCATGTGTTTGCATTCTCTGTATACTATCTACTGCACCAAAGGATCTTAGATTCTAGAACTTGTGCATTGTATACTCATGTGTAAACAGTACACGTACTGCCAGTAGTATACACCCAGAAAAAAGAGGAGGGGAACATTGTACATTAATTAAAACTTCACGGGTGAGCAGCTGTGTCAAAGAAACTAAATTCAAGTTTTTTGCCATTCCAAACTCCATGGCCTTCTTCAGAAAAACACTGGCCAACCATCCCCATATATATAGAGCCTTCCTCATGTGAATGGGGCTTGTGTCACGCCACTGTATAGTAGTCTGTCATTGATCCGACTGGTTCACAGGAAGGATGAACTCACTTTGTTTTAGCAGAAGGTGGTGCAGTATCGGCCAGGTTAAGTTTTTTGACTTTACTCTGTAACTGTGGTTAATCGGAATCTTATATTATTCTCTTACCTCAAGACATGTTCTATAAATAGTATAATGTAATGATTTTTATTTTTATTACATCGAAAGTAAAAAAGCTAGAATTAAGAGGCTTGTAGAAAGTGTCTTGCACTATCAGCCACTGTCTTGTCTGTTACAATATAGATATTGTACTGTCACATATAGAACAGTAGTAGAATACAAAAACATGGGAACTTATTGTTACTATTTCTGCTGTTTACAAATGTTTAGCTCACTGGTTTACAGAGATCGCAAATATAGCGCTGCTATTGGCCTCAGAATATCTTCCGTCCGCTAAGAGCTACACTAACCACCATCAAGCACTCAGAGCAGACAAAGAACTGAAGAGAGGAAGAAGATATCCGACTATAGCGCACATGGATGCACAAGCTTGCTTCTGCTTACTGGAAATTCTGCCACATGGAGGCAAAAAGGGAAATAACTGTAGTGGCCAGTACTGCATGTCGGCCGATACTGCACAACTCTCCCCTATAGTACTGCTTACTGGAAATTCTGCCACATGGAGGCAAAAAGGGAAATCACTGTAGTGGCCGGTACTGCATGCCGGCCGATACTGCACAACTCTCCCCTATAGTTTTCTGCGTGGTCCGTCATCTGGATAGCGATTCTCCAGTGTTGGGTTTTCTGTACGGTGCATCATCTGGTTAGGGTTGCTGGAGTCCAAGCTGTACTTAATTGAAATTCTGAAACTCTATTGAAATTCCATTGATGAAGTTTAATCTTGATGACTTCTTTAATAAGTCTGTCAAAATGCTTGTCCGGACGTTCCAGAACTGAGGCGTCATTAAAACTAATTTTGTGAACTTACACTATACAATGTTGAGCTATAATTGACTTCTCTGGTCAAACGAATCTGATGTTCTTTACACCTCTCTTTAACTGTGCATCCTGTTTGTCCAACCCTTCCACATTCACAACGAATCTTATATACCCCTGAGACCTTAACTTTCAACAGATCGTTTACCAGCATAAGGTACTGCTGGATCTTTCTAGTTGCGATGAAGTAGGTTTTAATATTAAACTTGGAAAAAATGTGGGCAATCTTGTTGGAAATGGCGCCATAAAAAGGTATAAACAAACATCTTGCTTAAACGGTGGTTTCTGTGGCTTTGACATTCTATTTATAGTAAGAACCATCTAATTCCACAAAATAATCATTAACTACCTCCTTTTTGGCAAGCTTTTTTAGCATAAAGACTCTGTTTCAATTTTGGAAACTGAAAATAATCTGAGGGGATGTAAATCTGATAGGGTATGCAGGGAAGCAATTACAACTGTAACTCATTGATTCTTGGGCCATTACAATAAGAGCTGTATGTAATATTTTTGCTAAATGTGACCCTTCTTATTTGATCTCATTCAATTACAACAATAAGTTTGCATAATACATGCTGTTGATTTTTTTTCCTTTGTGAAAATAATCAGTGAAAGTGATCCCACACAAATCTCATAAATCTGCTATCATGATCTTAACTGCAGATGGTTTTTGCTTCTTTAGAGCCAGTTCTTCCTACTTAGTCCCGTGTTTTAATTGTTCCTTTGTCTCATATGTGAAGTGATGGACCCATGTTTCATTCATGTGTATGAATCCCTGCAAAATCTTGATGTTTACTGTGAAACATTTAACTGAAACATCTTCACAATGCTGTTTTTGTTTCATTATGAGTCAAGGTGGCACCCATCTTGCACACGGCTTTCTCGTGTCCAAATTTTCGATCAATACGAGATGCATGGCACTTTAAAAATGCCTGCTAAGTTCTGCATGTTGTGCACAATGAGTCATTACTCATCCAATACCATTTTATGAATTTTCTTTACCATTTCTACATGGTTGATCACTGCAATGTTTATCTTGGTAGCTCTCATGCAGCCTACTTTAAACTCTGCCACGGTATAGTTTGCTGTTGTAGAATTTAGCTCAGCTGTAATATTGATTGGACTGGGGCCTTTCAAATGAAACTATTGAATCACTTAGCAATGACTAATTATTTTCCAAGTTCAGACATTCGCTGAGAGATACATTATTGATGGTTTCCAAACAAGTATTAAACAACATAGCTCTACCAAACCTCAAAGTAACACTTTAAAAGGTTGAGAGTTCTACTGTAACTATTTTTCTTGAACAAAACTGCCATCTATATGTCAGGTCCCATACTTCTGAGAACTACCCTTATAAGATGTACTATAATGAGAACCATGTTAAAAGTGTACATTTCTGTTGAAACATTCCTGGCATTCCTCATCATCATGAATTTGTAATTCATGAATTACAGTGACTCTGGCGTTTCAGCTTTAAATGCTTAGCTGCTATAGAACAGAGGTTTTTGATTTGCTTTGTAACACGTCTTAGAAACTTCTTTGGAGAGCATTCAAATGAAGCACCAATTTCGTCAACTTTTTTCTCAGGTAGAACATGTCTTTTACGCATCTTAGATTTAGCAATCTCATTCTACCAACCTCAAAATTAACCACCCAAGAACTGGTCTAGAAAATCAAAATTGTTTTCCTTTTTCTAAATTAATTGCCACCAGTGGTGCACAAGGGGTCGTTCCACCAGGATTCTCAACCATTGAGGTGCTAAACGCTACTTCCTTTCTTTCCCCCACCTAAATTTCACCTGTCATTACATGGTTAAGTCCTTTCTAGGACAGGTACACGAATATCACATCTACGGGCTGTCCCTCACTTCACAAAACCCATGAAGAAGAGGATTTCAGCCTGCCAACAGCACGATGACGATGTTCTAAACTTATTAACTTTGAAACTGGAACACCAAAAACAAATCGTTTTACACATATTTGTCTATATGATTTGGTTTTTTTGTTCAAGCATGAACTTTTTAGTCGGTATTTCAGTGAACTAATAAGTTAAGAACAGTAATAATGATTTAATTCAGACACAACACTAGTGCTTGAATAAGTGTTCACTTTTGAGAAGCATTTCAAAAACTCTTTATCGTTACAGAGAGAACAGAAGGCAGTAACTGTCAGCTTACATTTGCAGCCAATAAAGTGTAATCTAGAACAAGTCGTTCACAGTGGAATATTCCGAGGCCACTGTAGTTCCAATGGATTACTTGTACATACAATCGTGGCCAGGCCATAAAACAACTGCTTGGAAGTATTTTCTGGAGATTTTCAGTTTAATTACTTATTTACTTTTAAGAATCATGATTCTAAGAATATTGTGTTTATTTCTTGGATATAAAGAGACTTATGCCCGATTTCACCAACAGATGATAAGACTTAACACGAGTTTAGCAATAGTTAAAACAAAAATTGCATTTCACCAAGTGTTAGCTTAACACTCGTGTTAAAAACAAAACTAACAAGCTGAATTTCTGTTGTTAAGTCCTTAACAATTGTAAATAGTCAAGATGGCAGCTGTTGATTTGCTATATTTAAGACCGTTTAAATGACATTCGAAATAGAGTACTGCCTATGAGAAGAAATGATATTGAGGAGCTATCAAAAGAAAATTTTCCACAGAGGTATAGACTGTTGAAACAAGTTGCTATGAAGGTTACTGCAGAAGTACAAGAGAGGTTAGAACATGCATCGAAAGGAATATGCCGATCTGGCCTTTGCTTCAAGTGAATTATGTGGATAATACTCTGTCCACCTCCCATCTTGAAACGTTCAAGTCACTCGTCACTTGTCCTTCGCTCGCTTTAAATTTACGTAATACTGATTTAGAATATGCATCAAAAGGAATATGCCAATCTGGCCTTTGCTTCAAGTATTAATAACTTTGCGATTTTATAATTCACCAAATTATGTGAATGATACACTCTCCACCTCCCATCTTGAAACGTTCAAGTCACTTGTCCTTCTTTGCACCTCATTTTAAATTTGTGTAATACTGACAAAGTTGTTTGGTGCTTGTAGTAGTGAACATGTATTTGAATTAAATTTGTTTCAAGTATTTTCTCACATGACATCTTTCTCTTTTAAATTCACTGCATCCGTCCTCTTATTTTCCACGATATCCTTATACTTTGTCACCTATTCAATTAACAATTCTTTCTCCATGGATGAGAAATTTATCTCACGGCTTTTGTTTACGATTTTGTTCATCTGTCATTTTTTCAGCTGTGTGCGGATGAAAATGAAAGCAAAAGTGCATTGCAGTACGTTCAGAAAATAATACAACTCATCCATAGCCTTCTATAGCTGTAATGTTTACAAGTTTCTTGGCATTAACACATGTTTGTTAACATTTTCAGGAAACAGGTTGGTGAAATGCAAGAAATTTAACAGTAGTGTTAGCGCTGTGACAATTGTTACATTACTTTTGTTAACATTGATTTTAACATCTGTTAGTGAAATTCGATATTACTGAAATCCTTTCTTTACTGTAGACAATTTTTGGTAGTGTGTTGGCTGAAAAGTATGAGAGATGTGACAGGTATTGGCATTCACTCCATAAATTCTGGTTCCTAAAAAGTTAAATATCATTCATTACGTGTAAGATTTATGTGACATGGATTTCTGGGGAAGTGCTGATAGGGGATGAACTTGCTTAGGGATTTATTTCAACATTGCTGTCAGCCATAAGAGGATGGAACAGGTTGCTATAGTAGTACTTGAGCTTAATTTGGAGAATATATCATAGTTTAATTCATGTTAAATAAGCTATCTTGGATGTACTTTGCTGTCCCAAGAAACTGTGATAGTAGTGTAAGAAAATTGTGGGAAAGAATCATATAATTATGTTATGTAATTTTTATGGTAAGATTTATAAAATATATCACTTAACATTTTCTTAATTATTACTCTAATCAATTTCCCCCTCCAGTCATCAGTTCCTCTATTTTTCACCAAAATTAGGATTCCATTTTCATTATCCCCACAGATTGCAGGTATAATATTACCTCAGAAAGTTTGACTCTGTGCTCCTTAATCTATGCAGCCTATCCTTTTTGTTACATAGGTCTAAATCCTTTTGTCTATTTGTTTCTAAAGCGGTAAAATAATGCAAGAAAAGATGAAATGAATGAATTACTTACACAGTTGAACCTGCTTTATATGTAACCCAGTTATACATAATTCATATTTATACGTAAATATTTGCAGGTCTCAATGTAATTTAGAAACATGTTAATAGAATTGATAATGCTTGCCACGAAAGCTTCAGGTCTTACATGGTAATAGAACCTTGTTTATACTTAATGCATTTATACATAATTCAGTTACACATATTAAATTTCAATGATACAGCTGAATTTTATGCAATTAAAGGAGTATATGGCATATGCTATCTTAAAAGAAACCTGAAATGTATTTTTCTTATCACTGCTGACAAATACACAACCTAAGTGGATGGCTTTCAGCCACAGAAACAAGACAAAGATATTAGCTTGTTTGTTGTCTTTTGGCACAACAGTGTAATAGCAACAATTGTCAATATCTGTTTATTGTTGAACAGCAGTTTTGTTTTTCATTTCTCAGTTTCTTTTAATTAACCATGGAGAAAAGAGAAAGCAAACACTATATACTACATCAGAAAGTATAATTCATATAGGGGGCACTTGGACACAAAACCCAAACTGAAATTGCTTCCGACTTAGGAATTGCTTATACACGCTATGTACATTATCAGTGACAGAAAATCCCGGAGAAAAAAAAAGTATCCGGATAACTCACTCTGACCAAGATTCAAACTTGGGGCCTCTTGAACATCGGCTGTGTAGACACTACATCAGTGTGAAAAGTTGTAGTACTGTAGCTTTAATTGTAGCTTTAAGTTCATTATTATCAGAGCAAGGAAGTTCGTACTGATTTCCTTGAGCAGTATAAGAGCGGCCAGGCATGGCTATACAATGCAGCGCTACTAGCAAGAGCAAGGTTCATCGTAGAATGCAACTCATTACTACAAAACAGGTGTAAAACTGCATGACACAAAGTATGTTGGTAGGAAGGAAGATGTTCAAATAACATCTTTGTTGTGCTTCAAAGATGAGCAACTAAATTTGCTGTACAACCATTGTATGTTTTCTAGAAGTGTACTTATTCATGTCCTTATTTACTTCATTATTTACATTTACCTTTCAGCAAACATGAAAAAAAGAGAAGCCAGATCGAGATATTAAATTAGCTTAAATCATTAACGAAATTGCAACAGATTATCAGTCAACTAAATCTTGTTTTACGGGATATAGAATAAGGTTTTCATTTGAAAGGCTTCAGAGGTACATATTTGTTTTCAGTAATATGGCCATAGATACACAAAAATGTACTAAAATTCCTGCATTTTGTCTGGTTAAGAGTCTTCAGATATTTAAGAAATTAATTTTATTATTTGGATATTATTTTACATTCGATCAGGAAATGCTACAATCCACGTTATAATTGCTTGGGTTTTGTCACAATGTGCCTATTTAAATAATGAGATCAGCCAGAGAAAAACCTGTATGTACTATGTAAGAATTTCTATGTTGTACATAATGATCTAAATAGATGTGCATTTACGAATGTCTCATAAGTCTTTTTTCTTTCCTCTGTGCAACCGGTTTCAGTGCCTCTCCACTGTGCATTTCTTATCTATGACTTGTTTGGATGCCGGGAGAGGGTCGGTTGCAACCTGCATAGGGAACGGTGAGCAGTACGAACTTCCTAGCCCTGATTATTACATTTTGTAATGCAAGAATAGTGAAACAAGCCAAATTAACTGCATACTAAAACCCAGGACCAATTTCTAAATGTTTACTGCATACATATCTTTATTGTTTGTAAAGTTTTAGGCATACAGGCCCACTGTATTACTTTAAATGCATTATCAAACTCTCATTTGTACGTAATTTTGAGTTACAAGTAATCTTTCCTCTTTCCCTTGATATAGGTACGTATAAATCAGATTCAACAGTGTGTTGTGTTGATACCATCCATGCATCTGTACATTGTCAAAAATGACTGATGAAACATAAGGCGTTTGAATTTGTGTTGTGTATAGTACCTACCAACTTGTAAGACCTCAATTCATCTTTTCTATACTGGATATTCGTACATGAAGAGCAAACATCAAATTGAAATTGGTTTTAAAACAAATGCATTGATATTATGCTCTATCTAAGATGAATGTATAAAATATATATGCTTGTGTTGCTTTTGCTATTTAGTCTCATTCATTTTACTTGGTGTGTTGGCTTGGAAGCTGCAGTGTCTTGGTAACAAGATGTTTTGTGTTTTTGTTAACCCATTTTCTCAAATCTGAATATATACATTAATTATTCTATTGCTGTGTTAGAACTGATAGTGAATGTAAAACATGAAGTATGGACTTGCAGTTTATAAAGCACTGATATACATAATTTAAATATGTTTGTTCTAATTTATTTTAGAAGGGTTATTCGTCTTTTACAATGATACCAAGTTTTCTAAATGACTTGATTAAAATGCAAATGGGCTATAAAATTAAAAGTAGAAAAGGTTAGCAATGGAAAACTAAGTAATGCAGATAAAATGTTGAAAGTAATGATAATGGTGAAGTAAAAGTATAGAGTATGCAACAGAGAGAAACACCGTACACATTGTGATCTATGTGAGATCTGTTGCAACTTAACCAACTCCTGGAAGAAAGGAAGAAAGTGAAGGGAGCTACAGGCCACAGATGTGCAGTCTGTGGCTTGAACACACACCCCAGTGCTGGACCTGTCCAGAGAGGGCAATAATGAGACATCAAACTAGACAGCCCTTTGGTGCCAGAATGAAAATCTGTCTGGCACTGTCTCGTGCCACAAAATCTAGATGTATACTTGAAAGAAGAGAGGGAACAAAATAAAAGGGAAGGAAATATAGAATAAGAAACCACCCAGTACATAGTGGTGCCTATGTATCCATGGCTTTGACTTCCCTGAGGATGCCGGATGCAGTTTTTGGCGAAATGATGGAGGATGATACTACTGGACCATGGCTTACAAGCCCAGAGAGAATAAATAATGGAATTACAATGTACAACACTTAATTAATGATGAAAACTTGCCCCAGTGCCTATCTGTATTGCATGCTGTAGGCAGACTCCTGCAAGACATGAGTTATCTGCGGCTTTAATTTCCATTTTTTATGAAGGTATTACTGAAAACTTGATTGACTATATATTTTAAATATTTTTGACAAACCCTTAATGCCTCTCTCACAGTGTTGTAATATTAAACAAAAAAGAAAGATAACTTTAACCACACGTACTTGAATTAAGGTTGCTCAGAATGCTTCATCAGCCTACAAAATTGCAGGAGCAAACAACCCATTTCTTTGCTATATAAGAATTTACAATAACCCTAAGTGTTTCCGGCTACATCTAGAATGAATCGTGGTTATCGGGTGTTATATCTACTTTCATGCAGAACTCACATCATATAATTAAGGCATTCTAAAAACATCAGAATAAAATTATGAATAAAATCCAAAATATATATATTTCCTTTCGGTGTGTAATATTTTGTTTTTGTTCTCTCTGTAAAATTGAAGTTCATTGATGAAAAAAAAATTTATGGAAAGAAATGCACTAACAGAAGCTACATTTTTAGAGTGTAAAATATTTTTTTTCACTAATATAATTAAGTAGTACTGTAAAAACATTTTGAGTTTTTGATTCCAAACATTGTATCTGTTTTCTTTACCAGCTGTAAGGGTGCTTCTTAAACGCTCATGTAAACCTCCTTGTGAATTTAAAGCAGATCACCCATTTATTTTTGTGCTGCAAGACGTTAGCTTGGAAATAAATTTGTTTTTGGGAAGAATCTCAGAAATTTAATTTTTCAGGTAAAGTGTACATATACTGTACTTTTAATACAAGGGTGCATGAAATTAACAGCTCATTAAACAATTGTGAAGTTTTCTTTAACTAATTTATTGAACTGCTTCCATAGGTAAAGAGGGAAGGAAAGCTGTCCCCAGCCCAAATCAAAATGAGTTGTAGATACTTAAATTGAATTAATTGAATCAGCCACTTGATATTCTTGCATTTCACTAAGCAGTAAGTGAGCAAGTGTATCTTTTATATATCTTATACATAACCAGCTCAGTCACGTACAAGTGCGGTGCAATAAGTACCTGTGATTCAAAATACAGGGTGTATATAAATGAATATCGGGGTTTTAACTCTTTATAATATTTATTACATTCAGCTTAAAGTTACAAATGGTATGTCAAATGTAAAAGCAATTCAAACAGTTTTACCAAGAACCTTATAAATGTTGAATGTGACTACCCTTTGTCACACGGTACACATCAAGTCTATAGCCGAGTTCCTCCCAAATGTTGATAAGTGTGTATTCAGTAATTGTAGCAACAGCTGCTTCAATTCGGTTTCTTAATTCAGGGAGGTCAGCTGGTAGCGAAGGCACATACACACGATCCTTGATGAAGCCCCAAAAGTAAAAATCGCATGGCATTAGGTTTGAAGAACGTGGAGGCCATGCATAGCAAGCTTTGTCAATCAGGCCCTTGCAGCCTATCCAGCGCTCGGGTACAGTAACGTTCAACCAATTGTGCACTTCGTTATGCCAGTGAGGTGGCATACCATCTTGCTGGAAAATGAAGTTCTAGGCTCATTTTCTTCCAACTGAGGGACGAGCCATTGCTCTAGTGTATCAAGGTAAGAAGTGGCAGTTACAGTAGGTTCACCAAAAAAGAAAGGCCCATAAACTTTTCGCCGGGATACGGCACAAAATACATTAACTTTAGGGGAATCTCATTGCATTTGTACCATCTTGTGAGGATTTTCTGAACCCCAGATGCACACATTATGAGTGCTTAGATGTCCACTAAGTTGGAAGGTTGATTCATCACTGAAATTAACACGATGCATAAAATCATCATTGTCATAAAACAAATACTGTTTGCAAAGTTGGCACGTAATCCATGGTCTGTCAGCTTTAGAGTCTGTAATGACTGTAAACGGTAAGGACGTAGCCATAAGCCTTTTCTTACAACTTTCCAAACAGTCGACACAGGAACTTGTAATTCAGGACTAGCCTTCCGGACTTATTTCTTTGGACTACATGTGAATGACTCTCACTCGCTCAACAGTCTCTTCACTTACTCTTGGTCGTCCCGTGCTCTTCCTTTTACAAAGGCAGCCGGTATCTTCAAACTGATGATACCATCTACAAATGTTATTATCACTAGGAGGATCACAGTCGAATTTAATGCGGAACGCACGTTGCACAGTAATTACAGATTCGGTCTTTGCAAACTGCAAAACACAAAACACTTTCTATTTACTAGTCGCCATCTTTGCTACTACCGCTGTCTAGCGGATTGCAGAAGAAACATTGCACTCACATGTGCACTGCTGCCAACAAACAAAACTGTTTGAGTTGCTTTTTCATTTGACATATCATTTATGACTAAGTTTAATGTAATAAATATTATAAAGAGTTAAAACACTGATATTCATTTATATACACCCTGTATAATGAGTTTAAAGGTGTTTGATGTCGAACATTGGTTTTTGATGAGCACTCTGCACGCCCTGCAGATATGGTTACCAAGGAGGTCATTGAAAGAGTCCATGATATGACTCTTGCTGACTGTCAAACAAAAGTTTGCAAAGTGGCAGAGGTCATAGGTGTATTGACTGGAATGGCAATTAATATTTTGCTTGATAAGTTGGAGATGACAAAGCTGTCGTCCCAATGGGTGCCACATTTGCTCACAATGGATAACAAGCAGGTGAGCCTTCAACTTAGAAGCTGTTTAAGCGAAATCTGAATGACTTTGTGTTGAGTTGTCACTGTTGATGAGACCTGGATTCATTGTTATACTCTGGAAACTAAACAACAATCAAAACAATGAGTTGCTTCCAGAGAATCTGCTCCAAAGAAGGTAAAGGTATCCATCAGTTGGATAAGTGATGGTGACAATTTTTTGGGATGCAAAAGGTGTCGTACTCATTGACTTCTGGGTAAAAGAAAAAAGGAGTACTGGAGCATTCTGTAGTGAGTTATTGATCCAGTTTGACAAGAAGTTGAAGGAGACCTAGCCCCATATGGCAAAGAAGAAAGTTCTGTTTCACCACGAATTGTGTTATGAATTGCTGTCACACCCCTTGTATTCTCCTATTCCCAAAAATGAAGAAATGGCTCGCTGGAAAAAAATTTAGTCCAAATGAGGTCATCATGGAGACAGAGCTTGACAATTCTTATACTTGAAGAGGTTAAAACAATGGCAGGAGTGTTGTGAGAAGTGTGTATCTGTAAAAGAGGACTATGTTAAGAAATAAATAGTTTGTGTTTGAAAAAAACTGGTACCAAAAATGGGTACTTATTGAGCCGCCCTTGTATACATATAAAGCCTCAGCATTTTGTGTTAAAGGTGATTGAAAGTGAAGAAATTAACCTGGAATCTTGTCTCTAAAGGTTGTATCCTTGTACAGACATCAGTTACCAATCAGCTTTAATGAACATTGCTGCATATGAGGAATGCTAATTATATATTCATTCTGGTTTTCTTATCCTGGACTAATTTTTCATGCTGTGCATAATTTCATTTTTCTTTAGGAATATTATTTGAGGTTTCTGAATGAACATCACTTTTTTTTTTTTTTAATTTTAAAAGCTAATAGCTGACCGTTGAAGATTTCCTGTGCTCAGCTAACAAACAAAAGATCTCATCAGTTGCATTCATGTGACTTTTTCTATCCACATTTTATTGTAACATACAATAAAGCAATAGTTTTAAAGAGCATCTGTCTGTCATACTAGGGCTGATCAACAAAGACTGAGATTGATTTTTTTCCTGTAGCTTCCGTGATAGTTTCATATCTGTAACATAAATATTTGAAAAGAGCAGGTTTTTATGTATAATGTTGGTAGGCGGCAGCACTCTTGTATTGGTAAGTTGGTAGTAGTGCTTTATTTTATAGACCCTATGTGCATTTCGCATACCAGACAGTGGAGGTGATGCAAGAGGAGCAGTACAGCACAAACAAATTCTTCATTTTTTAAATTGATTATCATTGGTTATGAGTCATGGCTGCATCATTATGATCCTGAAGGAAAACAAGCAGCACAGTGTGGAAATTGCCAGGTTCTCCAGCACCAAAAAAGGCAAAAGTTGTTACATCTGCAGGGAAAGGGATTGTGATCATATTTTTTGACTGTAATGGAATGATGTACCAGCATGCAGTTCCCCCTCGCACTACTGTTACAGCAGCATACTACACGTCAGTATTGGCTACACTGAGGAAGCACATTGCAAAGAAACGACCAGAGATTTCTCAGACTGGGTGACGACTTCATCGTGACAGTGCATGGCCTTACCTCACATGTAGTTCCTCACACTACTGTTACAGCTGTATACTACACGTCAGTATTGGCTACACTGAGGAAGCACATTGCAAAGAAACGACCAGAAATTTCTCAGACTGGGTGACGACTTCATCATGACAGTGCACAGCCTTACGTCACATGCAGTTCCCCTTCACACTACTGTTACAACAACATACTACACGTCAGTATTGGCTACACTGAGGAAGCACATTGCAAAGAAACGACGAGATTTCTCAGACTGAGTGACAACTTCATCATGACAGTGCACGGCCTTATGTCACATGCAGTTCCCCCTAACACTACTGTTACAGCAGCATACTACACGTCAGTATTGGCTACACTGAGGAAGCACATTGCAAAGAAACAACCAGAGCTTTCTCGGACTGGATGGCGACTTCATCATGACAATGCGCGGCCTCACGTCGCAAATCAAGTCATGCAGTTTCTTGGCTCAATTCAACATTATCTGTGTACCACATCCACCTTATAGCCCCGATCTTGCACCCTGTGACTGCTTTTTATTCCCATCGCTAAAGACAAAGCTTAGGGGTATTCGATTTGAGAACTCTGAAGCAGTGCTCAAGAAAAGTGAGGCGATTCTCAAGGACCTGACAAGGAATGGTCTACAGCACGTGTCCAAAGACTGGCAGAGACGTTATAAAAAGTACATTGAAGTAGGAGGAGACTACTTTGAAAAAGTTAATGTAAACATTGAATTGCAGTAATAAACATCTGTGAAAAAAATCAGTCAGTCTTTGTTGATCAAGCCTCGTAATTTTGAAATTCCATTCTCTCTGAAAGCCAAATAAGGGTTTACCAGTTGAAAATTCAAATCTGTAACAAAGGATATCACAAAAATGTTTTCACTAAAAATGTTGCTTTACATAAATTGTATCTACATTTGTTGTAATTTACGTCCTCCAATGTTAAGTCATATCGGACGATGAATGGAATGGGTAATATGCTCAAATGAGCCCAGGGTCCATAGAGCTTAGAGTTACTCGACATTTGTCTTTCAGGATAAGGTAAAACCCCGGAAAATACCTTATCCAGGTAACTCACCCTGACCGAGATTAGAACTCGGGACCTCTTGAATGTGAGGCAGACACGCCACCACCATGCTACTGAGGTGGGACCTGCATTTTTGGTACAGTAAGATTTTGTTTTTTTCTTATGGTTTATCAATTACATGAAATTTTCATAATGGGGCTTCACAAGCTATTTGTATAAAATTCAAAATATGCATTTTATCATGAAAATATCTGCAACCTTAGAGCCATTTTTGAGAAAATAAAAATAACAATTTTTCCATATAAAGGGTAGGTTGATGTGAAGTGGACTTCCTTGAAAATGCGTGCCATCCTTGGAAGATGCTGAAATTGAATAACCAAATTTTCATTTTTGAATGCAGTTTATAAATAAACGGATCTTTTTTCTAAAAAGATATCATCATCATCATCATCATCATCATCATCATCATCATCATCATCATCATCATCATCGTCATCATCAAGGGAACCTCAAAATGTGTATTTTCAGCCAAGTTTATCATAAACTAAATAAAAGTATTAAAAGCAAGTAGAAGAGAAAGTAAAAATTACCTCATAGCTTTGAACCACTGAATTCCACATCAGCTTCACTTTTTTTTGGATCACATTCAACTTAACAATCCCTGCTAATTGATGGTAGTTTGTAACAACCAGGTCAAATTAAGTAACTGCCCAACCTTTCAGCAACTATGCCGCCATCCTCAGGGGAACTGAAGCTAGACTACTGATGTTGCTATATTTATAGTTAGTAGTGGAATGAAAACTGCTTTCTCTCTTCTCATTGGTCGAGCTGCAGCCAGTGGAGACAATAGTGCCAAGCAGCTAGACTACTGATGTTGCAATATTTATAGTTAGTCAGTAGTGGAATGAAAACTGCTTTCTCTCTTGTCATTGGTCGAGCTGCGGCCAGTGGAGACAATAGTGCCAAGCAGACAACCAAGGAAATGGGAACCAATCTGGTGACTGCTGGGGCTATCACTGTGGTGGGAAGACATGCTGAATGACTGATATCCATGCTTTGCTGATTATGAAGGTCTTCATCCCTGTTAAAGTTGTTTCTATTAGTTCTAATTTATAGAGCTTCCTTGACCTATCAGGGTACTTTGAGGACTTTTCTAGAATTTTTGTTGCAGCAAAGTTGATTTTGTGGTCTGTTATGTATGTTCAGCCGCTGTGGATCTTTTGGATAACCTAGTATAATGCTTTTTATACTCTTATCTTTATTATTTATGTCCTCCAATGTTAGTCATAACGGACGAGTCCTTAGAGTTTAGAGTTAGGATTTCTTTTATTTTTTATTTATTTTATATATATATATATTTTTTTTTGTAATTTTTTTTTCCATTTATACCCCGCTTTAACTCCAGTGGTCATATTGGCGGCTGTTCTCCTTTGGAACATATCGAAGGTGTTAACTCGTAATCGTTGGGTTTTCATCATTAGATCACACACTCTCATTCATACTTTCAAACTCTGGGGAAGATGGGGAATTATCTTGGTCGGAGAAAAATCCCTACCCCCACCGCCAGGTATCGAACCTGGGACCCCTATCACGGCAGGCTGGTGCTCTACCGACTGAGCTATGGGGTCAGCCTTTTTGTAATTTACATCTTCCAATTTTAAGTCATATTGGACGATGAATAAAATGGGTGAAATGATGCTCAAATGAGTCCAGGGTCCATGGAGCTTAGAGTTATTTGACATTCGTCTCTCAGGATAGGGGAAACCCCCGGCAAAATCCTTATCCAGATAACTCATCCTAACCGAGATTCAAACTCAGGATCTCTTGAATGTGAGGCAGACACGGTACCATGTATGCTACCGAGGCGGGTTTAGAGTTATGTGACTTTCATCTTAGGATAAGGGAAAACTCTAGAAAAAACCATATCCAAATAACTCATGCTGACCAAGATTTAAACCAGAGAGCTGTTGAATGTGAGACACACTACCATCTAAGCTACTGAGGCAAGCAGTACATCGTTGATGTTCTGTGATGCGAGCTTCTACAGTTCTGCCTGTCTGTCCTATATAAACTTTGCGTTAGCTGCATGGAAGTTCATAAATCTGTGGCACACAAGACCCAGATCATCTTGGCAGAACCTAAAAGC
Source organism: Mantis religiosa (assembly GCA_030765055.1). Taxonomy (NCBI): domain Eukaryota; kingdom Metazoa; phylum Arthropoda; class Insecta; order Mantodea; family Mantidae; genus Mantis; species Mantis religiosa. Next base: position 9,466,239 of record CM060958.1, read on the forward strand.
TGTTTTGTTTTAGTTGGGGGCTGGAACATGGTTTTTATCTCATACTTTGTGAGTAATTTCCCAATATTATTTGAAGCAAAAGGTTAGAAACAGTAATGCATTTAACATTTGAAAGTAATGAGTCGTAATTCAAACACAGACATCACTTAAATTATCCTTACTTGGACATGTTTCGGAGAACGGTTTGTCCCCATCGTTGTTTGAGTCGGATAACTGCTGACGATGGGGACAAACCATACTGCGAAACATGTCCAAGTAAGGATAATTTAAGTAATGTTTGTGTTTGAATTACTGACTCATTACTTTCATATAATTTCCCAATTTTTCCTGACAGGGCGCCACAATAAAGAGTGACTGCCAAGCCATATTCGCTGAAAGCTTGGGTAGTTAACCAAATTTAACCTGGCTGTTAGCTCAAGAAACAATCATCAGTAACCAATGCCAGGAAAGCTTCAAATCATTGATCCCTGCTACTTATTTACCATACTACTTACCTATAGTAAGTGGAAGAAGTATTGTATTCCACCTAAGTTTGACACAGAGATTTCAGCATAAGTACAAGGAGGCATTGTAAGTCCAGGAACAAAAAGTCTGTTTGTCCAGGAAAGAAAAGCAGAGAGGGAGATAAGTTGACTCATGTACTAATGGGTAGGCTGTGGTTGGTTAAATAGAATGCTTTTATATTCGTCAAAATCCATGGTAAATTTGAGAACAACCCAGAAAATAGTGTGTTAACAAGCATGGTATTGGCGGTGTTGTAGCACTCGACACTAATTGGATAAGTATTTTGTGTATGTATTGCTGGTTTGTTGCTTAATATTACTCACCGCTTTTGCTTGTTTTGAACTACTCATTCCCTCCCCCAGTATACAAGTAACTTAAGCATGTTGTTTGTTTATTGGATAATTTTGTGTTATTAGCTGGTGGTACATAGTAAGCATTGTTAATATTATATAATTAAGACTTTGATAATTTTAATGCTTAATGATATAATTGGAATGTATATGAGACACTTTTTAAATAATTTTTAAATAAATACAACATAAATCAATTGTTTTAGCTTAACAATTAGCTATTTTCCAGCATGTAGTAGCATTACTCCGTATAGACTCAGTTCTCAGTATAAGATAGGGCTTTTCTCTTCTTGAAAGTTCTGGAACAAGATGTTCCCTGTTTTGTAGCATAGCGCAGACCAATGAAAACAGTGGGAACAGAAAGCGCTGAGTCAGTTAATGTGTATTCATACTTGCCAACCTTTTTTGTAATTTACGTCCTCCAACGTTAAGCCATATCGGACGGTGAATGAATTGGATGAAATGATGTTCAAATGAGTCCAGGGTCCATGGAGCTTAGAGTTACCTGACATTCGTCTTGAAAGATAAGGGAAAACCCCAGAAGAAACCTTATCCAGGTAACTCGCCCTGACCGAGATTCGAACTTGGGACCTCTTGAACATGAGGCAGACACGCTACAATTTATGCTACCGAGAGGGGCATTTCCAACTTTTGTTTGCCTGTAAAATGTGAGACCCTTTTATGACTCAAGCAGAGAAAATGAGGGATTCTTAAAGATTCAGGGTATTACAGTTTTTCGCCATGGACATGATACAATATTAAATTTCACTGCATTATATTGATTATTGTAACAGTTGTTTAGGTTTGAACCCCTGAAAATATAAAATTGTTTTGAAATTGAAATATAAATTATATGGAAAAAGGAAAGATGAAAAAATTAAGGAAATTTAGTGGGTCATGTAATAATGTAATTTGTGAAATTGACCAATCATTAAAATATATACTATCACTTTGTAGGTTCGTGAAATAAAAAGTCCAGGGTACAAACACCAAAAATTGCTCTTTATTTCCGTAGAAACACACTTTTATCAACCTTTACAGTCCAGAATTACATCACATACACAATGCAACTTGCAAGATCATCGACCACAAACACAGCACACACAGCTGTTCACGCATGCAAGTTCAATTAACAACTGACTCTGGCAGGCGGCGGCTCCATTTTTAAAGATTACTCACTATCTGGAATGTTCTCAAACAATCCAGATGGTGCCAGAAGAAAGACGAACTCTCGAGAAATCTGTGTCCCTCTCCCACCGTTTTGGTGAGCTTTTATCTCTGCACTGCACTGCACTGCACTGCCTGTCTCTTTGAATGACTCGCCGCAGCAACAATGCAACAATGCATTCACGACAATATATATATTGGTAGTGATGGTAACGAAAAAAATCAATTATCTTCCTTGTTGAAAAAGGATATGGAGAAGATGAAAGTTTTATTGTGATGAATGGACGTGCAGGAGAGTGATCTAAAAGAAAATATATTGTGTAATGTATGTTCAGTGTTCAGAAGTAAAAAATCAATAATCTTGCTGAAGAAGCTTGGTGAGAGAAATCATCTTTCGATCAACGTACTCAGGAGTCAGCACACGTTTTTTTTTTTTTTTTTTTAATCCATCAATATAATGTTATAAAGATTTAAGTTGTATTTGAGATTAGTAGTGGTTAAAGGATTCATATTGTATTGTGAACTATCCTGGATGGCTGATAGATGACGCTGGAACAGCGAAGGAGGTGAGAGAACATTTTGTCATACTACATATGGCTTCCCAACTTTGGAAACATCTCTACAACAAAGAAATCCTGTTCCAAACTTAAGATTACAGATGGCGTGGTGCCTATAGTTTATCTTAATCATAATGTACCTTCACCGAGCTGCGACAAAATGCATAGTGTGCAGATTTAAAATTTGATTGCACCCCTAATGATTCCTGGTACCAGCAACAAGTCTGCATAAGCATTCGATGGTAAACAACAAAAATTGCCAGATTTACTCCCTCAAGTAAATCGTATATCTTAATTCACATTATAGCTGTGGGATATGTTTTGCAATTTTGTGACAGATTTTGTTGTAGTTCATGTTATGAATCATAAAATATGGATTAGAAATCTGTGGATAGCCTAAGAAGTGGTGTAATTTGTTTTATTATATATTTACTGTGGTTGTGGAGAAATCCATTGAATATAACAAGCATGTGTTTGTGTTTTATTGACCTCGAAAAGGTATTTATTTGACTGGCTGGAACTGAAATATATTGTCATTGATTGCATTGTTGTGTTGGAGCTGTGACAAACCAGTGCTGGGTGCACGTGGGCAAGAAAGAAAGAGACAGATAGTGGTGTGCAGAACTGGATGCTTGCCGAGAGAGAGAGAAGAGAGAGAAGTCTAGAATTTTCGGCTTTTCTGATGCCGTTGTGATTGTTATCAAATGGTCTACTGCATTCTAGGACAATGACTGAGAGGTATAAATAGTGGAAAAGTGTGAAAAGCAGTCAGTTGCATTGGAGTTGAGTTGTGTGATGTACCACAATGGAATATTTTGTGGCTTTATGTGTGGCAGGTGAATGAGACGACCTTGAAGACTGCTGTTTGTCGGTGTCATTTTGCTGCTGCAAGGGTTGTACAAAGCTTCTGTTTACTGCAATAAAGAGTGTTTTAAATTTCTGCAAACAAGACTTTTAATTCTACGAACCCACGAAGTCACAGTATGGATTGATTTCACTTAATGATATTTTTATTGAGAATTTTAACAAAATAAGAATAGAAGGAAAAACAACAGATAAAGCTATAATGAAAAGAGGAATCCACATCCAACAAGTAGACACGCTCAGCCCTTTACTATTTATTTCGGTTATGAATGAAATTATAAAGTGTTAAACCTATTAAGTATTATGGAATGGCTGATAATCTCAGTATTGTATGTTATGCAGATGACTCTGATTGTTGGCTAATACATATGATGGTTTACAAAGACTTATAGAGGTTTCATCTTGATTGCCAAAAATGTTGTGAGAACCTAAACAATGAAGTAACATACCAAGCTAATAAAGTAGCAAGAATAGCAGGCTCTATGAATGATATTTGGAGAAATAAATATTTAAGCAAGGATACCAAGATAAGTATCTATAAAACAGTAATACAACCAGTATGTACATATGATTGTGAGAGACGAGCAGAAACTACTAAAACAAGACAAATGCTGGAAACAAATGAAATGAATATCTTGAGAAGGAAAGAAAAAAACAACTAAAAGGGATAAAATAAGAAATGAAGAAATTAGGAATTAATTATTCAAGCTATCAGCGAATGGGTAGATAGAAGAACTGAATAGAACAGTCATGTAACACGAATGGCATCTAATAGAGTAGTGTGACTTTGTGGGTTCATAGAACTAAAAGTCCAATTTGCAGAAATTCAAAATACTCTATTTCCATAGAAATACACTCTGGTTAATCTTTACAGTAGCAGAATTACGTCACATGCACAATTACAATCTTCCAAGGTCGTTGACCACAAACAACTCACTTTCCAAACACACCAGTTTCAATTACAACTCTCGTTACAACTGTGTTTACGACTACTACGCTGGCGTGTCCAGATCTCTTATGTATACCTCCATTGATAATTCTAGACTGTTCTAGAATGTTCTCTATAAATCAAGATGTCACTAGAATTTTCCATTTATCTGTTTCGGCATACTCTTTATCTCTGTGCTGCACTATCAGTTCCTTTGTGTGCACAAGCCGCACTATCGCGATAATGGGTTCGCGACAGTAGTAAGGATTGCCAGGGACAATTTACCAGTGGATGGGAAAAGATTCTCTGGGAGACCGAGGAAAAGATGGAGACTCAAATTCTGGATCTATCATGCCGCAGGGCCATAAGAAGATATATGATGATTACTGCGGTACTAGTGAGAGTTGAAGCAAAGAAACAGTTCTACCAGGTCTTTGAGGATATTTATAAAATGGAATTCCCAAATGTTTTACATGAAATGTTTTTACATTTACTGCTCTGAGCATTTTTAGCATTCACAATTTTGTGTCATCACAAAATTATCTTTTGTTGGACAAGGGTAGGTTTTAGGGAATTTCAGTTTCAGCAAGTTGGCAAGTATGCACATTACATAGATGCTGTTTCTAAAACCCTGAAACTAATTTTCACCTAACTCATAAAATTCTAATGTGCTTTACATTCATAAATAAAACAATAATGTTGCAATAATTCAAATAACATAAATACATATCTATGAAAATTAAATTTGTTGTACATCATTAAAATATGCTTTTCAAAAAGATTAAGCTTGTAGTAATGGTGCTATTTCAAGCAGCTCTTCAGTTGTACTTAGTGAAGGTGTTTATGCAAGGGTAGGCATTCTAGTATCGGCAATGTACCATTCAACAATGTTTACTGACCGTGATGTTCTTTATGGGAGAAGTTAGAAATGTTACGTGTTTTATCTTTGTAGTTCATGTTTTTATATTCTAATTCAATTCCTAATTCAGTAATAGTTCGAAAAATATTTAAAACTTTAAGAGAATAGCAGTCATGTCTACTGCCAGATTTATATTATTGTTTCTCCTCTATGCCATCTTTATTGCTGTTTTTCTTTCAGAGCTAAAAACATGTACAAGGTGATCAAATTGATTTGGACATTTCATGTGGTCAGTCAATGACTTAGTAAACTAGTCTTCATATTATAAATAAATTTATTCACTGTTAATTATAATTTTCTTACAAAATCGTAAGCCATTTAGCTTACAGAGAGAATGGAAGAATTGCATTCAACCCAAAAAAAAAAGTTGATATGGAGATTTTATTAAAAATGTTTCTTTCAGTATCCTTGAATCCCAGAATAACTTATTTCTAAACAGCTGTTTTAAATAGTTTATATGCATATGCACTTATCTTTATATGCTCCATATTTTCCATATTAATATGGAAAAATAAGGATCGAAAATGAACTTTGAAATCCCCCAGTTGATAATTGAGGAGTGTTTTTTCAAAACTCGATAGATACACAGAATGCATTTCTGAGAAAAATGGTTTTTGATATTTATTGGCAATACTAATTGGTTAGCACAGCAAATATATTAGTCATTTAACATTTCTTCCTGAAACTGTCTCATTTAATGTGAAAATGCATTCTCAGATAAGTGAAATTTTCTAGCAGTAGAGATAATCTATCTTTTGACACCCCTGTAATTCCTTGGAAGCTTGTATCACATACTGACAGAAAAAAAAAATACTCAGCCATCAGTAGTTTTCACACTATTTAAAACTAACAGTCTGCTTTCTATTTGTAGCTTCTTTCTTCACCATTCTGCAATTAGATGTAATACTCATATTTCATATCTTGATATATTTTGTTGAGCGGAAAGATGTTGGTGAAATTTACTTATATCATAAGTCAAATCAGCTACATCCTTGACTTGCATTTTGATTTCCTTTCGTTGTTTTTGCAATTCCTACCTGCCACGCCTTCTACGACGGTAGTTTCACAATCTGGGCTCCTGTCCATTGTGCATAGTACAGTGCAATATACTATGTGCAGAATAAAAATGTCATGTAAGTGTAACAAAACTTTCAGAAATGAATGTGAAATCCAAGCGCACAACCTGATTATTTTAGTTAATTGATGGAAATTAATCGTTTCTTCATACTAGCCGTATATGGGCTAAGATTTCTGATAGATAGTCAACTGGCCATGGCATTGAATTTTTCATGTTGACTCTATCTAGCAGAACCTGTGTTTGCAGTTATTGCCAATGGTGCAGCAGTGTACAAAGCTTGCAGGAATGATTGAGAATTCCAAGAATCGCAATAGTGAGGTGGCAGTCAATGCCAACATGCATTTCATAGAATTGAGATTGCTACGCATTGGACCATAAAATCATAAAATTGCATCTATGGACTTTTACTTTAACTGAGCAAGTGCATCTATCGAGTATTGAAAAAAACCGCTAATATTCCCTACCTTCTACACAGGACATGAATCAAATTTTGCAAAATGATTTCACAGAACGATGCAGAAGGTAAAAATTATGCCGGTACTATATATAATTTAATTTTGTAAAATTTTGCATTTATCAAGTTTTGAAAAAACACTCCTCAATTTGATAAACAAGTTCATGGTTCAACCACCAAAGAGAAGAGGTCAGATGACAACAGACGATTACAGTACTGGTAATATTAATATTATCTGAAAGGAGAAATTACACTTTAATGCCATATACAAGAGCAAAATATGCAGTTTTTCATGTAAAACTTAAAATATGCATTTTCCCTCAGAATATGTATTTATATGCATTAACAAATACTGCTCAAATTAAATATTAAAAGCAGAAGCATTATTAACAGTGAAGTATTCTTCATTTTTGAGTTTGATTTATGAGTCACTATGTTTACACTCAACTTCACTTATTATAAAGTATAAACTTGGAAGAAGCGTAGGGACAGTGAAGCACAAATTAGTACAAAAGTGAATCGAGAAGATATTGACAACAATTGTCAATATCTTCTCGATTCACTTTTGTACTATTCACTTACTATGTTGATTTGATTTGATTTGATTTATTGATTCATCCATTAAAACATGTACATGTTATAGGACACGTCAAATTAAAAACTAAGTACAATATTTATAATTAAGGTAGCTAACTAAATATTTACAAATTTAAAAATTCATCCACGCTGTAGAAGCTATTGGCTTTAAGGAAGTTTAATAACAATTTCTTAAATTGATGTTGTGATTCAATCTTTTTTATAGATTCAGGTAGCTTATTGTAAAGATGTAAGCCAGCATATGTGAAACTATTTTCATACATCTTTGTTTTGTGTGACTTTACAAATAAATTATTCTTTGTTCTAGTGTTGTGTATATGAATTTCAGAATTTGTTTTGAATAAACTTAGGCTTGCTTTCATATGTACAAGAGTTTCATATATGTATATACTTGGCAGTGGTAAGATACCTAATTTACTGAAGTATGGCTTACAACTAGTTGTGCTTGAGAGATCCGCTATGATTCTAATTATTTTCTTTTGGTATCTGAATACTTTTATACTGTCTTTAGAATTTCCCCAAAAAATTATACCATATGCCAACAAACTGTGTATATATGAAAAGTACACTATTCTCCGAACTTTCAAGCTTGACATGCCTGTAATCGCCCTCATTAAGAAACACATTTTACTAAGCTTTTTCGTCAATGCCTCTATGTGAGTTTCCCAATTTAAATTTTCATCTAGTATTAGTAGTATTAGTATAATTGAAACGTTTTCAAGATCATTCGATCTCATCCTCAGCAGTGAAGTTGAGTGTAAACATAGTGACTCATAAATCAAGCTCAAAAAACTGCTCAAATTGTCTGGAAAAGTGACATACAAAATATATAATTTAAATGTATGAAAAAGAATTTGCATACAAATCCGGGCTGTACCAATTACAGTACATTTTAGTTACATGGCTGAGTATCTACCATGACAAATGGATAGATCAAAGAGGACCAGTTCCATTGTCTGCTATTTAATCTCACATCATTCATTTGGATTTTCATGTGTTGCATGCAGAAATATTTTTTGCATGTCACTAGAGGCCTGCAAAACCATTTCACACTTTTGGTCACCTTGTATTGTATGCTATTATTTACACTAGTTAGGCATACATGCATATAGAGTAAAGTTTGACCATTTTTCTATTTCTTATATGATCTGAACTAAATTTAATTTTGGTTTAATAAACAAACAAATGTTATGAGATCTATTAGATAATTGGGAGGAGCAAATTTTCAAAAGCAATAAAAGCAATTTTGATATATAAAAGGACCAACTTTGTGAAAAATAACTGTCATCCTGTCTCTCTTTATTACCAGCTGCAATTATGATGCTTCGGAGTATGCCAAAGCCACCACGTCAGTTTGTTGCAAATCATCCATTTATTTTTATCCTGTGGAATGGTGAAGCAGGAGTAATTTTGTTTATAGGAAAGCTGTCTGAAGCCTAAATTCTTCAGGTAATCGTGATGCACTCAAGGCTTTAAGTAAAGCCTGATATATGAAGAATATTGTTATAAATGCTATTTTTGATGGAAATATTACTTTTACTAAAGCACAAGAGCTTTAATTTTATAAAATTTCATTTAAAGCTGTATAATATTATATAACCAAGGTAAGCATTAGTGCCATGCTTCAATTTTGTAACAGTGCTTATTATAATGAAAAAAGAGTGAATTTTATTTGAAGTTTTAATTTATATTTTTATATGATATGTTGCCTTAAATGAATATTTTATATTTGTCTGTGTTTTAAGATTCAGTATTGTCACTATTGCTGTAAACAATAAATACTTTGAATCAGAAAGATTGGTGACTCTTTTTTTGACCTATTAAATAATATTTGCAGACTTGTTCATATTAATTGAATATTAAACAGTAATATTTAATTAATGATGAATGAAAATTGATATAAAATGCAGTATCCTATAATAATCCCAGAAGGACGGAACCTAATAGATAAAACAAAAAAAATTGAGATCTTTATTTCTGTATTCATTTTATCTTGATGCACTTTCCAGCTTTCTGTAGCTTCCTTAGAACATTTAGAAATATTTATTAAACACATTGTATATATACTAAAATTTGAGTTTAAGCTTTCACCAGGTTTTTGTTATTGTATTGAGTGTGTGAGTTCTGCTTGTGCATTTCACTAGGTGGTATAGTAGCGCTGTTCAAACGTTGACCATGGATTTATCTATGGTAATAGATACCTCTCAGATAATGCACTGATATAAATTTGACTATATTGGAAAAATCAAAAGAAATTTAGAAACAAGAGCAAAGGAGCACTTTAGGAACATAAAATATAAACAATTAGAAAAATCAGCAGTTACCACGCATTTTTGAGAAAAAAACCACAACATAAATCCAGAACCAAAACTACTAAAACATACATCAGGAAAACAAGAACTGTCCACATGGGAATATATCTTCATTTCAAAAAATAGGACAAATTATTCAATTTTGACATCCCCCAGAAAGATTTGTTCAGCAATTTCCTTAAACCGCCACCAGAGGAGACCTATGACAAAATATTGTCAGCTTCACCACTGAGAACTAGTCGATATCCAGTTGACAGAGGCAAAGTCTCTGAAACATGTTCCGGGAAAATTTAAAAGTAAGTGTTGTTTAGTGTCATTAATCGACTCCCTTTAAATTTAACTGGTACTTTAGTTACATATTAGATGAACAAACGTTTGAATGTGGTGGTTGGTATCTAATGTTAAGCAGTTGGCAATGAAGCCATTCGCTCTCTTGTACTTCATTATTTTGATGTTATGTTAGTATATTGACTAAAGGTTGGGCAGTGGAGTAGGTGGTTTCCATCCATATCTTCTCTAAGTGTACAGAAAGGACACAGAGGAGATCTCGCTATACCAATTCTGAATAAAGTTTAATGACACAGTCGTGGCCTGTTAGGAGTTTAAAAGTTGCTACAGAGAATTTTCTTGGTAGTGTATGTAGCCATAAGTATCAAGAAAACTTTTCAGCTCTCTCAACTGATGCAAAAGTTTATACTAAAATATTTTACATATATGTGTTTACACACATTATAGAGTGCTGTAGAAGTATGTCTGTAGCAGATATGAAAATATAAGGCAGATGTTACACTATGCAATGAAGAGAGGAGTTCTTTGATTTTTTTTTTTTAATAAAATTATGACAATCAAGTAGAGAAAAGTAATGTAGTACCACAGGCAGACTTTTTTTTTATTGTTTCCTTTTGATTACTGCTTATTTTCTGTACTTTTTACACATATGCACTAACTCTTATAAGAGAATTGTAAGAGAATGCATTTCAGACATCTTGATGCTACGTCGGCAGCAATAAAAAATTTCGGTCCATATTTGTCAGGCATATTTGCCATAAATTGTGTAAACCTACACCATGTTTTCCTTGGAAGCAACTGTTCATCACTGGTTAGATTTTCACTTGGACAATAACAGCGAAGACAGTTTTCCACAAACTTGTTCCAAATTTCTGAAACAAGGGCAAACTTATCAGTTGGTAGATGTTCATCATGTGTTGACTTGTCATCAAACCGGAGGAATCTGAGTAGCTCCTGTTATCTGTCTCGAGGCATTGTATCCTTGAAGATACCAGGCTCCCAAGAGCGGACCAAAGATCATCCACAGACATATATTCGGGACATAGTACACCGCGGGCATACATGATGGCTAGCTTTTTTTGAGCTCCTTGAGAGACAATGCAGTCGTCAATTTTCAGTTCTCTCTTAGCATCTTTTTTTTAATTGAAAACTTTCTATACCTATACAAAGTATTTTAGGATGGATAACAAAGATAAAATTATTCATAAGAATAGTAAATGTGTACTGAGGTTGCAGTCCAGTGACTGTTCTCATTTAAACTGTTTTGTGATCATTTCAAATTAGTAGATCTGTGTGTTGTTTTCGCTTCAACCTTCTCTTTGCTCGTTCTTGTGGCATATACTGAGGAATCTGTCTCAGAATTTCATTTTCATGTTCATCAAAGGAAGTGAAGAGGTGTTTGTAGCAGGACTGAAAAGTATCTTCTATTGTTGGAGTAAGTAGATCTTTGTGTAAAGTTGAATTGCAAATTTATCAAGGTGCATTCGCTATTAGGCACAAAACCCAATTTTGTAAAGTCTGTATTCTGTTGATTGCATTTTGGATGCTGAACTCCAAATTGAACAACCATATACCCAAATAGGTCTCATTAGCGAGAAGTAGATAAGTCTTTTTGAAGACAAGGGCAAAGGAGAAGTATCTGATATTAGAAATTTCAGTTGATGAATTTTCTGTCTTAAGTTTCCTGTTAAGATCATTTTGAATCGAGGATTAAACCAAGATAAGTAACTGTATCACACTGTGGCACTATCTCGTTCGCAAAGCCAATTTCGGTATTTGCAGTATTTCTTTTATACGTGAATTTCACTAATTGGGATTTCTTTGGATTCATCTTTACTCTCCACTTTTTGCACCATTCGTCAACTTGATCCATGAAAGATTGTAGTTCACTAGCAGCTGCAGTATCAGGTTCTATTCTAAGGATAGCTACATCATCTGCAAATTGCGAGATAAGCAGGTTGTCCTGTGTAAGAAGATCTGAGCTAAAGATTAAGAGAGGAATGGAGCCAATACACCACCTTGAGGAACTCCTACTTGTACTTCCTAAACTGGAGATAGCACATCGTTGCATTTCACCAAGAATGTTTTTCCAGAAAGATAGGATTTAATTATTAAAAATATTGTGTCACTAACAAAAGATTTTATTTTGTACAAAAGTCCATCATGCCACACTTTATCGAATGCTTTATCTGTATCTAGGAACAAGCCAAAGCAGACAGATTTCTCTTCATAGGCATCAAGTATCGAGTGTACAACTCGATACAGCTGCTGAGGACAAGAGTGGTTAGGTCTAAATCCAAACTGCGTATTTGGAATAAGCGGGCATAGAGGACCAATTAGGTGAGAGAGGAACAGGCATTCGAATATTTTGGAAAATATTGTTAGCAGACTCACAGGTCGATATGAAAGTGGGTGTGACTTAGATTTTCCTGGTTTGGGCACCATTATAACCAAGCTCCTAGCATTTGATCCTGTTAGTTCTTCATGAGACGAAGCATAGATTCTTCAAACAGCAAATGAAAAGAGCTGATTGCAGAGTCATCCACTCGATGATAAACATATGCAGTGGATCCTACTTGCTTCTTTTGAATGTTTACAGCAGCTCTTCTTCCAGATGAAGTTGACGGCGAGTTTATAATCTCCCACCCAGTTCCATCACTGTCCATCATTTTTATTGTGCCTGTATCTAAGTCTCACTCTGGCGAGATGCTTGAAGTGAGAGCTCGGGGACATCCATATTTCCATCTTTTGTAGACAGTGATCTGTCGCTGTCACTAGAATCATTTTCCCAAGTTTCTAACACATCATCATCTGCATTGGTAAAACTGATTTCTGATTCCAATCAGAATCTTCTAGATTCTCATCATCTAAAAAGCCACATAATTCAAAGCGACTTTCTTCAACAAACGATACTGCCTAAATAATCTGCTACTATGCAATAACAGTGAAATGTTTACACCAACCGATAAAATGCACATGTAAGGATCCAACAATATACCGCTGTTTGACATGACAAATTGTTGACATTTCTCTGCATTGTTGTGTAATTTATCTATAGTCCGCCAAATTGTTACTAGTAATCTTTAAATATAAGAGGTCAAAATGATTCCTCCCCTGTTCTAGGTAGTGAACTTAATAAAACGGATGAAGTGTAAACAATGTGGTTATTTACATATATAACTTTCAAGAGAAATGCAAATTAGTAAAAGTAATGAAATATGAAGAAAAAATCCGAATATCTGAAAACACTATAAAGGGATACATTTGAATAGGGATCGTTTTGACCCCTTCTGCCATTTTAGTGTTGAAGGGTGATAATTAAACTTAACGATACCTCCTCGTATGTCAACTCTAATTTAAGTGCTAATTTTTTTTCCCCCATTTATACCCACCTTTAACTGCAATGGTCACATTGGTGGCCGTTTTCCTTTGGAACATATCAAAGGTATTAACTCGATTTCTTTGGGTTTTAATCATTAGATCATGCGCACATTCGCACTCTCATTCATACTTCCAGACTGGGGAAGATGAGGAATTGTCTTGGAGAAAATTTTTCATCCCCACCGCCATGAATCGAACCCAGAACCCAAAAGCAGCAGTATTGTCGTTGGAAGGGTGAACTTCCTCCTCAGAGGAGGGGCCTTCGACATTTTGCCATTTCAGGACCCAGTCTCTTACTGGCATGGTGGTGCGTATTTAATGAAATAACGGTGGGTAGATGGCAGTGATATGGGTAAAGATTTTTTGTTAATTGGGTAGTGGTGATTGGCTTTATTGGGGCTAGGGTTAGTTCTGTAGTGGCTTATGGTGGGATTAGCACTAGTGTGGGTCGCTTATAGGTTTCGCCGGAGTTGAGGTCATATTCTCCCAGGCCTCGGATAAGGCTGTTGAAGCTGGAAGGGAGTTTGTTATAAAAACTGAGATAACGTAAGGATGTAGTCGGTGATTTTTGGGAAGGAAAGGTCAGGATGGAAGTTATCATTTGGGATGTACCAGTCGGCAGCTGTTGCTATCCGAAGGTAACGGTTCTGTAGGACTTGGAGTTTGTGGAGATGGGATTTTGCTGCAGCTCCCCATACTGTACATGCATATATTAGTGCAGGGCGGAGAATTTGCTTGAAGGTGAGCAATTTGTTGTGCAGACTCATTGGCGATTTCCTATTGTACAGAGGGTATAGCATAGCCATTCTTCTGGACACCCTGCCAACTACACCCAGCACTGTGGCAAACAACCCGGGACCCCTAGCACGGCAGGCAGGTAGGTAGGTGCTTTACCAATTGAACTACGGGGCCAGCCTTAGTGCTAGTGTGCTGTTCATGGATGAGACATTGTTTCAACATTATCAGATTCTAAATTTTTAGAATGACCTTTATAGGCTGACATAACGTTGAATCATGTAATCAACATGTTTGAGCCCACATTATTGGTCACTGCTTGTTAGGGCTTGATGTTCTTCCATCCAAACTTACCATGCTTTCTTAAAGGATTCTGTACCTGTTTTATAAGATATTCCTTTGCCAGTCCAATGCACAATGGAGCTTCTCATTTCGGTGCTAGGTTTCAAAATAACAGATTCCATCATAGGCAGATAGACCAATGCCAGTCGGGCTGTGTATCTAGCCCAGACGGCTTCCATTTGTGGGTGTATTTGCTAGATCTTGTATACCAAACCACAGAACAAGATGTATAGTTTTTGTTCTGTGTTGTGGAAGACACAGTTCTCAGGACAATATCTGTAATTCATTGTAGAGGCTGGTTGATATGTGGATCAGTGCTAATGGAGGGCATTTGGATCATTAAATTTAAAAATATTTCTTGTGGTACGCAGAAGTTCTGTTGGTGTGTGTTTCCTATGATAATTGTAAAGAGTTGCAGAAAAACAAATCTAACCTGGAAATAAAATGTTTGAGACCCATGCTCATATAACTATTTTATTATATTTGTGAGAAATTGTCGTAATTGTAGTTCTTATTTGTACCCTGTGACTTAAGTTACATTTATGTTTTTATATTTTTCCCTCCTCTAGCTGTGGCGCTGAGATTGGGCGAAGTGTTACTGCAAACATTTGAAGCAAATCATCCTTTTGTTTTTCTTTTAACGGACATACTGACAGAGTCTTTTCTCTTTTGGGGAAGAGTTTCTATGCCACTATAAAGAAAATGTTTTGCAGGTAAATTGTTAAATTTTAATTTGTATAATGTTAAGCAAAAGTGCAGGCTGTGACTCCTTGGGAATTCCTGGTGATCTCTTAACTATAGTAGCCAATCTCTACCAAATGCGTACATAAAATGAAATATTTTTCAAAGTTTTATATTTGAAAATGTTAAATGTTGCTTGTTTAGTGTCCATATTTTATGATTCCTTTATGAAAACTTCGTGATTTGCTAGCTCAGCAAGATCAATATGCTATGTATGACAGGAAATACGACTTCATTGCTCAACCATTCTAAGATAGTAGGGTTAGGGAAGAAACTAAATAAAATAAGTAGATTCCTATTCTTTTTAATCTTCTTTTTGTCCTAACTCAAAGATCGTGAGACATCAGTATAAAATTTCAGAGTTTCATCCTCATTTCAGCTGAATGTTGTTTCAAAGGAGAACATTCTTTTCTTCTCTCCTGAATTTAGAGTATGTTTATGTATCAGACTGATAGCACTTTGGTCATTATATCCTTCTTCTACTTCCTAGAACCAGAAGATTGGTCTTCTAACATCCAATACTGTGAATTTATCAGACCCAGGTTAGTTCAAAAGACCATTGACTTTTCTTTTCAAGATCATAACAGTAAATCCAAGATTGATCATCTGTATCAATATTCCAAGCCAAATTTGAAGTGCTTCCATGGAATTGGTATAAACTAGTGTCATCCTTAGTTTATGGGGCAATGTAAACAAAGTGATAAAGTGTATTACTATGCAGACAACTGTGATTGGAGGGATTATTGTATCCAAGACGTGGCTAACATGTGTGCTGTCAATGAACTTATATGCAAAATTTTGCTTTGTTATTTTCTATGTTTTGAGTACCTTACACGGTAACAATTTTGCATTAAGATTAAATGCAAAGGTGTGTTTACTGTGTAATATATTTTTCCCCCAGAATGTTAAAAAGTGGCTAATGCTTACAACAATAACTACAAAAATATTTGATTTCTTCACATAGCCCCACCTCATTTATAAATTAAAAATGAAGTCACAGGACTTTCTGGGGAATAACAGTGCTAAATAACTGTGTATAGCCACTTTGGCAATTACTTGAAAGTTCTACTGGCATGAAGGTGAAAAAAAAAACAATTTACATATCTAATTAGAATCTGACAATGAATTCCTTAAACAACTTCCACTTCCGAATTTTCCTTCGATAATTCCTGCGCCACAACAATATTCTTTACGCTCAACAATTATTATATTTTTTTTCTATTCTTGATCACAAATTGAAAACCTATGTCGTGAATAATGGTGTGAAAAATCGTTTTTATAAAACTCGGCTAATTGTTTACTGCTTGAATCACTTTTGTAATGGTGGTGGCTCATTTCTTTCGAAGAAGCTATGCACCTTACGACAAATAGCACTTCTAACAAATTCATCATCATATACACCTTCCACATTTGGCTTCTTTTTCGATGTTTTCCTGGAGTAGAAAGCTAGCCCATTTTCATAACGTCACTTTCAGCGGTATTAATACTTGATGCTGAAACACTGGTACATTCTGCTGACAAATTAGTGTCCTCCATTACTAAAGTAGGGTATTTTTCACACAACTTGCAGAAGACGTTCAATATAATTTGTTTTTCACCACTTTTTAAAGGTTTTCCTCTGTGATGTTTACATATTGCTCGGAAGTAGCCATGTTGTACAGCTGATTCTCCCCTTTTTAAACTGCGCAAGCACAGTGTGCACTTTGATTAATACATACAAATTCCGCTTACGTAGTAGAGTACTCTGAAAAGTTCTCAGCCCGATAGTGAAAAATGACAATTCATGCTTTCAAAGTAATTTTATTTTTCAGCATAATCTGCTCTAATATCAATACATTTTATCCACGATGTTCCAGTGCCATTATCCTCTCTCTGTAGTGTTCCTCTGAAAGTGTTGCAAAGTACCCATTTACAGCCGTAATTGCTTCTTCATTGGACGGAAAGCACCTACCAACAAGGGGCTTCTTCAGTTTTGGAAACATCTTCCGAGGGAGCCAAATCTGGGGAATGGATTGGATGTTCCAGCACTTATAGTGCAGATCTCAATTTCCCCATTACTGAAACACTTTTTTGGGCAGGTGTATTGTCCTGATGCAAAACAATTTTGTCCTTTTTAACCCAGCTCTGTTATCACAAATGCTTATATTTAGTTTGGTTAGAGTGAGTGAGTGTGTGGTGTTTTAGGGCCCGTCGACAACAAGGTCATTTGGGCCCAGTTTGGTTAGAAGTTGAGAGTAAATGCTTTTAACTTTTTCGAGATAGTCAATCAACAAAATTCCTTTGGCATCCCATAACACTGACGCCATGATCTTTCCCACTGATGGCACCTTCCTCACCTTCTTTGGAGCTGAAGAACCAGCTTCTGTCCACTGCCTTGACTGTTGCTTGGATTCGGGTGTGCAGTGGTGAATCCCTATTTCATCCCTATTTCGACGTATTGGCGGGGGGGGAAAAAAAAAAAAAAAACAGTGAGGATTAGTGGCTCCCATCTTGCGCCAAGCTTTTACATGTTTAATACCTAATGTAAGATTTGAACAATACGTTCTTTTGAAATTCCAAGAGCATTAGCAATTTCACGCACCTCTGTATGCCGATCTTCCAAAATACAGTTTTTTTTTTTTTTTTTTGTAAGTTACATCCTCCAACGTTAAGTCATATCGGACGATGAATGAAATGGGTGAAATTATGCTCAAATGAGTCTGGGGTCCATGGAGCTTAGAGCTACCCAACATTTGTTTATCAGAATAATGAAAAATCCCGGAAAAAACCTTATCCAAGTAACTCACCCTAACCAAGATTCAAACTCGGGACCTCTTAAACGTGAGGCAGACATGCTACCATCTACACTACCGAGGCGGGCAATGATTTACGGTGTGGTTACAGTTTTTGGATGTCCTTTGAGTGGATCGTCTTTATCGCTTTCACGGCCATGTTTAAAATCGGCCGCTCATTTCTTTACAGTGGAAACTGAAGAAAAAGAGGCAGCGTATATATTTACAATCCGCAAATGAATTTCTGTAGGTGCTAAACCTTCTTTTACAAGGAATTTTATTACAGCGCAATACTCAAATTCTCCATTTCCAAGCAATGCGCATTTCTTGTACTTCAAACAACTGCCTACAGTCAACTATTTCCTGGAATGACTTGATATTTTACATAGGATCTATGTAAATGTGTACCAATGTAAGGGAAAAAATCATGCAATGCACTTGTAATAATGTGAAGCTGTTTATATATTTTGCATTGATGTAAATTTTTTAAAAATGATGTAGGAACTATATTTATCATCCGTGGAGAGTTGCAAGGCTAAACAGCCAATGATGTCACACATATACATGTGCTTTTGTTTACATCGCCATATAAACTAAGGACTGCATCAGTATAGCTGTCCTAATTCTATGAACTATTTTTCATTTTCTGTTCTTGAAGATAGTACCTTAATCATGCAATGCTAATATTTCAGCTTTTTATCAGGATGTTATAATAAAATCTGACTTGATATGGCTTTTCTGTACAGTAGCTGAAATGAGTAAGACCGTTCCTCTACCAGTACGAGTTTTTGAAGCAGACCATCCATTTGTTTTCATTATGTTGGATGCAGTCTCAGAATGTGTGCTGTTCTGGGGAAGAGTTTCTGAACCATTATAAGCTTACATTTTTTTCAGGTAAATAAGATTGCATGAATCATCTACTTGCCATTGATAGCTCTCTATTGATGGTGGTAGATGCTTCTACTTTTCCTTTTATTCAAGAATTAACAAATAAAAAGGCAATTTTGTTATTCATACTCATAGGCAGACCTGGAGAGGAACTGAGAGTGGCTATCCCCCTTAATTATAGAAAAAAGTCGCATTTATTGTATTTTAAATTATGATATTGCTTTGCTTCAGTAAAATAAAATCCAACATTACGTTAATTGATGGAAATTAATCGTTCTTCCACACTAGCTATGTGTAAGCTAAGGTTTGGATGCATAGAGCCAGGCTGAAAAATTCAATGCCATAGCCAGAATTTGAAACAAAAGTTCCATCAGTTAACCTAATAGTGGTAATTATGAAGCCCAGGACTTACTGTATTGTAAGTCATCACAAACAGTATGTATCTCATTGTATATGAGAACCCCTAGGGGGTTTGCCAGGAAAATATGAGACATTTGGTGAATTTAATATCATGCTGGCACGTTGGTCATGGTAGCTCAATAGATAAGCTTTCTCATATCATCATCATCATCATCATCATCATCATCATCATCAGAGCTAGGAAGTTCTTACCGATTTCCTTGAGCAGTGTAAGAGCGGCCAGGCATGGCTATACCACGCAGCGCTACTAGCAAGGGCGTAGAATGCAACTCATTACTGCAAAACAGGTGTAACTGCATGACACAGAGCTAGGAAGTTCGTACCGATTTCCTTGAGCAGTGTAAGAACGACCGGGCATGACTATACAATGCAGCGCTACTAGCAAGGGCAAGGTTCATCGTAGAATGCAACTCATTACTGCAAAACAGGTGTAACTGCATGACACAGAGCATGTTGGTAGGAAGGAAAACATTCAAATAACATCTTTATTGCGCTGCAAAGATGAGCAACTAAATTTGCTGTACAACCATTGCATATTTTCTAGAAGTGTACTTATTCATGTCCTTATTTACTTCATTATTTACATTTATATTTCAGTGGGATACTTTAGCAAACATGGAAAAAAGAGCAGATTGAGAAACTAAATTAGCTGAAATCATTAACGAATTTGCAACAGATCATCAATCAACTAAATCTTGTTTTACGGAACATAGAATGAGCTCTTCGTTTGAAAGGTTTCAGAGGTACATTATTGTTTTTAGTAATATGGCCGCAGATGAGTAAATATATAGTAAAATTCCTGCTTTGGCATTTTGTCTGGTAAGTCTTCAGATATTTAAGAAATTAATTTAATTATTTGGTTATTATTTTTACATTTGATCAGGAAATGTTAGAATCCGCATTATAATTGCTTGGGTGTTGCCACAATGTGCCTATTTAAATAATGAGATCAGCCAGAGACAAACTCGTATGTACTATATAAGAATTTGTATGTTGTACACAATAATCTAAATAGATGTGCACTTACGAATGTCTCATAAGTCATTTTCTTCTCTGGGCAACCGGTTTCAATGCCTCTCCGCTGTACGTTTCTTATCTATGACTCGTTTGGATGCCGGGAGAAGGTTGGGGATGCATAGGGAACGGCGAGCGGTACAAACTTGCTAGCCCTGATCATCATCATCATCATCATCATCATCATCATCATCATCATCATCATCATCATCATCGCCCGCCTCGGTAGCATAGTGGTAGCGAGTCTGCCTCACGTTCAAGAGGTCCCAAGTTCTAATCTCGGTCAGGGTTAGTTACCTGGATAAGGTTTTTCCGGGGTTTTCCCTTATCCTGAAAGACGAATGTCTGGTAACTCTAAGCTCTATGGACCCTGGGCTCATTTGAGTATCATTTCATCTATTCCATTCATCGTCCGATATGACTTAACGTTGGAGGACATAAAATTACAAAAAAAAAATCATCATCAATCATCACAGTCATTGGCATAGTTTTTTATTTCAGCTTACGTCCTCCAACTGTAAGTCATATCGGACGATATCATAGTTCCTGTCCTTATTACTCACTATGAAAAGCAGAATAAATCTAAACATTAAAGCGAATATCTGTGCCATAAACTGAAGATAAACAGCATACAAGGGCCACTGTTTATATTTTGAACCTTGGCAACCCTGAATGCTGTAGTTGGACAGCATCAATGTTTTCTGGCACAGCTAATTTTGGATGACCTTCACGAACTTCGTCAATGAGGGAATGGCAACCATGATTAAATTCGTTACACCAGCATTTCACAGCGGTAAAGGACGGAGTTTCGTCGCCAAATGTGGAAGCTAGTTGATCAATGCATTCTTGATAATCCACGTCGAACATCGTAATAAATGATTGCATGAACATTTTCACAAATTAATTCCATGTTTTTGTTGAGACCAATTTTCGAGTTAATATAAACAAAACAAATGACACTATTGACAAAATGTCTGAAGTAGATTATGGTCAACAACATCAAACTTTCCATTGGAAACATCAGATGGCACCACAACATTCAGGGTTGCCAAGGCTCAAAATATAAATAGTGCCTCTCGTATAGTATGGCTGTCATTCCCTTATGGGGATGCAATTTTGGACACACAAACCCTTTGAACATGAAATCCATATGAGGAGGACTAGACTCGCTTTCGTCACTTCTAAAGGACATATTACTATTGCTCCAACTGTTCCTGCAACACTTCCTGTGACAAGATATGGTATCCCTATATTGTTTAACATGAAATAGATCAGAGAATAAGCTATTCTTGTTCAATAGTTCGTTAGAATAGGCAGAGAGCATCATATGAGCGCACAAAAAATGTACAACTCATTAAAACTCATAATTTGTGCTTGATACATTTTTGTTGTAGAGTGAACCACTTTGGAGATATTATTATTTATTTGAATTTTCCAATACTTAAAGTTTTCTTAAAAGGGAAGCGTTATTCGTTTTCTTTTTCTTTTGCCATTCAAATTGAGTAGAATTTCAAAGTCAAGTAGTCTAGGGGTAACATGTGAACCCAGGTTCCAAGTTTGCAAGAATCTGAAAGAGGACGATAGATTTTTTTGGGTGCAAAAATCCTTAGCATAGCTTGTTTTGGAAGGGAAGTAAAGTCGGTGGTCCCATGTCGTAGATTTATTGCATGCACAGCAGTTAAAGGGAATGGAATTCAGTTTAAACAAAATTTCAAAGACATCACATAGCTACCAGCTTGATACTGAAATTAATGTGATAAGAGATTTTATTTTATTTTATCAGTATAATGCTACATTAAATTAGATAAAGTTGAAGAGGCAGATTAAAAGAGATATTTATATATTACAATTAATAAGAAAAGAGAGATAAATAATTATAAGGATATAAATAGTAAATAACAATTAAAATAGTAAAGAAGAAGTAAAAAGATAATAAATGAGGATTGATTTGAAAGCAGTGGTAACTAAATATCAGAACTGTTGATCGCGTCATGCCAACTCTGTTTGCATCTAGCTGGCAAAGAGAACAGACTGATGTAACGCTCTGTCTCTTAAATGTATGAGGGCTGTTCAATAAAGAATATCATAACTTATTGCGGTCATAATTTTTCGCTCTAAAATTTAATCTTATTATATTCTGTTAGCTTAATGTGAAACAAACACGCCATAGTAGTTTCATTGTTGGTACTCCTGGTTTCCGCCTGTGAGAACCAGGCAAGTTCAGACATGTTCAGTATCACCTACCGCAGCAGTGGAGGTAACATGTGAGGTACAATATGCTGCTTTGAAATTCTGCTTTCGCCTCAACAAATCTTCAGTTGAGGCCTATACAATGTTACAGGAGGCCTATGGAGAGTCTGTTCTTCTCTACAGCACAGCTCGAAGGTGGTTTAAAATGTTTAAAGAGGGGAGACAATCATTCAAAGGAAAGTGGACCCGGTGCACCAGTTACTGCTCTTACGGAAGAAAACATCAACACTGCTGCTGCCATTGTGAGAGAGGATCGACGAATAATCTTAAGATCACTTTCTAAAATACTGAATATTTCATTGGGTGCCACCCACACGTTGGTGACAGAAACATTACACATGAGACATGTTTGAGCGATGGGTTCCAAGATGGCTGCATATTGCCAATGTTGTTGCTGAATATCTTGCAAAAATCAACGTGAAGTGCATCCCTCACCCTCCCTATAGTCTAGATTTAGCCCCATGTGACTTTTTTCTATTCCCTAACTTGAAGAAACGCCTTTGTGTGAGGCATTATCCATAATCAGAAGCAGTGGTGAAAGCTGCGGAGGCAATTTTGAAGGATGTCTCAAAAAATGGTTTCCAGCATGTCTTTGAAGACTGGCAGAAACACTGGGACAAGTGCACTGCATTCAGGGGAGACTATTTTGAGAAGGACCATCAAAATTATGAGGATGAGTAAAGGTACATTGTCAAAAAAAAAAATTGAACAGCCCTTGTATTTATAAATCTACAGTTTAAGAACACATTTGTTTCTTAACAGTGCATTAGTATTATATAAGTGATTGGCATATTTTGACATTTAATTTTGAGTTTTAAAGCAGTAAAGCTTGATTAAAAACTTAAATTTTGTGTCGTTTCTTAACAACACCTGTGCATACTCTGATGGTTACCTTTCATAGCTCTGCCGAGCAAGCTTGAGATAAATACTGATGCTGGTAAGATCCTTTGAGACATTTTTGTCAACGGGGCAGCTGCTTTCTGGCATCAAGCTCTTTAAAACATTTGACTATCACTTCAAGCCTGCTGTATTCCCATATTTCTGTGCACTTTAAGAAATGTAGAAACAGATAATGCATAATTTCCTTTCATGGAAATGTTGAAAACAGTGTTGTAATAAATTAAATTTAAAGGTGAGTCGATTAATGACACTAAACAACACTTACTTTTAAGTTTCCCAGAACATTACACAAATATAAATATTTGCTACTAAGGCTCCACTTAAGAAATTGATGTTAACACTTCTTTCTAATGGAAATCAATTTCAAAAGCAAATTGCTTTCGTCCTCAGTCCATCAAAAACAAACTCCGTTGTCAAGGAAATCTCGGTTACCATGTTTTTTCATAAGTTTTTTCAGCATTACCTACATCTGAAGACGAAACATACCTAAAAACAGAATCAACTGCTGGTATGTCAAAATTCATTACGCAATGTTTATTTTTTAAAATAAATATCTTTTCCCAAACTATTAAATCTATTGGACCATTTAGTTGTTTTAATAATTTAACTTCGGGATTTATTTCATGGTTAAATGACCAAAAATGATCTACTACGGCCGATTTATCAGTTTGTTTATATTTAATGTTACAAAAATGTTCTTTCGTTCTGGTTTCCAAACTACGTTTCATCTTTCCAATATAAACCTGATCACAATCTAAACAATTAAATTGATAAATACCAGATCTTTTTATTATTAGGAATTTTATCTTTTTTAGAAAATTGTAAATTTTTAATACTATATTTATTTTGAGGAACTAAAGTTATACCAACTTCTTTAAAAAAAAATTGAAAATGTTTATTAACACAAGGATGGTAAGTAAATTTTTTAAAATTATAGTCATCTTTTATTTTTTTAAGATCATTTTAGAATTTTTTAGATCATTAATTTTATAAACTTGTTTAGAAAATTTTTCCCAGAATATGTTTCAGAGGCTACTTTCCTCCATTGTCAAACGGACATCGACTGGTTCTCTGTAGTGTAGCTGGCGATATTTTGTCGGAGGTTTCCTCTGGTGGCGGTTCAAGGAACTTGCTGAACAAATCTTTTGGGGGGATATCAAAATTAAGGAAAACATTATTTTATTATTTTTTGAAACATGTTTTTCTACTAACAATCTACAGAGCTATGAAATAGAAACAAAGTTTTCAGTCTCGACATCCCCCAAAAAGATTTGTTCAGCAAGTTCCTCAAATTGCCACTAGAGGAAACCACCGATGAAATATCACCAGCTACACTACAGAGAACCAGTCAATTCTGGTTGACAATGGAGGAAAGTAGCCTCCGAAATATGTTCCAGGAGATTTAAGTGTTGTTTAATGTCATTAATCGACTCACACTTGCCCTCATTCTGTCATTCACTTCTCTCACCCTCGTACCAGGCATCGGGCTGATGACCTGTCCTGGATTCTGTCTCGCACTGATCCAGAGATTCCATTCCTCAACCTGCCACTTACGGGCAAAAAAGGGTTAAGAGGAATAAGAACACCCTGACACCACATGTGGTATAAGAGAGCAGTTAAAGAAACAAGGAAGATATAATGAGAAGTAGATAGAGGAATAAGTGTTAGTAAGAATAGTTTGTAGAGTAGAGAAAGTAATGTGTGTGCAGTGCATCAGATGCTTTGTTTCTGATGTGAGGGATATGCTGTGAAAGTATCATTGTTATATTGTTTATACCTGCATATGTGGCTGGTACGTTATTGCCATTGTAACTTTTATATTTTTCCTTCCTCTAGCGATGATGGTGACATTGTGCAGTTTGTCACTGAGCAACCTAACATTTGAAGCAAATCATCCTTTTGTTTTTCTTTTAATGGACATACCGACAGAGTCTTTTCTCTTTTGGGGAAGACTTTCTGTGCCGCTATAAACAAATTACTTTACAGGTAAAGTGTTAACTTTTAACTTGTATAATTTTAAGCATCTTGACTCTTTGGGGATTCCTGGTGATTTCTAACTATTGCTGCCAATTTCTCCCTAATCCTTACATAAAGTTTTTTATATGGTTGTTTAATGTGCACCTTTCATGTTATCTTTTCTGTGGATACTACTTTGTGGTTTACTATCTCAACAAACCTAGTCTGTGATGTGTCACAGTAAATGGGACCTTATTTTCAATCACTTCACAGATGGGCGGATGAGGGATGAAACTATGCAAATAATAAAAAGTTCTTATATTTTGGAAGGAAAAAAAAACTAAAGTCTTATAAAGAGGTTTCTAAGCAGAATTAGATGGTTTTTCATGCCCAATGTAAGAATGGAATGGTAAGAACCAAGGCAGAACATCCATAAATAAAAGCTCAATTTCAGTTTTTACTTATTTTTTTTTTTTTTATCTGGCCTTTAAAACCTAAAGGTTATAAGACATATCTCAAGTAAATCAGCATAAGATTTCAGGGTTTCATCCTGCTTCCAGCTGGCATCAAAATGTTTCAAAACAGAGCTTCTTTTTTTACAATTTTTCTTCTGCATTTATAGTGTGTTTGTGGATCATACCTACAGCACTTTGGTCAAGAGGTCCTTCTGCTACTTCTTAGAACCAGAAGGGTTGTCCCCTACATGTACACTTTCTTCTATGTTCATTTACACAAAGTGCATGTTAGCATAAACATAAAATAAACCTGCCACATAAGACAGTATGTTGGCCGCAGCAAAAGGTGTGGAGGTTTGGAATGTTTGCTTTCTTAGCTATTTTTATTTTCTCTGCTATGCACTTACAGTGAGTAGAGGATAGAAGTTTTCCACTCAAATTTTCTGTATTGAGATTTCACCAGAAATACAAAACAACTCCCTGAATGAATGAATAAATAAGTAAATAAAAAGCATATTTGGAAAAAAAATTGTGTGTGTGAGAGAGAGAGAGAGAGAGAGAAAGAGAGAGAGACAGAGAGGTTCTACTCCCATTAGCCTTGAACCCGTAGGAACAAGACCCGGGCCTCTTTCAACCAGGGAGTATCCGAGCTGTCCCAAAGGGCGCTCGGCATCCTCCGTGGGGCTTTCCGTAGGGCAAGACCTAGTTACCTAACAAGCCCCCCCCATCTGGTCCTAGGGACACAAGACGGGATGGAAGTGGATACGCCACTTACGCGCGTCGACACTCAATGTGAAGACTACCGAAAAACCTCGGTGGGGCCGCCTGGTGATCTAGCACACCTTCTACTAGCTTTGCAGGCTAGTACCCGGGACACTTAATGGCTTCCCGCAACCCCGTCCGAAGACGTACCCGATTCCCACGGGTTTCGGGAACACACTGCCCCCTCGAGTCCAACCCAATCCGAACAACTCCCCTACGGGAGGGGCTCGGCATGTTCGGCCCGAGGTTCCTCTAGTAACGTCAGAGGTACCACGAGTGCTAAGGGTCCGCAGCGCCCGCACTTTGGCAGCTGAAAGGGACGGATCCCTTCCCCTACGAGAGACGGACAGACAGACAGACAGACTCAGAAACAAAAATTAGGTTGAATACATACTTACAAACAAGCGGGAAGGCAAAGGTGATTTCATCTGTGGCTGACACTCGGTAGGCCCAGGTTTCATTCCTGTGGCCAACCTACTTGATCCATGGGATTTTCCTGGGTCGGCAGGCAAATGCTAGATAGGTTAATTACTTCCTCAAATTCCCTGTCCCTCCATTTCGTCTCAATTATCATTTGACACCATGGTCTCTTTCAGGGTAGAACAGTTGGTGGGTAACTCCTTAGATTGGCCACCCTTTGTCTCCTGTCACCTCATCCTTTCTCCTGGGGATGCTCCACTTGGGGCTTAAGTATAATAAACCACAGTTTTTGGTGCCGAATCCTCTCCGTGGTAATCCTAATCCCAACTATACTTACAAGTGACACCTTTAACCTTGATTGCTCAGAACTGCACGAAAACATGCTTAGAATAACAATCGATCATAAACAAAACAGGGATCTGTGTCATTTCCACGCAAAACATTGCATTATGTTTCAGTGACATTTAATAGAGGGAAACGAAGTGACATGATATTATCACAGGAGGGAAATTATATGTATATCAATGGCATCAATGTATAATCACAGTTTCAATCAATTATGACAGTGCTAAACACATATAGAAATTAGAGGAGAGCCACTCAGAACAGAATTACATGGACATTTTCTGACATTTTCTGTTTCATTTTTCTTTAACGAGTTTATCAATGTCAGGACGTAATGTCTGGGAAAATTGTAATTGAAGGCTGCATGTTAGATTGTAATCCGACAAGGTACTTCGGGGTTTGGACTTAGCTAATTTTATAACAGAAAAAAAAATTGTTTGCACACATATGTAGCCAAATATACACAATGTCCATGCGGAAAGTGAATACAACCTCGGAAATCTGGTTTGGGAGACATTCTTGTAAACGTGAGCCAAGTCTTTCTTGTGTGTATATTTGTCCTTCAATAAATCGTCACATTGTAAATTTTACAGTTCCATTTGGTACGTGGCAGCTACATTGTTGTCATCGAATGCGCTACACCTGACTGAACTCTCAGATTTTGTACTCACGGCACCATTTATGTAGGCAACTTGTGACTACACGGCTCTTGCCTGACATCACATAGACTGCAGGCCTCACTCCCAACTGAAATACGTCACAACTCTCGAAGCAGTCTTCTCTGTTCTAAGATGTATGTATAGATGCTGACAGAGAGCAGCATGTGTGTGACAACATATATTAATGGCTATCACATGGTAGCATAAACTGAACCATAGAACCTTGGACCAGAGAACACTTCGCTTACATGGCTATACATATAGATATCGTTTGTATGCACTCAAAAGCCTCTACTTTAATGATATCGCAGTTGTATACTGTCTTTAACGGGCTTTTAACCAGTTTTTGTTGTGTTCAAATAAATATGAAGATACGAATTTGTATTTACGACACATTTTCATATTTAACAATTTAAATGTCTTGCGCTGTTTATTGGATATCCGTTCACATGTTCACAGCCTGCGCAGAGTTTAAGTGGTCATCCTGAAGCGGTTAAAAATATTTTGATGTTTTACATGTATTTTATCGTAATTTTTGTCATTCTCTGAATAACCCAGATTTTCATTAACTTAGATCAGCCCTGCTCTCGGTTGATCTCGGTAATGAGGCTCTGCCGTATTTGAGCTTTTCATTAGGATATTATAATAAAATCTGACTGATGTTGGTATGGGTTTTCTGTCTAGAAGTTGAAGAAATGTTTATGACATTGCCTCCATCCCTTGAAGCAGATCATTCATTTGTTATCATTATGTTGGATCAGTCTCAGAATGTGTGCTGTTCTGGCGAAGAGTTTCTGAACCATTATAAACTTAAAATGTTTTTCAGCTAATAAGATTGCATGAATCAAGTACTTGCCATTTAAATTTTCTGATAGCTCTTTGTGGATGGCGGTAGATGCTTCTGCTTTTTGTTCTATTCAGGAATTACGAAGGAAGGGAAAAAAAAAATAATTTTGTTGCTCATACTCATAGGCAGACTGGAGAGTAACTGAGAGGGGCTATCCCCCTAAATTATAGAAAAAAGTAGCATTTGTTGTATTTAAAATCATGG
The DNA here is from genome assembly GCA_030765055.1 of Mantis religiosa. Taxonomy (NCBI): domain Eukaryota; kingdom Metazoa; phylum Arthropoda; class Insecta; order Mantodea; family Mantidae; genus Mantis; species Mantis religiosa. Next base: position 9,495,347 of record CM060958.1, read on the forward strand.
CATTGCTGTGCTTCAGTAAAATCAAATACAACATTAGGTTAATTGGTGGAAATTAATCGGTTTTCCACACTGCCGTGTGTAGGCTAAGGTTTGTATGCGTAGAGCCAGACTGAAAAATTCAATGCCATAACCAGGATTTGAATAAAAAATCTTCATAAAGTACTTACAGCATATTAAGCAGTGGTGGCTCATGCTTAAAAATAACAGTGTACTGTGGGAAGAAGTTTTGAAAAATGAAGTCCATGTGCTGATGTTTCTTCATGATATAAACAGAATTTCTATTTCCTTTCGCGTTTTGCTCACCCTAATATTTTTATACTAACCCTTTCTTCTAATGCTCGCCTTGAAACGGAGTTTTCCGAAGTTCATTAACTGTGTTCATTATTTATTGGTTAAAGTTTTTGTAATATTAAATTACGCATACACTGAATGAAGTGAATTTATAACACGTTTCACACTCTCACACAAAATAAAGAAACTGATATCAGCCACTAAATAACGTTACTCAAAGAAATACTTGGGTACAATGCGAGCATGCGAACTTGTTTGGTCGCAGGAATGGAGTATCGTGCCAACATGATAAGTACATCACAAACAATCTGCCCTGCAATTTAATAACCATTAGGTATTGGATCTGTTTAGGTAAGGTTAGAATTAGTTTCCAGAACTAAAATATAAAACAATGATAGATTATTAAACGATTTTCAATGCATTTTCAAGTTCTACAGCTGTAACTATGAGTGTTGGTGGCCCTGCTTCACCGTGTAGTGAATGATCACTGGGCCAGACCCAATGCAGCACACATTTGTGCGAAAATCTAGGGAAGTTAGGACATCAGGGGAGCAAGAGGGGAAGGTTAAACGCATCTGCAATAACTGATTACCGAGCTTGCTGGCTCTCAGCACATTGACATCACAGATGCGTTCCATTAGTTATGCAGGTGTTTTCCATGCATCCAGAGTTCATTGTTGGTTGTACTCCATTTCTTATATTTAAAATAATGCATTGTTATTTACATGCTCTTTTAAAATGTCTACAATGTGATTCATTGCTGACGACACAAATGTTATGATAAAGGGAAATGAAAATGCAAAACACATAACCAGTAAAATTGAAACTTGGTTTGCTGAAAACAAATTGATTATTAATACAAACAAATCTTCAGCAATATCATTTCGTCACAAACAAAATAAAAATGTTGGCAAACCTGACATCAAGTTGTATGGTGCATGTGTTTCTTATAAGACAGAAGCAAATTTTCTGGGAGTATGGATAGATCAGCATTTAGACTGGGAAGCACACATAAAATATCTAGTAATAAAGTTAAATAAATTCTACTTCTCATTAAGAGTAATAAAAAATGAGTTGTATGCAAGTGACATGAGAACCTTATATTTTGCATATGCAGAAAGTCTAATGTGGTATGGCATTATGTTTTGGGGGGATAGTAAAGACAGTCACTTGGTTTTTAAAGTGCAAAAAAGGATTGTTAGATGCCTAATGTCAGGAAAAAAATATGACTCCTGCAGGAACTTCTTTAAGGAGTTGAAAATCTTGACTCTGCCCAGTCTGTATATATACTGTTTGCTATGTTATACAAAACAAAACCTTGAAAATTTCACCACAAATAATCAAATACATCATCATAACACCAGAGGTAAAACAGACTTAAGAACAATAACACATAGAACTACACTTTATTCCAAAGGAGTTAGATATTCAGTAGTCACTCTGTATAATAAACTACCGGCCAATCTGAAAAACATAAAATCCATGAGGTGTTTCAAACTATCGTTGAAAGAAATTTTATTAAGTGATTCATATTATGATATAAGTGAATTTCTAGATACACTGTAGCTGGCCATATAATTGTATATATTTGTGATGCATTTTAAATGCTGTGTAGTTGTAGAGCCATGCAACTATATATATTTATGAGTTCATGCTTAGATCTTATTAATTACACTTGATGCAACTTATTTTTTATTTTTATACTTATATTATTTGTATTGTTCTAAATATTTGTATTGACGTATCCAATGTCATTGTATTGACTTAACGGATGAATAAAACTACTACTACTACTACATAAAACAGAAAAGAGTGTGCTGCAGCACTGCAGCACGTAAGGACGAGCCGCCCCTGATCGTAAGTCACTATAAATGGTGTATATCTCATTGTAATCAGATCTCCTAGTGGTTTACTGAGAAAAACAAATCAGTTGGAGCATTTAACGTCATGCTGGCAGGTTGCCATGGTAGCTCAGTGGTTAAGGGCAGTTGGATGGATACTGGGAGGTCCATAGTTGAAATCCCGTCAATGACATTGAATTTTTCAGTCTGATTCAATTTTAAGTTTGTGTTTCATTTTGCTGGAGTTTATAATGTCTTGGATATAAATGTGCATCTAGTTTATTTGTAAATCAACAGATGGCTTCAGTATATCAAACATTTTCCAGTGAAGTACACTTTAAAAATAATGGAACTAAACCCTATGTCACAAATGAAAAAAAAAAAAAAGTAGGTAGAAAAGATTTGAATTATAAAAATAGTGTCTAAAAGAGTGAGTAGGGAAGTCATATGAATGCAACATATGTTAAGTCAGTAACTATAACATAATATTAGTGGACTTTATCCTTTGTCCTTTTCACCACTAATGGTGGTATTTCCTTTCCAAACTCATTGTACAGGGTGTGGCAGAAGTAAAAGCGGGTTTTAAAGTTAAAAATATTTTAATACATAATTATTATTTATATTTTTGTTATGTAATCTTAAAGTATAGCTCTTGAAGATTGGAGAACACATCTCATGTTTTTAATATATCTTTTAGACATTCACTACCACTTTCAATATGCCTACCTCGGTAGTGTAGATGGTAGCGTGTCTGCCTCACGCTCAAGAGGTCCCGAGTTTGAATCTCGGTTAGGGCGAGTTACTTGGATAATGTTTTTGCTGGGATTTTCCCTTATCCTGATAGATGAATGTTGGGTAACTCTAAAGCTCCACGGACCACGAACTCATTTGAGCATCATTTCACCCATTTCATTCATCGTCCAATATGACTTAACATTGGAGGCCGTAAATAGAAAAACGGAAAAAAAAAAAAAATCACTACATTGCTGTACTCGGCATTCAAAGTCTCTCATATCTTACTGTAGCATATCTGCCTGTACTGCAGCTATCTCCTCTCAGATTAAATGTCTTAACACTGCGATGTTTGTTGGTCTGCTCTCAAATACTTTTAAGATAGCTCCACAAGAAATAGTGTGGTGCTGTCAAATGTGAGGAATGAGGTGGCCATGGCACATCTCCATATCAGGAAATTAAAAGTTCTGGAAACAAGTTCCTTAGTGTTGTTATGATAATTACTGCAACATGTGCAGCTGCCCCATCCTGCTGGAACCAAAAGCCATCATTGTCTTGAATTTCAGGCACAAGAAAGGTTTGGATCACATCCACTTCACGACCAGAAGGTGAAATTTCGGTGCACTGTAACGGCCACTAAAATAACCGGACCATATTTCTTTGTGAAAAAAGATTGAGAAATGTGTACGGTTAATTCTCACCGCTACAGAAACATGGTCCATGGGTATCTCGTTCTCCAGATCTGACAGCATCAGACTATTTCTTGTAAGGATACCTTAAAAACAAAGTGTTTGAGAGCAGACCAACAGACATCACAGAGTAGGACATCAAATCTGAGAGGAGATAGCTGCAGTACAGCCAGATATGCTAGGGAAAGTTATGACAGATTCTGAATGCCAAGTACAGTAGTAATTATTATAAATTAAAATATTTTTCATTTTAAAACCTGTTCATTGTTTCTGCCTCACCCTGTAATTAGACTTTGTGAAGTACCAGCTGGACTTGCATATGAAGTGGTGTTACTGTTCTTATGTTAGCATCTACAAAAACAGTAATGATTTCAAAAACTATTTGTAGTTGGTTTATTGATACTCGTCACTTACTTTTTTATATTAATGAGAGACTAGTTTCAAAGGCATTCACCTCCATTTTCAATCTCTTTCCAACTGGCATTTGTTGTCTGCTCTCTCTCTCTCTCTCTCTCTCTCTCTCTCTCTGGTGGTGGAACTATGAACTTTTTTGTCAAATTATCTACTGGTGTGATTTCAAAGTTCATTACGCGATCCTTATTTTTCCACCATATTGTCAGTTTATTTTGATTTATCATTCCTTTTAATAATTTGGATTTGGATCAATGTCATGATTTTCATTCCAAAAATGAAATGCTACTGCTGACTTATTTTCTTGTTTCAATCTAATGTTTCTAAAGTGCTCTTTGACTCTGGTTTTTAGATTTCTTTTAGTTAGACCTATGTAACACTTTTCACAATTCTTACAACTTATCTGGTATATTCTGGATCTGTTAACTGATGGTATTTCATCCTTTGTTTTTGAATTTAGCAGTTTTAAAATTGAGTGTCTATTAGTAGGTGCCAAGGTGATATTTTGTTCCTTGAAGATCTTTTTAAATTTATTAAATGTTTTTGGGTGATATGTGAATGAACTGAATATGCTGTTGCTTTCTTTTTCTTTTGTAAATGTGGTTGCTTCCTTAATGGTTTTCTTTAGTTTAGCTTTTCTAATTTTCTTGAACACCAAACTTTTGTTGTATCCATTTTCTTCTGCTATGTGAAATATTCTTCTTTTTCCATGGGTGTTGACTAGTCTGTGAGTAAGGCTGTTTATTGTTGCATGTTTATGTGTAATTGGGGTGTGGCTATTATTTTTTTGTGTAATTTTCTGAATGTGTTGGTTTCCTGTAAATTCCAAATTTTATTTTTGTGTCGTTCCTGATGATATTTAGATCCAAGAAAGAGAGTTGTCCATTGATATCCTTTTCTATTGTGAATTTTATAGTTCTTTCTTGCAGATTGAGTAATTTTATTGCATCATCTAAATGTTTATTCGGTACAATTGCAAAAATGTTGTTAACACATCTATACCAAACTTTGAAGTTCAGTGGGAAGGACTTTTTAATTTGTGTTTCAAATGCACTCATAAATAAGTTAGCCAAGAAAGGTGAAAGTGGGTTGCCCATTGATAACCCTTTGTAGTGTTTCCCATTAAAGCTGAAGAAGTTTTGTTCAATGCATATTTTTGTTAGAGAAATGTATTCTTCCGCTTCTATTGCTTCCATTTCTATTGTAGTTAGCCATTTTTTAATACAGTCTGTAATTTTTCTGTTGGTATGCTTGGAAATAAAGATGTGACATCAAATGAAACCAGTCTGTCATTTTTGTCCAAATTTATATCTTTGAGTTTTCCTACTAAATCTAAAGAGTTTTTTAAATGTGCACTTTCGAATTTTGGGAAACTATTGAATTTATTTAGTAACCATTTGGCCAAATTATATGTGGAGGCATTTATGCTACTGGTGATAGGTATAATGCCTTTCCCTGTTTTATGAATTTTTGGTAATGATTTGTTGATGCTGTAAGCTATTTTTACTTTCTCTACTAACGTACATTAAATATGGCAAGTATTACATTCCTCTTAAAAGTTTGATGGGAAGATATGCTTTGAGATCCAAATAGCAGCAGTTTTAGAAAAAGCTCTGTGTGCATGTATGCATGCTTAAGTATAGTAGTACTGTAATCATTTAATAAATCTATTTTATATTTCTATATTATTCGCCATATTGTTGTGCCAATTTGTAATTAACAGTATTATATATATTTCCCTGCACCCCACAATTATATTTTTCTGCAAGTTTGTGTGTCAACTTAATAACAAACTTTAAGTTCTTTTCCCAGCTTAGCTGCAGTTGGTGAACACTAATGATTAATCTCTTGGTGGTGGTCTCAGATCGATGTGTTGTTTCTCCTTAGTTAGTGAAATAATCATACTTATATTGTTTTAGAGATTATTTACTTTATAGACACAACTGATAAATTGAAAGTACAGTTATTCACAATGTTCTGTGAGACATGTCTTCATCGCTGAGAAAAACATTTCTGGTAGCATCTAGAAAAGTTTATTCTGTTTCTAAAGCAGCCACTCAACAGTTATGTATCGATTTCTCATTTCTAACTGTGTCTACCTTGTTTTTTCCTTATATTCATAATCTCTTTTATATGTCACTACCCAAACATTTAACACTTTTCAAATTTCAACCAATGTTTTAAAATCTATAAACAACTCTTGTTTGGGGCCAATCATAAATAATGGTTTCAATAATTTGACTTATTATAAAGAAGGAGTCAGGTTCTATGTCCTTAACAGTGAAACCTGAAGGTTTAGTGAATAGCATAACTAAAAAAGTAAAATTTGGTAAAAAATCATATTAAGCATTTAAGTTAAACGATTCAACATTAAAGATTTTCAAGAAAATCGCCCCATCCAAACTACTCTGTACATGAACACTTTTTCACAAATGTTAATTTTCTCAAAAAAATTCTAAAATAGAATTTGTGTAAGATATTTTCATGACAAATTAAATGTATCTCTTGAATTTTCTGGAAATAGCTTCAGAAGTCCTATTCATTATGAATGACTTTTACATAACTGGCAATCCATAAGAGATAAGACAAAATCTTACTGCACCAAAAATTTTGATCTCATTAAAGCATAAGGCTTTGTGAACATTTCTGTTTTTTGTTTAGTTTTGAGTTAACCATTTTTGAAATATTCCTTGTTTGTGGTTTTCATCATAAATACTTTTTTTTTTTTTTTTTGGTCCTGACCATGCAAAGAGGATAGAATGTTAAAGCCAATATATAGTAACACTCTCTTAAAAAACATGAATATTTTTTAAAGCCTACTGTACCCACAAGTTTGTAAGAATAATAGCTTTTACAAAAGTGAATTGAGAAAGTCTTCTGAATGTGTCAACTATTTTTTTTTTTTTTTTTAATTTTCAGTTTCTGAAAATCATCCTTGATCATGCAGTGCTAATATTGGGGTTGGAACTTTAATAGTGACAACTATTTATTTACAACCAATTCAAAAGAGTTAAATGTTACCAAATTTTACTGTCCTTCAGCTAGTCACCAGCATTGTGTATAATCCTTTGCCAGCAATTTGGAAGTCACAATATACCTTTAGCAGAGCCTGTTTTATTGATAGTTTGAATAGCTAACCCTTTAAGCTAACACCTAACCCTCTCTGAGTAGCATACCTCTGAAAGCTACACCCCTCTACTATCGAACTTCTTTCTGAGGTTCGCTACAATACATTAGACTGCTAGCTCACAAGAGACTCTTATTTCTCTTGACTGTACACACCAGGTGATGTGAGAAGGGAGAGTCCATGTGCTATAAGGTAAGGTAGGTACACAACTAATGTGTGCTATCAGCGACAATATTAGATTCCATTGCATAGGGTCTCTACAGCAGTGTTGTCACTATTTTAAGTTCCAACCCTTGTATTTTATGTTTATTTAGAAAATATAACAAAAATCTGGCCAATGTTGATCTAGCTATTCTGTCTTGTAGCTGTAGTGTTTAGGTACTGCTGTTTGCCTCCACCAGCACCAGTTTTTGGAGCAGATCATCCATTTCTTTTCATTATATCGGATGCAGTCTCAGAATGTGTGCTGTTCTGGGGAAGAGTTTCTGAACCCTTATAAGCTAATATTTTTTTCAGGTAAATAAGAATGCATGAAGTACTTGCTATTGAGATTTTGTGATAGCTCTTTGGTTTTTCTTTTATTCAAAAATTAAAAAGAAAGAAAAAAAAGTAATTGTATCATTCATATTGTGACTTTGTGGGTTCGTGAAATAAAAAGTCCAATTACACAAACTCAACAATGTTCTTTATTTCCACCGACTTACAGTTAAACACTTGCCAATTACACAGAATTATGTGCTGCAACAATTACAATTCACCAGTTCGTCCGTTACAATTTCCTTGTACTCGCGGTTACGTAAGCTCCGGTACACCTTCACAGTTACGTACAGTCTTCCGTTGCACAATCTTTCCGTTCATTAACACGTCACTGACTAACACTGCCTTCTTACACCAAGAACTGTCCTCACTCACACACTAACCAACTGACTGACTGACCAAACCAACAACTGACTAACTCCCTCTGTCTGTCTGTAACTCTCTTTATATAGGAATATCGCCGGTTTCTCGTGTTTACAGGATTGTTCTAGTAACAGAAAGATCGAGAAACAGGTGTAGAGAAAACAGGCGACACAGTCATGTTTTTTTCCCTGACCACAGTCTGTCACCACCACAAGACAAACGAGGAGGAGGTGTGGCTAACCGAACCTCCCCTACCTTCCGCTGCCAGCCGCTTTCACAGGGCGTTCCAGCGCTCCCGTTACACTGCTCCCTCCTCAAAGCTGTTCGCCCCGAACAGCCCCATCGTGGCGTGCGAGGCGGTCCAGGTGTACCACCAGCATCTGCCCGGAGTCTGAGCCAGAAGTAGCGCTGCCGTAGTTTGTGAATCATTCGGTTCGCTCCCAGGTGTCCTCCTGAAGTACCGGCGTGCACTTCCTCCAAGACTTCCGGGACCTTGCTCCGGGGAAGTACCAACTGTTCTCTCTGCGCCTTCCCATCGGGTGACTCCCATACCCGGAACAGCACGCCCTCTCTGGTCTTCAACGAGTCCCATCGGGCCCAGTGCGACTTGTAGGTGGCGCGCCTCGGTGCGATGTCCTCCCAGGTTGGTCTCGTCCCTGCGGCCACTTCCCTCAAGAGTGGCCCCAAGTCTGCGTCCGCCAGCTGCTCCCTCCTCAGGCCTGCGCTATCCCAGCCTTCAGCAGGCACTGCCACAACTACTCGGACTGCTGCGGCACGCTCCTCCTCTTCCACTCTTGTGCGCTCGTGGCCGTCCTGGATCTGCGATAGGACACCTCCAATGCAATGGTCGCTGGCGTCGGTGTCCACAATGAAGGCGCCACCCGGTTGTGGGAAACCCAAAATTGAAGCACTGCACAGGGTCCCCTTCGGGTGCTGGAAAGCGTCTTCGGCGTCCTCCGTCCACACATAAGGCCGGTTTTCCTCCGTCAGGCGGGTGAGGGGTTTTGCGATGTTGTCGGCCTTTTCCTCTAAATCATTAAGGCGGTCGTCTACTTGACCCTTCCGCTTGCCCAGGTTCGTGACGTCATCCCCCACGCCGGCCAACCGTTCCTCAAACTTGGCGGCGAGAGCCTCGTTCGCCACCTTCATTTCGGTAGCCAGACCGTCGTTCGCTGCTCTCATTTCCGTGGTTAACTCGGCCTTCATTTGTTCCATCTTCTCGGCGATGTTGTCCCTAGCCGTCCTGATTAGTTTCAGTTCCGCGGCCAGGTTATTTCTAGTCTCCAGCTTCTCCGTTAATTCGGCCTTCATTTCTTCCATCTTCGCTGTTAATTCGGCCTTCATTTCCATCATCTTCTCCAAAATAATTTCCAATGCCGCGTCCATTGTCGTAATGTTCGGTGATGTTATCTTCCCGCTTCCTGACACCAGTGTGACTTTGTGGGTTCGTGAAATAAAAAGTCCAATTACACAAACTCAACAATGTTCTTTATTTCCACCGACTTAAAGTTAAACACTTGCCAATTACACAGAATTACGTGCTGCAACAATTACAATTCACCAGTTCGTCCGTTACAATTTCCTTGTACTCGCGGTTACGTAAGCTCCGGTACACCTTCACAGTTACGTACAGTCTTCCGTTGCACAATCTTTCCGTTCATTAACACGTCACTGACTAACACTGCCTTCTTACACCAAGAACTGTCCTCACTCACACACTAACCAACTGACTGACTGACCAAACCAACAACTGACTAACTCCCTCTGTCTGTCTGTAACTCTCTTTATATAGGAATATCGCCGGTTTCTCGTGTTTACAGGATTGTTCTAGTAACAGAAAGATCGAGAAACAGGTGTAGAGAAAACAGGCGACACAGTCATGTTTTTTTCCCTGACCACAGTCTGTCACCACCACAAGACAAACGAGGAGGTGTGGCTAACCGAACCTCCCCTACCTTCCGCTGCCAGCCGCTTTCACAGGGCGTTCCAGCGCTCCCGTTACAATATGCATAGACAGACATGAAGAGAAACAAGAGGGGATATTCTCTTTAATTATAGAAAAAAATTGCATTTATTGTTTTTAAATTATAGATGAGTTGTATTTATTACACATCGGCTTCACTTACATAGCTATATTGACGACATGTTTCGCGCACCATCGTTCACATCGTTGGCTCTTATGTGACTAAAGCTTGATCCAGTGGTGTGGTAGTTCTGGAGTTACTGCTGCCATCTGTTGATTTTGTGATGAATTTAAATGTGGGTTCTCTTCTGGCGGGATTTCAAAGTTCATTAGTTGGTTTTTATGTTTTTCTATGTATATTCTCTCCCATATGACGAGTTCACTGTTCCAATACAGCTAAATTTCGATGCATTTATTGTATTTAAAATTATGATATTGTTGTGCTTCTGTAAAATATAATAATTGTGTCAAAAAATGCACCAGCTTCATTAACTATCTTATCACTAGCTATCTGTACTCAATATATAAAATAACAATGATGAACTTATATCGAGATTCAACTGTATTGGAACACCACAGTGAAGCGAAAAATTATTAAATTTTACATGAGTCGCATTTTTTACACATCTGCTTCACTTTCGTACCTATTTTGAGGACATGTTTCGCAAATCTTCGTTTGCATCTACGGCTCTTGTGCGACTGACGCACAAAATAGGTACGAAAGTGAAGCAGATGTGTAAAAAATGCGACTCATCTAAAATTTAATAATGATGAACTTGTTGTGAAACCTCATTACTGATCACTGAGTTCAAATCAAATCAAATCAAATTTATTCACCATAAGATTTCCAATTACAGAAATATCGGCTTCATCAATACAATTTTACATTACAGATTAACAGTAAACACATGATCGGATAAACAAATAAGGTGATAGTATTTACAATTGAAATATATAATACATATTTCTAACAAAACTGTAAAGTTCTGAGATGTTAAGACATATATGCCCTTAAAAGATGACTTATCAGGGTTCCACTGTATCTCAAAAAGTTCTCATTAACTCAGAAAGTAACAGATAGACTTTCTGAATTAATAAGAGCAAAAATGTACCTACAACTGAGTAATCAAGAATTGTATATTTTAAGGGCATTTATTTAATAAAGTTTTCCCTTATTTAAATTAATATTTGCATATAAAGAACGTACCTTGGATCACTTATTGCAAACTTAGAAAGTAAAATGCTCTGTTATTGACTGTATTTTGATCACTGGTAAGGTATGTTTCACCCCTACAGAAATTCTGCGGGTGTGTATGTTCATATTGCATGTAAGGAGGTCTTAAAAAGCATGTAAATGACCATTATTTAATGATGCATGTAATTAATACACAAAATAACCTTTCAATGGAAACTTCCCAGAGTTTAAATTCTGTATATTAAACATTTGAATGTTTTCTTAAAAAATAAATTTGTCATTGATATTAGAAAACAGGAGTAGCACATATATTTAAAAAAGACAGTTCTTAGTTTGCACTACCTGCTTTACAAATGATATTTAGTGAGACATCCATTTTAAACCGTCATCTTTTTTTTATGTCAGGTTGTGTTGTGGGAAATAATTACTTCAATTTTATTCAAGATATTCTCAAGAAAAGCCAGGTGGAAAGAAGATTAGAAATTGATGTTTCAGGAGCATACATCGCTACTATCATCAAGATATTTTTAAGAAATATTATAACCATTAAATAGATATAATGTTGATAGAGTCAACATGAAAAATTCAATGCCATGGCCAGGATTTAAACCACGGATCTCCTGGTTTCCATCCAGTTGCTCTACCAAGGCCAACTTGGCCATGGTAGCTCAACGAGATAGAGCGACTGGACGGAAACCAGGAGATCCAAGGTTCAACTTCTGGCCATGGCATTGAATTTTTCATGTTGACTCTAATCTGTCAAAGACCTTATCCTATATTCGGCTAGAGTGAAGAAATGATTAATTTCCATCAATTAACTAAAATAGATATAACATTTCTTAAAATATCCTGATGATGGGAGCAATGTATGCTCCCGAAACATCAATTTCTAATAGTCTTTTGTCACCTGGCTTGTTTCCCGAGAATATCTTGAATTTATTTGTCGCCAGGAAAGCTTCAGGTCTTATTTTACTCCAATTTTATACATCAATTATTTATTCTTAGTTCTAAAATGATGAAGACTTCAGGAAACTTTTTTTTCCAAAAAACGTATTTTTTCAAACTTTTTGTTATAGAGCAAGGACTATGACACAATGAAACACAAAATTAATATAATTTGAGCCGAACTGGTACTCCATGTATTTATCTAAAACACATTTTGTTAGGGCCTTCCTATCATCCTCAGCTAATGTTGATTGTTGAATTTTGATTTGGTGATTTTCCTTGAAGGTTGTCTCTATTGGTGTCTTGGTGAACTGTGATGTAACACACTACATTTTTAATTTTCAGTTTATGAAAACCATATTTAATAATGCAATGTTAATATATTATGTTTACAATATATAACGAAAATCTGGCTGATGTTGATATGGTTTTTCTGTCTCGTAGCTGTAATGTTTGTGACCTACTGCTTGCCTCCACCATCACCAGTTTTTGAAGCAGATCATCCATTTATTTTCATTATGTTGGATGCAGTCTCTGAATGTGTGCTGTTCTGGGGAAGACTTTCTGAACCATTATAATCTAACATTTTCTCAGGTAAATAGACTGCATGCATCAAATACTTGATGAAATTTTTTGATGGCTATTACAATAAAATATAATTCCTCACAAACTCCACTTATCTTTTTAAGAAAATTTATGAACTTTCTACAGAAATCAAGAGACAATTATGTGTTTCAAATGGGAAGAATTCTTGCCTGTAGCGAATCAGATGCGTTAGAACCTTCAGTGTTGCCAGCTCATTACCCCCACTCTTTTTATATTTCTCTCTCTCTCACACGCTTGCAAGTCTTCTTGACTGTAACGCAAACTGAATTTTCCAAAGTTTTATAATAGTGCAATTGTTGAAATCACAATTGCAACATGGATATTACACAAATATAAATATTTGTTACTAAATCTCCACTTAACTTAAGAAATTGATGTTAATATTTCTTTCTTCTTTCTAATGAAGATCGATTTTGAAAGTAAATCACATTTGTCCTCAGTTCAAAACAAACTGTGTTGTCAAGGAAATCTCGGTTACCATATTTTTTCTTTTTTTATGTTATGTTTTCAGCATTACCAACATCTGAAGACGAAACAAACCTAAAAACAGAATCAACTGCCGGTATGTCAAAATTCATTACGCGTTGTTTATTTTTTAAAATAAATATCTTTTTCCAAACTATTAAATCTATGGGACCATTTAATTGTCTTAATAATTTAACTTCTGGATTTTTATGGCTAAATGACCAAATATGATCTGCTACGGCCGATTTATCAGTTTGTTTATACTGAATGTTACAAGAATGTTCTTTTGTTCTGGTTTCTAAATTACATTTTGTCTTTCCAATATAAACTTTATCACAATCAAAACAATTAAACTGATAAATACCAGATTTTTTATTATTAGGAATTTTATCTTTTTTAGAAAATTGTAGTAAATTTTTAATGCTATATTTATTTTGAGGAACTAAAGTTATACCAACTTCCTTAAAAAAAATTTGAAAATGTTTATTAACCCAAGGATGGTAAGTACATTTTTTAAAATTATAATTGTCTTTTATTTTTTTAAGAGTAGAAATATCATTAACAGTTTTTTTATATTTAAATTTTTCAATCTTCTTTTGTATGAAGTCTTTATTAAAACCATTAATTAAAGCAGTATTAATAATATGTTTATATTCATTATTAAATTCATCTTTATTCAGGGGTATATTTATTAATCTTTAAATCAAACTATTAAAAACAGCAAATTTATGTGAAAAGGGGTTAAAACTCTTTTTTTTTTATGTAATTATCAATATGAGTAGTATAGTATCAATATTTATGAGTATTATTTCTTATTATTTCTTATTATTTTCAAATCTAGAAAAGGAAGAAATCCATTAATTTCAGTTTTTAATGTGAATTTTATAGCTTTATCTTGTAAATTTAGTAATTCTAAAGCATTGTTAATAAACATTTTGATTTCTATTTTTAGAAAATTTCATTTCCTCGTAATGCAACATGGATATTCGTATATTATGAAATGGTTTAAATATTTAGTTTAATTATAGTTTATTAATTACTTATTTTTATAATCCAATGAAAATACCAGCAATGCATCCGTATAGCTGTGAATGTTACTTACGTTAAGAGATAATTCGTCATTGTCATTGCCTTCATCATCTGAGTACTGCAAATTTATGATGATAGGTTCCAAAATGTCGTTACGTGCTATTTCTTTCCAAAAGTCGTCTTCTTGTAGTTTATCTGATCTCTCACACAGTTTTCCCAGTCTTGTTGTGTTCCTTGTCAATTTCTTCGTGAATAAGTTGTTCAACGTTAGTCAGTTTAAAAATATTATTTCTGTTTGCAACATAATTTGAGCTCACATTAACTCAATTGGATTGTTCTGGCAGTAGTAAGGAGGAAGGTGGATCGTATCTCATTGATCCAGCTGATACACTTTTTCATGGAAGAATAACTGAATAATGTATTTATGCTTACTGCTCTGAACTCTCTAGAGTAAATAGAGATTGCGAACCATTCATAATTAAAGATATAATGTGACCAAACATGCTCTGCCAGACGAGCAGGAAGTGTATCGTTTCCTCTCATCGAATTTAACAAACACCTTGGCTTATTCAAAGTACATATTTGTTTTATCACGTCATGTCAAATGTTTACATTTCAGTTCAAACGTACATTCACGCACACATACCAACCAATAATAATATTCATTACAGTGCTTACGTCACAATGCATTGTTATAATACAATGGTAACTACTTTATTTGTATTAGGAAAACTATTTGAGCTAAAAATATGAGGTTTTTATGGTTATGTTATATACATTACTCTCTCCTTCCTCATGGATTGGTTATTGCAAAATCTGAATTTTTGTCTTAGTGCGAATAATATTTATTAGAGATTGATTACTTTGGCGCTTGTCACACACCACTTAGGGGGAATGCAATATAACACAGCAGGACTCCGATTGATTGCTCACCTATTAGCGCTCAAGGACAAACATCATCCCATTTGAAACACATAATAGTTTTGCAAATCCTTATTTTTATCATCAGTCTGTTTATTCCAACTGCCAGGCAATGGATAAGTTTTATTACCAAACTCTGAAAATAAAACAAACTTCGACATAATCGATTGGTAGTATTTCAAAATTTCTTTTTTAAAATAAATATTTTTTCTAAGCCATTAAATCTATCAGACCATTTAATTGTTTTAATAATTTAACTTTTGGATATATTTCATGGTTATATGACCAAAAATGATCTGCTACAGCCGATTTATCAGTCTGTTTATACCTGATATTTCTAAAATGTTTCTTTATTCTCGTTTCTAAATTATGTTGTGTCCTACCAACGTAAACCTGTAACAGGAATTTGTTGGACTATTCGTTGTTAATCCTGATTTCTTTCTTGGGTCCTCTTGTACAAGGCATCCACGCCAACATCAGCTCCAAAATTATGTTCATACATTCACTTCCATGATTATTTTGAAGTATCAATCGAATTCTAAATAAGTCATGAGACATATGTGTTTCAAGGCGTGGTTCGGAATAAAGAAGTCAAATTATTTCGATGAATTCTTATTTTGTTATATTTATACGGATTCGAACTACAACTTAAAACATTTTTGTTCTTGCAGCGGTATACATAACATTCGTCGTTACAACAAAAATCTCTTTCTCTTTATAACAAGATTACTGATTTATCTTCACTAAACAAGACTGAAGAACATACCACTCTCCTAAAGATTATTAACTTCTCGTAATGTAACAAAACTTAAGAACATATCTGTCTCTTAAAGATTATTAACTTATAATGTAACAAAACTGAAGAACATATCACTCTCCTAAAAATTATTAACTTTTCGTAATGTAACAAGACTGAAGAACTTATCTGTCCCTTAAAGATTATTGACTTATCGTCTCTATCGTTACTTCTACCTAATTTTGTGATTGGCCGATCCAATGGCACGTCACCACATTACGTCATATTACGTCATATAATTATTATTTCGGCCAATCACACAATTACATACATTTTTACATATTTAAATTCATAATTCCTCCGAACATAACCCAAAAATACTGTTACAAACCTTATCACATTCTAAACAATTAAATTGATAAATGCAAGATTTTTTTATCAGAAATTTTATATTTTTTAGATAAATATGGCAAATTTTTTATATTGTGAATTTTTTGGGTTCATAAAATTAAAAATCAAGTTTGCAGAAATTCAGAATACTCTATATTTTTGTAGAAGGACAGTTTGTACAGCCCTTCGCAGCAGTATGATGTAACATATACCAACACGTCTCTTATGGCTTCACCACACTTAAACAAACAAAATAATTCACTTTCAAATCACTACACGTTTATCAGTTCTCAACTCGCAACAAAAACTGACCATTGACCTCTCTCTAGCAGCTCTCACTGCGCACTGACTGCCCAGTCCAGTCGCTTTTATAACCGAACCATCGTTTCTCGAAGGTTACCGAAGTTTCTCAAAACCTCCCGAAGCTTCACAGATTTTCGTGGTGGAGCGAGAACGCCCAGACTATCTCTGTCTCTTTCTCCCTCTGTTGCTCTCTCACTCTCTGTTGGCAAATGCCCAGCGCTCATCAGTCCACGGGGGTGGCGTGGGTGCTATTTGTCTGTTTCTCTCCTTGCTTCTATCTGTCTCTCGCCAATAACAATCGTCTCGCAACATATTTATTTTCAGGAATCAAAATTATAATAAATTCTTTAAAAAAATTTTAAGTGATAAGTGAATTTTTTATAATTATAATCATCTCTTATGTTTTTAAGGGTAGAAACATAATTTACATTTTTTTTATATTTAAATTTTTCAGGAATAAACAGACTGATGATGCAAATAAGAATTTGTAAAACTAGCCTCTTGAATTCTGTGGGAAGTTCACCAATTTTCTTAAAAAGCTAAGTGAAGTTTGTGAAAATAATTATAGTTTATTGCAATATTTGTTACTTCACTGTCGTTAGCTTCTGTTTTTCTTTTTTAATTATTATTTTCTGATTGCTCTTTATTGATGAAGGTACATGAGCCTGATTTTTTCATTATTCAAGACTTGCTGAAAGAAAATACGTAATTCTCTAATGCATATTGCTTATTAGCAAGCCTCAAGAGGGCATCCAATTAAATACCAAATGTTAAACATTGAAATAGTAAAGAATGATACTTAATAATAATAATACTTAATAATACTTAATAATACAATTTGGGAGCAGGAAATATGTGGAGGGGGGGGGAGGTGGCAGCAATTCATACTCCAGATGAATGTACTGGGGCATTCTTGTGATGAAACAGAACTTTTTTCTTTGCCATAGGGGGCCATGTCTCCTTCACCTTCTTGTTGAATTGGACCAATAAGTCATGGCAGTATGCTGCAGTAATTCTTTTTCCAAGAAGTCAAGGAGTATGATACCCTTTGTTTTATTAAAGATGTTTCTAAATTGATGTCATGTCTAGTATTCAAAAAATGAAAAGCCACTGCTGATTTTTCTGTTTCACCATTTTTAATGTTTCTTAGATGTTCTTTAGTTCTGATGTTAATATTTCTTTTTGTTTTTGCTATATAAATTTTAGGGCAAGTTTCACATTTGATCTCATAGATTCCTGGTTTTTCTTTGGTAGTGATTGAATT
The DNA here is from genome assembly GCA_030765055.1 of Mantis religiosa. Classification (NCBI taxonomy): domain Eukaryota; kingdom Metazoa; phylum Arthropoda; class Insecta; order Mantodea; family Mantidae; genus Mantis; species Mantis religiosa. The sequence continues at coordinate 9,513,155 of CM060958.1, forward strand.
TTTGGGAGGGCCTTTTAACAAATTTCTGATATTAAACCTATTTTGAGGTGCAAGAGTTATGTTGTGTTTTGAGAAGATTTTTTGGAATTTGTTATAGGCTGATGGGTGGAAGGTGAATTTTTTAAAAAGTTTTTTCTCTTTTTCTCCTGTAGGTTCTAGGATGATGGTTTCTTTTATTTTCTTAGCTTTGTTGAGTCTGTTAACTGTTTTGTCTACTAAATTTGGGTTGAAACCGTTGGATATAGCTACTTTTTTATGTGTAGGTATTCTTCTTGATAATCTTCTCTGTTTAGTGGAAAGTTGATCATCCGAAAGATTAAACTGTTGAAAATGGCATGTTGGTGTTGTTTTGGGTTGAAACTGTTGTTCTTGATGTAATTATCTGTGTGTGTCGGTTTCCTGTAGATACCAAAAATGAGTTTGTTGTTCATTTTTTTGATCTTGATATCCAAAAAGGGGAGCACACCATCCTCTTCTGTTTCCAATGTAAATTTTATAGCTGGATTTTGTATATTCAAAAGTCTGAGACCATCTTGTATGAGTTTTTTAGGTACTATGGCAAAAATGTCGTCAACATAGCGATACCACACTTTGAAATAATTTGGAAAAGTTTTTGTGATATGTGTTTCAAAAGTACTCATAAATAAATCTGCCAAGAAGGGAGACAATGGGTTGCCCATAGCTAGGCCTGTTTTTTGTTTATAGAACTGTCCATTAAAGCTGAAAAAATTTTGATTGATACAAATTTCTGTAAGTTGTAAAAGTTCTTCTATTTCTTAAGATGTTATTTGTATTGATTCCAGCCATTTTTTGAGAAGTGGAATAAGCTCATTGGTAGGTATACTTGGATATAAAGAAATTACGTCAAAGGAAACTAAAGCATCTGTAGAGTTGATCTTTCTGTCCTTCAGGAGATTTAACAATTCAAACGAGTTTTTGATGTGTGTTTGGAGGAATTTAGTAACAGTGACGTCAAAATTAATATAAAAATTATTTGTGGTTGGTTTATTGACACTCGTCACTTACTTTCTCATATATTTATGAGAGACTAGTTTCGGTATCCATGTTCCCAGTATATGTTCCACATTTTTGTTATTCCTCAAGACTTGTTCGCCTATTCTTGATGTGTGTTTGGAGGAATTTAGTAACAGTGACGTCAAAATTAATATAAAAATTATATATAATTAATATATATATATATATATATATATATTGTGGAACATATACTGGGAACATGGATACCGAAACTAGTCTCTCATAAATATATGAAAAAGTAAGTGACGAGTGTCAATAAACCAACCACAAATAATTTTTATATTAATTTTGACGTCACTGTTACTAAATTCTTCCAAACACACATCAAGAATAGGCGAACAAGTCTTGAGGGATAACAAAATGGAGTTAAAGTGTGGAACATATACTGGGAACATGGATACCGAAACTAGTCTCTCATAAATATATGAAAAAGTAAGTGACGAGTGTCAATAAACCAACCACAAATAATTTTTATATTGAATTTTTGATACTTACATTTTCAAATTTTGTGAAGGATCTGAAGATTTGAACCAGCCATTTTGATAGTTGGTAAGCGGGTGCATCAATGTTATTAATTATTGGTCTGAGGGTAATTTCAGGTTTATGTATTTTGGGTAAACCATATATGTATGGTGTTTTTGGACTGTCTATTTTATTGTTCAATTTATCTCTTTTAGTCATGATTTTACTGTTTTTAATTGCTAATTCCACAGAGTTGCATGCTTTCTTTAATGGATTGTTTTCTAGTTTAACAAATTCTTTTCCGTTTAAAAGGTTGTCCATTTTTTTGCGATAGTCTTCTTCGTCCAATATTACTATTTTGTTACCCTTGTCTGCTTTTGTGTAGACTACCGGTTTTTCATTTAAGTTTTTGATTAATTTTTTATATGAATATCTTTTTGAATTTGCATTTTGAATATTGTGACTTTGTGGGTTCGTGAAATGAAAAGTCCAATTTCACCACTCAAAAATGTTCTTTATTTCCACCGACTTACAGTTTAACACTTGCCAATTACACAGTATTACGTGCTGCACACAATTACAATTCACCAGTTCGTCCGTTACAATTACACTTGTACTCGCGACTACGTAAACTCCGATGCACGTACACAGTCTCGTTCGTTAACACGGCGCTCCTTTCCACGCACGTCACTGACTAACTCTGACTGCCTGTCTCTCTGAAACCCTTTTTATAGGAATGTCACCGTTCTTCTAGAAGTCTCTGGTTTCCCCCACGAAAGTTCTGGAGGGCAGAAGAAGGGGAGAGAAGCGCCTAGGGACAAGCGACCTTTCCCTAATCACCCCTCAGTTAGTGACAGAGACTAATGGGAGGCGTGGCTGGTTTCCTCACAGCTGTGGGCCTCATGCCTACCGCTAATTGGGTGACACTGCTCCCTCCTCAAAGCTGGTCGTCCCGAACAGCACCATCGTAGCGGGCTAGTCGATCCAGGTGTACCACCAACATCTTTCCTCGGGGAACCTTCTGGATGCGGTAGACCACGTCGTTAATCCTCTTCACAACCCGGTACGGTCCTTGCCATGGCTGCTGGAGCTTCGGGCAGCGTCCCTTGGTCCGGGTAGGACGGTACAACCAGACCAGGTCACCTTGCTGGAACCCTTGGCTGTTGGCTTGCCTGTCATACCTGGTCTTCATGCAGTCGCTCGCCTTCTGGATGTTCTGGCGAGCCATCTCGTGCATGTTGTGGAGATGGTCCACCAAGTTCTCCACATACTCGGTCGCTGGCTGTTTACCTTCCGGAGGGCTTCCAAAAGCCAGGTCACAAGGGAGGCGTAACTCTCGGCCGAACATTAAGCTGGCTGGCGTCATCCCAGTTGTGTCGTGTGTAGACGAGTGATAGGCCAGCAAGAACAGTGGCACCTTGACATCCCAGTCTCGCTGATGGCTGGCCACGACTTTCCTCAGGTGTTCCTCTAAGGTGTTGATGTACCTTTCGACCATGCCATCCGATTGGGGATGTAGAGGCGTAGTGCGAGTCTTGTTCACCCCAAGCCTTTGCAGTGCCTCCTTCATTAGGTTGGACTCAAAGTTGGTACCCTGGTCACTGTGTAGCTCTAACGGCACCCCAAATCGACAGAACACTTGCTCCACGAGGCAGTCTGTGATTGTCTTTGCCTCTTGGTTTGGGATGGCATACACCTCCGGCCACTTGGTGAAGTAGTCCACGACCACCATTAGGTACATGTTGCCTCGGTCGGAAACTGGGAACGGTCCAGCAATGTCAACGGCGATCCGTTCGAATGGCGCTCCGACGTTGTACTGCTGCATGCGACCCCGGCTCCTAGTCTGGGGGCCGCGACTCGCCGCGCACACGTGACACTGACGGCACCACCTCTCAGCATCAGCTCGGAGTCCCAGCCAGTAGTAGCGCTGCCGTAGTTTGTCAATCCTTCGGTTGGCTCCCAGGTGTCCTCCTGAAGTACCGGCGTGCACTTCCTCCAAGACTTCCGGGACCTTACTCCGGGGAAGTACCAACTGTTCTCTCTGTGTCTTCCCATCGGGTGACTCCCATACCCGGAACAGCACGCCCTCTCTGGTCTTCAGCGAGTCCCATTGGGCCCAGTACGACTTGTAAGTGGCGCTCCTTGGTGCGATGTCCTCCCAGGTTGGTCTCGTCCCTGCCTCCACTTCCCTTAAGAGCGGCGCCAAGTCTGCGTCCGACAGCTGCTCCCTCCTCAGGCCTGCGCTATCCCAACCGTCCGCAGGCACTGCCACAACTACTCGGACTGCTGCGGCACGCTCCTTCTCTTCCACCCTTGAGCACTGGCCGCACTCTTCTGGACAGGGTCTTCGGGATATTGCGTCTGCGTTACCGTGGCTCTTCCCTCTACGATGTTCCGAGGTGAAGTCGTACTCCTGCAGCCTCTGGACCCAACGTGCTGTCTGGCCTTCCAGGTTCTTAAAGCTCAATAGCCAGGTTAGGGCGGAATGGTCAGTCCTCAGGTGGAATGGCTGACCGTACAGGTACTTGTGGAAGTGCTCCAAGGTCTTTACTACCGCCAATAATTCTCGTCGGGTGACGCAGTAGTTCTTCTCTGCCTTGGATAGCGTCTTGCTGTAGTAGGCTATCACCCGCTCATGGCCGTCCTGGATCTGCGATAGGACACCTCCAATGCAGTGGTCGCTGGCGTCGGTGTCCACAATGAAGGCGCCACCCAGTTGTGGGAAACCCAAAATTGGAGCACTGCACAGGGCCTCCTTTAGGTGCTGGAAAGCGTTTTCGGCGTCCTCTGTCCACGCATAAGGCCGGTGTTCCTCCGTCAGGCGGGTGAGGGGTTTTGCGATTTTGGAGAACCCCTTTATGAAGCGGCGGTAATAACTGCACAGCCCCAGGAAACTGCGCAACTCTTTCCTATCCTTTGGGCGAGGCCAATCTCTCACAGCCTGTGTCTTCTCCGGGTCTGTGGCCACTCCGGTTGCCGAGACTATGTGGCCCAAGTAGTTAACTTCCTTGCGGAAGAGCTGGCACTTCTTCGCGTTCAGCTTCAAGTTGGTCGCTTGCAGTCTCTGTAGCACCTTACTCAGATTCTCGAGGTGATCTTCAAAAGTCTTCCCGACGATGATGTCGTCCAGGTATAGCAGGCAGGCATCGTAAGTCAGCCCTCTCATCACTGACTCCATAAGGCGCTGGAAGGTAGCTGGTGCGTTGCAGAGGCCAAAGGGCATAACCGTGAACTGCCAGAGTCCTTGGCCCGTCGAGAATGCAGTCTTCTCCTTGTCTCTCGGGTCTAGAGCTACCTGCCAGTAGCCCGACTTCAAGTCCAGGGTCGAGAACCACTGTGCACCAGCTAGCGTGTCCAGGGTGTCGTCAATCCGGGGTAAGGGAAAACAGTCCTTCCGGGTGACGGCGTTCAACTTTCTGTAGTCTACGCAGAAGCGCAGCTCGCCGTTCTTCTTTGTCACCAAGACTACAGGGGAACACCAAGGGCTGTCAGACTCTTCAATCACTCCCCTGGATCTCATGTCCTCCAGCATGTCTCGCACCGCCCCTTGCTTCGCCAGCGGAACGCGTCTATGTGGTTGCCGAATAGGCCGGGCGTCCCCGGTGTCGATGCGGTGAAGCACTTTGTCCGTGCGGCCGTAGTCACTATCACCTTGGCTGAAGACGCGCTGATACCGCCTTAGCAGTTGTCGAACCTTCTCCAGCTGTTCTGTGGTCAGGTGGTCGGCCGCCCTCTCCACCAAGCCTTCTAGCCGGGGCCCCAGGTGTTGCTTCGGCGCCGGCTCCTGTGTCTCGTCGATAGCTGTTACGCTCACCACGGGCTCGCACATTCCCAACTCCGTCCCGGCCTGGACGTCGTGATCGGCGTCCGTAGGATTTAGCAGTCTCACGGGCACCTCCTCTCGGCACGGCAGCAAAGCCCTGGCTACACACAGTCCGTTTACAGGCGTCTTCTGGTCCAGCATCATGTTCCTGGTTCTCTGGCCCTCCAGTCGCACCGTCACCACCACCTCGCTCCTCGCGGGGACAACCACGTCTTCGTCCAAGACGACCCTGCAAATTCCAAGGCGCTCTTCGGGTTGACGGAGTATAACCTCTTCTCCGTTAAGCCGCAGGACCTTCTTGCCGACGTCGACCGTCGCCTCATGGCTCCTGAGGGCATCCAGTCCCAGAATCACCTCCTCAGCCACCTTCGCGACGAACACCCACAGACGCACGGCACTCCGTCCCAAGTTCAGCTCTAGCAGGGCCTCCTTCTCCACAGGCAAGGTGTCGCCCGATGCCGTGACAAGCTGGTATGGTCGGTTTGGCTTCCTTGCCGGCAAACCCTTCGCCACGTCAGGTCTGATGATGGTCACGGCCGCCCCGGTGTCCACCAGCACGCGGCACGGCTTCCCTCTTACCCAACCGTCCGCGATGAGGCTGTCATCCATACGCCGGCTGACGGCGCGCAGTGTCACTCGAGGGGATGGTGGTGATGGCGCCGACGTGCCCCTCTCCACGACGGCCCTTACTCGTTTTCCGGCTGCTCTTCCTGGTGTGGGCAGTCTCTCTGCAGGTGTCCGGGCTGTCCACACCCCCAACACAGGCCACTAGGTGTTCGCCGGCGTCCCTCAGCTGGTCTTCTGTCTCCGGCGTAGCGGACACTCCTCGTTCTCGACGTCGGGGTGGATGTTATTTTGGCCGCCTCCATCCTTAATGCCGCTGTCAGCGCCTCGTGGATGGTTTTATATTCCCCGAGCATTAGGCGCTGACGAATCTCCGTGTCCCGTACCCCGTCGACAAAATTGTAGGCGGCTTCCCGGGATACGAACTCCAGTGGCAGGTCAACCAAGGCCTTGCTAGCCAGCTGTTCGATCGCAATGGCGAACTCCTGCAGCGTCTCCCCCGGCTGCTGTGACCTTGCCTTTAGCTGGCTGCGGTATGCTGCGGCTAAGCGGTGGTTCCCGAAGCGATCCTCCAGGGCTTCCCAGATGTCCTTGGGCGCCGCCGTCGTCTGCACCGCGTTTAGGACTTCCGCGGCTCTTCCCTGGAGGCTGGCTATTAACTGTGTGGCCTCCTCCTCCAGTGACCATCCGTTGTGCCTGGCCACTGTGTCGAACTGGCGGCGGAAGACCTCAAACGTTGACGCGCCGTCATACTTGGGAGGTTTGACGCGCGGCGATGTTATGTCGCGTCCCGGTGCGTCAGCCTTCAAATCCTTCAACCTCCTGCCGACGACGTCCTCCACCATGGCGCTCAGGGACTTGGCGCTGTTGTCGGCCTTTCCTTCCAGCTCATTAACGCGGCTCGCGAGGTCTCCGACGCGTTCGTCCACCTGGCCGATCCGCTTGCCGAGTCCCGTGACGTCCTCCCTCACGCCGGCCAACTGTTCCTCAAATTTCGCGGCGAGGGCCTCGTTCGCAACCTTCATTTCTTCCATCTTCTCCGTGAGGTTATCGTTAGCCGTCTTCATTTCTTCCAGCTTTGCGGCCAGGTTGTTATTTGCCGCTTCTGTTTTTGTTGTTAATTCGGCCTTCATTTCTTCCATCTTCCCGGTGATGTTGTCGTTGGCCGTCTTCATTTGTTTCAACTCTGCGGTGATGTCGTCGTTGGCCGTCTTCATTTCCGAGGTCAGTTCGGCCTTCATTTCCATCATCTTCTCCAAAATCTTTTCCAATGCCGCGTCCATGGTTGTAATGTTCGGTGATGTTGTTATCCCACTCCTGACACCAGTGTGACTTTGTGTGTTCGTGAAATGAAAAGTCCAATTTCACCACTCAAAAATGTTCTTTATTTCCACCGACTTACAGTTTAACACTTGCCAATTACACAGTATTACGTGCTGCACACAATTACAATTCACCAGTTCGTCCGTTACAATTTCACTTGTACTCGCGACTACGTAAACTCCGATGCACGTACACAGTCTCGTTCGTTAACACGGCGCTCCTTTCCACGCACGTCACTGACTAACTCTGACTGCCTGTCTCTCTGAAACCCTTTTTATAGGAATGTCACCGTTCTTCTAGAAGTCTCTGGTTTCCCCCACGAAAGTTCCGGAGGGCAGAAGAAGGGGAGAGAAGCGCCTAGGGACAAGCGACCTTTCCCTAATCACCCCTCAGTTAGTGACAGAGACTAATGGGAGGCGTGGCTGGTTTCCTCACAGCTGTGGGCCTCATGCCTACCGCTAATTGGGTGACAATATGATCTAGAGTTTCTATGCACTGTGTTCTGATCGTAGATTTTTTATTATCAGGCAAATCATATATCGCTATTTCAATGTCCGTGATATAGTTTTCAATGTTTTTTGTGTAATCTACACATGTTTTTGGGTCTTTGTTTATATTCCCAGAACATGTTTCGGAGGCTACTTTCCTCTACTGTCAACTGAACATTGACTGGTTCTCAGTGATGTAGCTGGCGATATTTTGTCGTAGGTCTCCTCTGGTGGCAGTTCGAGGAACTTGCTGAACAAATATTTCTGTCTGTTTTCAGCACTTCCATGAAAGGAAATATAAGAATCATATCGTTTACTTTTTCAATGACTTCCTTGGTAACCATATCTTCAGGGCATCTTTGGCATTCCTCGTCAAAAACGGACGTTCAACCATGTTTAAATTCTTTATACCAATATCTAACTGTTGTTATAGAACAAGGGAAGACAGGTAGTAGCAGTGTGCCGTCAGCTCTGCCAGCTCTCACCGCCATATATGCTCCCGAACAAAAGACAGGTTAGCGTGTAATGTCACCGCTCTGATTACTGCTGTCGAAGGGGAAGGAATAGTTTGATGTGTGCGGGTAGGAAAGACAGGAAACGTATTGGGTGTTAATAATATGTACAACTTACATCTTGGGTGTTGTAATGCTGACTGCTTTAATTACACAATTGGTCACAGTTTATAAACAATTACATTTTGACTCTGTGCTATGAGAAAATATATAAAACTTCAACTCGTAGTTTATCTGAAGGTCAGGCATGTTATAAAATAAATAAAATAAAACATCAAGTAATTTTCTCTGCAAATTAGAGGAGACCCATTCAGAACAAAATTCGGTGGACATTTTCCGACACTTTGTTTTGTTTTTCTTTGACTAGTTTATCAATGTCAGGATGTAATGTTTGGGAAATCTGTAATTGAAGACTGCATATTAGATTGTGATCTGGCAAGGTACTTTGGGCTTTGGACGAAGCTAATTTCATAACAGAAAAAAATTGTTTGCACATGTATGTCGAGCCATACACAGTGTCCGTGCAGCAAGTAAATACAACCTCGGAAATCTGGTTTGGAGGACATTCTTGTAAAAATCAGCCAAGTCTTTCTTGTATGTATATTTAACCTTTAATAAATCATCCCATTGTAAATTTAACAGTTCCATTAGATACGTGGCAGCTACATTGTTGTCATTGAGTTTACTAAACCTGACGGAACTCTCAAATTCTGTATACAACTTTGACAACTTTATTTATTTGTGTACTAAGCTATTACAACTGTTGAGCTGATCACCAGTATTTGGCCCAGGCCATTAATTGGTGAGCAGCCCATTGAATTACAAAATGTGTAGTACACTACTTACATTTCTATTACTACTACCATTACTACTATTGCTTACACACTATTGTTCATTTCCTTTTTTCACAGTCCACTTCCATTTATTTTTCACTTTATCTAAGAACTGACCTACATTCTTGAGATTTTTATCTATAATTTTACATATATCAGGACTTCGCTTAATTTTTCTCCAGATATATTCTTTTCGCCAAATCTCTGTTTCCCTGCATTCGAAAAGGATATGTTCCACATCTTCCTTACCCCCACACAATGGGCACTTGTCTTTCACAAACCCATTCCGCTGCCCTTTTAGCCTCCACACTCCTGCTCTCAGCCATGCTATCCCCTTCCTTTCTTCATTAATGGTTTTATCTATATACTGCTCCCTTCCCCAGCCACTTTTTAACTCAACATAATATACCAATGACCTCTTTTCACCTAACTGGCTGAACAGTTTTTGAATCTCTATATCTTCAAATCTTTTTCTAACACCCTTCCAGAAACCTTTATAATTTCTCTCTCTTTTTCTCCAAATATCCCCTAAGCCATTATTTTCTAAATTGTTTCGTAGAGTGCTTGCCCAGCCCGAGCTTTGCAGACTTGCAATTCTGTATACACTGCCCCATTTATATAGGCAACTTGGTACTACATGGCGCTTGCCTGATGTCACATGCAGTGCAGGCCTTGCTCCCGACTGAAATACGTCACAACTCTCAAAGCTGTCTTTCTCTGTAGAAGACAAACAGTCTCCACTAAAGAATCCTATTTCACGTGGATATCTTGAGCTTCCGGAGAAGGCTGCGTCATTGTTTGGCTTGTTGCCGATGTTTCCCCCATCATGTTGTGGGCTTCCTCAGGACACAAGTGCACTGTCTGTTCCTGCCTGCTTATATACCTGGCGGAGGGGTGCGGGTGTTCCCCGCCCCTGAATGTTGATTGGGCGATGATTGGCCAATGGTGGGGCTTTCTGCGAGTAAGATCTTCCAGGTGTCATGAAGCTGTTTGCCACCGTCTCGGTTCATGCTATCTTTTTCTTTAAATATTTCTATGCTCTCGCGTACCATCCCATGGGTAAAATTGCTGCAAGTTGCTATTAGTTCCGCACCCCTCTGCCAGGTATATGAGCAGGCAGGAACAGGCAGTCAGTGCACTTGTGCCCTGAGGAAGCCCACAACATGATGGGGGAAACATCGGCAACAAGCCAAATGACACAGTCTTCTCCGGAAGCTCAAGATATCCATATTGACACAGGCCGTGGAAGCCTTCGCACCTACAAATCCTATTTCACATTTATGTTCTCGCAAATTTTCCCATCTAAAAGTGAAATGCGAATCATTGAACAATACTCTACTTTTTCTATTTTAGCAAAAACATGAACAACTCGTTGAAAAGTCTGTAAAATCCAAACTAACCTATCAATCAGCAGCAAATTTGTTTTGACACGTGTAGCAAATGACAGTACATGATTATAGTACAGTTTCCCTTAGCAACACCGTATATTTTGAGACACATATAGCTATTGCACTGCTCTTGAATAAAATGGTTCTTGCAGGGTTCAAGTATCGGCAATCCATTGGCACATGCCCCCAATCCAGATGCTGATTAATCTAATGACCCTATATTTACTAACCATAAGGTTTTCAAAAGTTATTGCAGTTCCTAACTTTTTGGTTTCAAGTATATATGAAAATGGGACAAGAAACAAATAGTATTTGCTTCTATAGATTAAACTACAGTCACTGTACAAATTGTTCGTACACCTATATTGTTTTGAATTAGAATGTGCATCAGACAAGAAGCACAGGTTTTAAGAAATAAGTAACATACAAGACATCAATACAAAACACTTATTTGCACAATTACTCAAACAGAACCGTGATGCAAAGTCTATAATCATAAAAATTAAATAAAATGCACAAAAAGACGTCTAAAATAGGTACAAAAAGTGATTGTACACCTCTGATGTGCTTTGAGAACATAAGCACAAAGGCATAACAAGCCAACATTCATCTTCCAGCTTACCTGTGGATAGCAGTCATAAGAAACAGAGTGGGGTCAGACATCAGTCAACAGCAAACAAACACAAAGGAACATAAAAATGGGGAGCTAGCGCAGGGAAACCAGTGAAGAAACAAGAAAATTGATTATTAAACTCCATAATCAATACAAATTGCTACAAGAAATATCTCAACTTGTTGACAGACCTGGCTCCATCATGCAGACAATAATAGTAGGTTTTGTGTTCTAAAAACGGTGCAAAACAGGCCAAGAACTGGAAGACGAAAGTTGTTAACAGAGCAAAATAAAAGAGTTATCCTGCGTGATATAATGAAGGATCCAAAAATCACTGCTGTGACGTTGGCTGCGGATCTGAAACAAAGTGGTATAAACATTTTGGCCAGCACCGTTCACAGTATTCATCGAGAAGCCGGATATCATGGTCGAGTATCCCGGAAAAATTTCTGGGTGAGTAAAAAAATCAAATAAAGTGATTGAATTTCACAAAAGAGCACCGAAATAAAGGAACAGACTTCTGGAATAGGGTGATATTTTTTTATGAGAGCAAGTTCAATATTTTTGGCTCCGATGGAAGGTGTATGGTATGGTGCAAGAAAAATACAGAGCTGCATCCCAAACATCTAGTGCCTACAGTAAAACACGGATGTGGCTCCGTGATGTTCTGGGGATGTATGAGCGCTTCAGGTTTGGGTTGACTGCACTTTATTGATGGAACTATGGACCATATAGTCTATATGGACATTTTATGTTTCAGCAGGACAACGACCCCAAACATATAGCTGGAAATATTCGCTTGTTCTTGCTTTATAACACGCCAAAACTACTTCATACACCTCTGCAGTCACCAGTAATCAACGCTATAGAACATCTTTGGTCTATTTTGGACAGGAAAATCAGCAATCACTCAATTTCCAATAAAGAAGGATTAAAACAGGCACTTCAAATAGAATGGGACCTAAATGAACCAAAGAAAATAAGAGAGCTAGTGGAATCAATGCCACGGAGACTGGAGGCAGTTATAAAAGCAAAAGGAAAGCCCACCAAATATTGAATGGTGCTATACATTATATAAATGTTATTGAAATCATAGGTGTATGATCACTTTTTGTGCAAAATAATAGCATATTTTTTTATTTTAAGAAGAAACAATTTATTTATATGTTTTGTTATCTAAAATATTACCAAATACAACATAAATGCTTTACTGGACATGATTAATTTATTTACGAATTTGCGAAACATCTCATTCCTGTTTCGCCAAGAATGTGTACGAATACTTTTTACAGTGACTGTATATGCATGCATATGTGTTAAACTAAAGTTAACTATTGGGACTTTTATTTATGTATAGCAGCACATGTTGTTTTCTTTGCACTGGTTCCATCACATTGTTGTGTTTCCTTTCTTAGCTGTGGTGGTGATGGCTATGTGCCGCATGGTGGAACCACCTACTCCAAGATTTGATGCAAATCATCCCTTTGTTTTTCTTTTATGGGACAAAACTTCTGAATGTTTACTCTTTTATGGAAGACTTTCTGTGCCACTGTAACCTGATTTCTTTGCAGGTAAATTGATTCTTTAATCTGTTTTATTGACATAGCTTTAAGCAGGTAGGAAAATACTATTATAGTAGCTATAAAATAAGATTGAACATGGGCTCCGCCAATACAATGATGGTGCTCTCTTGATGTTACCAGTTCCACAGCGAGCAGGCGACTGAGATGGAAGATATGTCTGTCTTTGTGTCACTTTGTTTACCTGTTAAACTGAACTAACCTATGAATCAGTAGCAAATTTGTTTTGACACATGTATGATGGCTGATCAACAAAGACTAAGACTGACTCTTTTTTCACACATGTTTACAACTGCAATTCAATGTTTACATGATCTTTTTCAAAGTAGTTCCCTCCTACTTCAATGCACTTTTTATGGCATCTCTGCCAGTCCTTGAACAGTGCTGCAGACCATTCTTTGTGAAGCAATAATATGTGGGTGCACACAATTCCACGTTGTGGACGCCAATCTGAAGCAACAATATATGTGGCGAACAATGTTCCACTTGACAATACAGTTTGAAACACTTTTGTTTAGCTCAGGGTAAAACAATGAGGTTTCTCACAGGGTATGCGTGGATGGGTGTGAGAAGGAGATTTTAATAACACTGGAATGTCCGTTTCCAACTTATTTATTTACTGCTTCTTCTTTTAAAACATCGAAATGAAAGTTGCCGACCAAGGGTTACCAATCTCTGTTTAGAGTTACTGACGGCAGAATGTTTATTACTCGATAAACTTTATTCGTTCCTCATATATATATGAACCGACAAATATTCAAGACAGAACCAGAGGACTGCCCTAATAGGCTTCATACCTCGGACCGCTCTAATCGGCCTCACGCCGAAGACTGTTCTGATCGCTTGCAAGCCACGAAGTACTCTTCACAACTGCGCGTGTGTGTATCACTTTCACTCTGAAAACTCCTTTTCAACCAACGTCCCTTTGTGGCTGTTTTGTCATGCCATTCTGAATGATCCAAAGAATTCTCTATTCATACAAGTCAAGTGAGCCCCTTTAGAAAACTGCTAAGGACACTGTTTCTTACATTGCTTTTGTTATAACAGCTTTCCCCCCAACTCAACTGGCCTTGCCCGTATTGTCACAAAGAACCAACATCCCTTTGACATCCATCATGATTCTTTACTTCTGGCAAACCTTAATTTCGGTATCATTTGTCAGATCCTTGAGAATCGTCTCACTTTCCTTGAACACTACTTCAGAGTTCTCAAATCGAATACCCTTAAGCTTTGCCTTTAGTGATGTGAATAAAAAAAACTCACAAGGTACAAGATCGGGGTATAAGGTGGCTGTGGTACACAGGTAATGTTGAATTGAGCCAGAAACTGCATGACTTGATTTGTGACGTGAGGCCATGCATTGTTTCTTTGTAATGTGCTTCCTCAGTGTAGCCAATACTGTCGTGTAGTATGCTGCTGTAACAGTGGTGTGAGGGGGAACTTTCAGTAAAAAAATGTGATCATCACTTTCCCTGCAGATGAAACAACTTTTGTCTTTTTTGGTGTTGGAGAACCTGGCGATTTCCACACTGTGCTGGCTTGTTCTCCTTCAGGTTCATAATGATGCATCCATGACGCATCAATCAGTGATAATTGATTTAAAAAATGCATCCCTTCCATCAGCAAAGAGATGCAGCACCTCGTGGCTAGTCTTCTCCATTCGCACATCCTTTTGTTCAGGAGTCAACAGAGCTGACACCCAACAAGCACAAACTCGGGTCATATGGAAATGGTCGTGCATAATGTAAACACACTGCCATATGAAATTCTCACCACTTCACTAAGGTTACGTAATGTTATACGCCGATCCTCTTGGACAATCACAGCAGCTGTGTTGATGTTGTCTTAAGTCACAGCAGAAGCCGAAACACCAGGCCCACCTTGCTTAACACTGAGAAGTAGGCCTTCTTTGAAGTGTTTGAACAACCTAAACACTATTAAATTTTAGATGAGTCGCATTTTTTACACATCTGCTTCACTTTCGAAAGTGAAGCAGATGTGTAAAAAATGCGACTCATCTAAAATTTAATAATTTTTCGCTTCACTGTGGTGTTCCAATACAGTTGAATCTCGATAAACCTAAACACTGTTGCTTGAGGTAGTGTACGCTTGCTTCAGCTTTTCATAAGTTTCAGTGGCTGTATGGTTTAAACAAAAACAGAATTTGATTGCGCTGCACTGCTGTTCTCGCATCACCTCCACTGTCTGGTATCCGAAATGCATGTAAGGTCCACAAAATAGAGCATTACTACCAACCTACCAATATGAGAGTAGCCTGCCTACCGACATTATACAAGGAAACCCGCCGTTTTCAAATATTTATGTTACAGATGCAAAACTATCACAGAAGCTACAGGAAAAAAATCAAGTCTCAGTCTTTGTTTATCAGCCCTCGTAACAAATGACAGTACATGATTATAGCAGAAACTTCCCTTAGCAACACCATATTTTGAAACATGGGTACTTATTCTACCATCCTTGTATAAAATGGTCCTGCAGGGTTGAAGTATAGGCAATACACTGGCACCTGCTCTCAGTCCAGATGCTGATTAATCTAATGACCCTGTAGTTACTAACCATAAAGTGTTTGGAGTTACAAGTATGGATCAAAATGAGACAAGAAACAAGTAGTTATTTTCTTTTATCCATAAAATTATATGTATGCATGTGTCTTAAACTAAAGTTAACAATTGGGAGTTTTATTTATGTGTATCTGCACAAGTTGTTTTCATTGCACTGGTGTTGCTTTCTTTCTTAGAAAGATCTTTGGCATTTCCTACGTGCTGCATGCTGAAACCACCTACTCCAAGATTTGAAGCAAATCATCCCTTTGTTTTTCTTTTATGGGACAAAACTTCTGAATGTTTACTATTTTGTGGAAGACTTTCTGTGCCACTGTAACCTGATTTCTTTGCAGGTAAATTTATTCTTTATACTGTTTTATTGATATAGCTTCAAGCAGGTAGGTAAATACTGTTAGAGTAGTTATAAAACAAGAATGAACATGGGCTTAGCCAATACAATGATGGTGCTCTCTTGGCATTGCCAGTTCCACAGCGAGCAGGCGACAGAGATGGAAGGTATGTCTGTCTTTGTCTCACTAAATCACTCTACCAGGTAAACTGAAGTGTGATATGTTGCAGTTGCAATATAAACATATTTAAATTGTGTCTAAAGAACAGTGCGAAAGCCAGAAAACAAAAACTACTCAAACGAAGTTCTTCCTCCAGTGATTTTGTGTAACTCTGGTTTCATGTAAATAAAAGATGAGCCTGGAATCACCTGTACTTCTAACATTGTGCATTTTATGCAGAAACTTTAGTCTTGCAGCAGCAATATTGCTTCTTTCAAGCAGAAACTTGCGATCATCATTAGCTCTGTTATATTTGAACCCAAGAGATTTCAAAATATTGTACATAGAAGACACAGAACGCATATATTCTATTTTCTCCCTCATTAAATTGGTCAGTCTAATGGCAATTGGGTATTTATCCTTGTGCTATAAATCATAAATTGTTCTAATAAAACTCGCTTTTAAAAATCATCTAAGCAGCATGTTTTTTCACTGCTTGATGTTTTCCAGAAGAGCTGAATATGGAAACTTTCCTAATTTAGTGCCTTGTTTAACAATGTTTGTCACAGAATGAGCACTCATGCAACAAGCTTGTGCCATTAATTACCAACTCTGAGTGAAATCTGTACATTTGTAAACCTCATTAATTGACAACTGTTTGAATAATGAATACATATGAAAAATTATTTGACTTTGAGGATTCAAAAAATTAAAAGTCTAGTTTGCACAAATTCAAAATGATCTTTGTTTCCATAGAAAGACACTTTCTTACAGCCCTTTGCAGCAGGATGACGTAACACAGTCTCTCAGGCTTTACCACCTGTTGGTTGGTTGGTTGGTTGAAAATGCTCATAGAGTTGGCGAATTTCCATTTTCCTTCTGGCCTCCCAATAACGTGTGACTAGTTGTGCTGTCAGTTCTCCATCTGTTTTTGTCAGGGCACTACACTGGAGCAGATGATCTCCGTCCATCAATGAGTTCGGGTCCCTACACAGAGTGCAGGTCGAGGATTCAAACATTTTAATCCTGTGTAGATGAGCGGCCAAACACTCGTGGCCAGTAATCAGTCGGAAGATGGCAACAGTACTGCTTCTTGGGTACTCTGGGATGGGATTTTTACTTCCTTGTAGAATTTTCCATTGCTTGTTGGTACTTTTTTCTTTGCATTCTTCTTTCCAGAATAAGTTGATTCTATTGTTTATATGTAGTTTTGATGTGTGGAATGAGGTTTTTTGTTGGCAGCTTTGTTTTATTTGTGTTCATTTTTTTGCCAAGGAATGTGCTATTTCATTGCCTGTAATTCCACAGTGTGATGGAATCCACTGGAAGTGTATTTCTTTTTTTAGACCTTGTAGTATTCGTAATGAACTGTAAATTTCAAGTATTCTATTGTTGTTAGGGTACAGTGAGGATAGGGCTTTAAGTGCTGATTTAGAATTGCTTAGAATCATTGCTTTAGAGAAAGAGTTCACATGGTTGAAGAGTTGTTTCAGCGAGGTGTTGATTGCTTCTAATTCTCCATTATAGTGGGTTGCTAGTGTGCCCAAACAGATGTAAAAATTGCATATTTTACTATGTATTCCTGCTCCAGCATTACTTTTTTTGTCAAATAGGGAGCCGTCTGTGTATATGTGTAGCCATGAGTCTTGTGGATAATAAGTTTCAATTGTTTGCTTTACCACATGTAAACAAATAAAAGAATTCAGTTTCAGATCACTACACAAATACCAGTTCTCAACTCGGTACAGTTCAAATGTCCACAAACTGCACTAAAACTCCATTCATTCTCTGACTGGCCTCTGACAGCTGTGACTCTTGTTTATAACCGAACCATCATTTCTCAAAATCTTGTCGAAGTATCACGATTTTCACGATGGCGAGAGAAAGGAAAGAATTATCCAGACTATCTCCATCTTTTCCCCTCTGCAAATGCTAGTACGCATGGGTCTGGGCGTGGCTTGGGGCACTTTCTGCGTCTTTCTTTCCCTGGTTCTCTCTCTCTCTCTTTCTCTCTCTCTCTCTCTCTCTCTCTCTCTCTCTCTCTCTCTCTCTCTCTCTCTCTCTCTCTCTCTCTCATTGTTCGCATACGTGCAGGCCATAGCCTGCCACAACAGTAATATTTCTAGCCTGCCTATATAAAATCTTACGAGTTGTCTCGCAGTTACCACTAGGGACACTTGCATTGGGCTTGTTAAGCGACATATTTTCTAACTTTGAAAAGCACGTTTGCACTCTTAAAATATCACCACTTTACTGAATGCAAGTTGAAAATGCATTAGTGAGGGTCTGATTTTCTTCACAGACCGTTACTGATTCTTTTCTTTCTGGTGAGGTATCTTATTTTTCTCTATCTCTGAAACCAGATGTCCTAAAAACATGCGGTTTGGACATTCACCCTGTCACCGCTCTAAGGGGAAACCTTATTTCAATTGAAGCGATGCACTGTCTAGCCTCAGTTTAGAGCAAGAGGTTTATCTCAGGGTATGCATGGATATATAGGAGTAAGGATGACACTGATAACACTGGAATCCAAGTTTAAGATTCTTTTAATGACTGCTTCTCTTTTTATAATCACATAAATCACGAAGCTGCCGACTAAGGGAAACCAATCTATATTACGGTCTGGAGTTACCATATGTGAAACGTATATTATGTGTTAACATGTAATTCATTAGTTACGCAGGAACAAATACGTTTTCTCTCGGATCACGTCTGTCCACCCAGACAGTCAGTCCAACTGTGTCAGATTCCTTTCAAGTAACTCTGTTATTCACACCAAAATTCCCTTACTCAAGTTGATCTTTTGTCACATGTGAACCTTTGTGTCTTTTATTACAGTCATCATTTAGTAAAGAAAGGTCAAAGAAGGCCACTTCTATTCAACTGTCGAACCTGGGACCACCTGCACTGATAGCGTTCCTTCCTTATCGTAAATTACTAAACAAAATCCTGTTTCACATTTAACAAATATGCCCCCTGTTCCTATCTAATTTACTGAATCTAATTTCAGTATCAGCCCTCAGAAAAATGGCTCTGGGGAAAACAAAATAATTCTGTAATTACTATCTTTTGAGTGCACAAAAAAACTGGTCATAGGGTTCGGTAAAGCAAGCTGGTCTGCATGTTTAACAATGCACTCCCCTCACTGGCTAGTCAGCAATAGACCAGCCATACTTAGCCTCACCTTATGGTCATTTCTGTTTTGCAGTTACTCTAGTAGCACCATCATTGTTAAGTTAATTTCACTTTGTCATGCTTTCTTTTTTACTGCCAGGAGAGCATATGAGTTTCTAAGGGTTTATTTGCCTTCTTCGAAATCTTTAGTATTTGTTTTTCTGATGTGATATCAAAAAGCTGTAAAAAACCTAATATGTTGCCTATTGTTATACAGAACAGTAGTAAACATTATAGTCAGCATAGAGCACACAATTTCCTTATTTCTTTTTTGTTTACAATTGTAGGTTTTGTATTTATGTTTCATAGTTACTGGAGCAAACTATGTACTAATTTTATGGTGCTTGTTTTCAAATGTCCTTTTCTTAGTTTAAGTGCCTGCCTTAGTATTGCAATTAATATTGGGTTCTCTGAGCCAATTTGAGCATGCCTGAGCAAATTTGCATTAATTTCCAACAATCATGTCAAAACAGATGTTTTCATTATGTAAACTCACTGTTTAATTATTGATAATGCTACCTTTTTTTTCTTCCTACTGAAATGTTAAGTACAGTAAGAATTAACAAATTTAACTGCATTTGGTTACAATTACATATTACACATATTACAACCAGTTTACATTTGTAGATTTTTATTTACTACCTTCTTCCAACTCTATCCTGTTCTATCTTCCACTTTAATTTCCTTTTTATTTTATATCCTCTCTTTCTCAGCATACCTCCTCAACTTAGTTCTTGTTATGTCTATCATCTAATTCCAAGAATTTTTATTTTTATCTGATAAAAATTATTCTATTACCTGATATTTCTAACTCGCTCTCAGCCCACCTGAGTAGCATAGATAGTAGCGTGTCTGCCTCATGTTCAAGAGGTCCTGAGTTTGAATCTCGGGTTAGGATGATTTACCTGGATAGGGTTCTCTCCGGGGTTTTTCCCTTATCTTTAAAGATGCATGTCGAGTAACTCTAATCTCTGGACCCTGGGCTCATTTGAGCATCATTTCACCCATTTCATTCATTGTCTGATATGACTTAACGTTGGAGGATGTAAACTAAAAAAATAGATAAATAACTCGCTCTTTTATTAATTTGTATTTAATTCTCATTTTCTTCACTTAACCACTATATTACTTTTCACTGTCAGTATTCACTTCATCTCACTTTACAATATTTCTCACTTACCCATCACCCCATATCTTACGTCCCCTTTATTTAATTTCACTAGCATTTTTTTCCATACTCCTTTCAGTTAACCTATCACACTCATTACATTTGTTACATTTTATTACATTTGCTCATATCTTTTCCTCTACTTCTCATGGATCCATTCTATCCTTTACTTTCTGCAATTTACTCAGAATAGCCATATTTTTATAAGTACAGAATGAAAATCTGTCATGCCAAATTCATTGTGTTTTTGAGTTCGCTACACATCAGGGTAGATTACTTTGTTATACTAAATTAGTTTAATTATATTTATATGTTGTGTTTATCATGACAACTATTTAAAAGAAAAGTGAAAATAGTTTTCTATAAGAATTATGTAAACATTATAAACATGAAAACATGCTAACAATTTTAATTTCCTTATTGTTAGTAAAAATATAACTTACTGTATTGGAAACTTTGAGTATAATTGCTATTGGTAACTCTCATGAACTGATTTTGGTATATGTTGTCAGAAAACTGAAAGTCATTTAGTATGATTTGAGTAACTTTTCACCATTAAGTCAAGTGTCTATTTCACAACCAGAAATGTGCTATTAGTGAAGTGTGGCTAGACCTACCGGATGCTCATCTCCCCTGTAGATTAGGACGGGGTGGACCTATGTTAAATAATGACTGGTATGGAATGCCTGGATAATGAGATAGAAACACCCAATGTGATATTTGTTTTATAAATTTTTTACACATCTTTCTCTGTTCACTTTTTTAAACTAATATTGTCCAAACACTCTATTTCCAGTAGAAACACACACTGTACAGCTCTGACGGTAGCAGGATGACGTAACATACACCAACACAGTCTCTTGTGGCTTCACCACACGTAAACAAAAGAAATTACTGCGGTACACTTCAAATGGCTACACACACAATAAACAGCTCACTAGCAACTCCCACTGTACAACTTCAACTCCATTCACTGACTAGCAGCTGAGCTCAGCTCCCGACTTGCTGCCTCGTCGCTTATTTATAACCTAACCATCGTTTCTCGAAAGTTTCCGAAGCTTCACAGCCTTTCATGACGGCAGGTGAAGGACAGGAACTGTCCAGACTTCTCTCTTGCTCTTTCTCTCTCTAGGCAAGCGTCCAACGTACTGGCACACGTGTGGGCATGGCTTGAGGCACTTTCTCTTTCTTTCTTCGCTTCTCTCTCTTGGCTTTCGTTTACGCACAACAAAACAATGGCTGGCAACAATATAATATAACAAAGAAATTATATCATAGATCCAGAATACATTTCTATCCATCCAAAGAATACATTAAAAGTGAGAATAGTACACAGGCTACAACACTGCTTCTAAGACAAAAGTATGGTTGCATGTTACTGAGCCATTCCTCGTGGTTTCATTTGGAACTGTTTTTCCGATAGTGAGGAAAACAGAATAATACTAGGTGGTTCCCAATAAAATCAATGTGTCTGAAAAGGCTAAGGGGACTAATCTTTCCAGGAATGGTCATCTGAGAATCATCCTAAACAAGTTAAAATTACAAAAGTATATGTGGGCACCTAACCCCAAAATCATGGTCATACAGTAACAATGGTGTTGGACTTAAACAGTCAAATATGATTATTAATTTTTAGATGAGTCATATTTATTACACATCTTCTTCACTTTCGTACCTATATTGAGGACATGTTTCGCAAATCATCGTCTGCATCTTCTGCTCTTATGCGACTAAAGCTTGATCCAGTGGTCTGGTGGG
The DNA here is from genome assembly GCA_030765055.1 of Mantis religiosa. Classification (NCBI taxonomy): domain Eukaryota; kingdom Metazoa; phylum Arthropoda; class Insecta; order Mantodea; family Mantidae; genus Mantis; species Mantis religiosa. The sequence goes on from CM060958.1 coordinate 9,534,949, forward strand.
TGTGGGTAATTCTGGAGTTGCTGCTGCCATCTGTTGATTTAGTGATGAACTTAAATGTGGGATTCTCTTCTGGCGGGATTTCAAAGTTCATTAGTTGCTTTTTATGTTTTTCTATGTATATTCTCTCCCATATGACGAGTTCACTATGTTTTTGTACGTATTTTAGTAATTCTGTGCTATCTTCAATTTCATGATTTTCAGACCAGAAATGAGCTGCTATTGCGGACTTATTAATATTTTTGTATCTTAAGTGCCTGAAGTGTTCTTTCTTTCTAGTGCCTATGTTTCTTTTTGTCCTCCCTATGTAAATTTTTTCACAGTCTTTACACTTAATCTTGTAAATGCCTGACTTTTCCTCTGGTTTTATCTTATCAGTATTATTACTGTGAAGTAGGTTTTTAATGTTGTAATTGTTTTTTGGTGCCAATGTTATATTGTATTTCTTGAATATTTTTTGGAACTTTTTTGTGGCCCAGGGGTGGTAAGTAAATTTAGCAAATCTAATTTCTTGTTTTATTGGTGGTCTCGATATAAAGTCAAATATGATATAATTGTGGCTATTAAAGAAACATTTAAGATAAGGAAAACTAAACTGATATAAAATGTAGAGTCCTCGGATCTTCTTGATAGGTGTTGAACTATGTTCATGAAGCTACTGTGAAATATTAGATATCTCCTTTGTTTTGTCTTCGTTCATCCAGTGGCTTATATTATGTGAATCAAATATAAACCAGGATTCATAAAATGTAAATTTATTGTATTAGCAAAATTTACAAAAATAATATATAATTTTTCTACATATAATTTATTGATGTTAAAAGATACTTTGCTAACAAATTGGCAGTTCTTGTATTCTTTCCTGGAAAAAGTAGGAAGATAGCATTGCAATTCTTTTACATATATTGTGAAGACCTGACCATGGAGGTTAATGGAGGGGGCAGCACTTAGATTGGATTTCACGCTTTGTGGATAGGTAGGGATTTCCTGTATAAAGGTTCAATTACATTATGAAAATACTGGAACTACAATTTAGACTTGAAAGGTTTATTATAATAATAGAAAATACACAAGTGGCCACATGGCCATTACTTGCCTGAAAGCAGACCTAGGTCCGTCCTTGTCCACAGCTGGCTCACGAGAGAGACAACCTTTTACAGGCTTCAACAGAGGGAGGTGATTTCATGTGACATGACGTCACATGCACTACTATGATCAAATGATTACTTAACATCTATTTGAATTAAACAAAACAGTCACTTGTGACAATATGTCATATCGTCAAACTGGTTCTCCCAATGCCTTTAAGTGGTCCAAACAAATGATAATCATTAAGCAATAAATCTGGGCTATAAGGAGAGAGTTTCAAAGCTTTACAGTCAGTCTGTTGCAGTTTTGCTTTCTTTCCCACACTAGGGTTACTATTGAGTGGGACAGCTCAGGCAGTTTTGTCTGTAGCCCACATTCAGGAGGTCCGGGTTTGATTCTCATGGCTAACCTACCTGACCCATGGACTCTTTTGGGGGGGGGGGGCGAATTCTGGGTAGGTTAATTACATTCCCCGAATTTTCTGTTCCACCATTTCATCTCCATTTCACATCATGTCTTATTTGGTGATCCCTTTCAGGGTAGAAGTGTCGGCAGGAGTCTCGGTACTGCATAACAGGTTATTATACTCCTGGTATTACTCGACAGAGCATTGAAGTGTATCAAACTTCAGGTGACCAGCGCTGTGATCGTCTCTTATCGGGTCTTATCTGATCGACTATAAGAGTGAAATATTATTAAGTTGATGTACAGTATGTTACATAACACAAATAGAGCGATTGGAAGCTGTGTGTGTCTATATGACATGTTTTCTCGCGCCTGCCGATATATGACACATTGCTGTCCAGAAGATATGATTATATCTGAACAGACTATACATACACTGGACTCGACGTGTATGTGCGATAAGCTGAGGTAAACATCTCTGTGTTGTGCCTGCCGATGTATGACACGTTGCTGTACAGAAGACATGATTATATCTGAACAGACTATACATACACTGGACTCACCGTGTATGTGTGATAAGCTGAGGTAAACATCTCTGTGTTGTGCCTGCCGATGTATGACACATTGCTGTCCAGAAGACATGATTATATCTGAACAGACTATACATACACTGGACTCGCCGTGCATGTGTGATAAGCTGAGGTAAACATCTCTGTGTTGCGCCTGCCGATATATGACACATTGCTGTCCAGAAGATATGATTATATCTGAACAGACTATACATACACTGGACTCGCCGTGTATGTGTGATAAGCTGAGGTAAACATCTCTGTGTAGCGCCTGCCGATGTATGACACATTGCTGTCCAGAAGTCATGATTATATCTGAACAGACTGTACATACACTGGACTCGACGTATATGTGGGATAAGCTGAGGTAAACATCTCTGTGTAGTGTGTGCCGATGTATGACACATTGCTGTACAGAAGACATGATTATATCTGAACAGACTATACTTACACTGGACTCGACGTGTATGTGTGATAAGCTGAGGTAAACATCTCTGTGTAGCGCCTGCTGATGTATGACACATTGCTGTACAGAAGACATGATTATATCTGAACAGACTATACATACCCTGGACTCGCCGTGTATGTGCGAGGTAAACATCTCTGTGTTGCGAATTTTTCCCAATACACTTTCTCGCTTTGCCATGTAGTAAACACTTCTTCCTTCGGTAGGATGGTCTCCGGTTTCCAGGATGACCTGGTGGGCCATTTCAGTGCGATGGATGGTTGGGATAACAGTTATACTAGCCTGCTGGGGAGTTTCCAATGGGTAAATTTTTAGGGACACTGCCCTCTGCACTGTTATGAATCTTTGGGATGCTGCCCTCTGTCTCCTCTTGCCTCATCATCCTTCCCAGGAAGGCCCCACTTGGAGCAGAGGTACAATAGACCAAGACTGGAATTCTGTGCCGAGTCCCCTCCATAGCATAATGCATTCCAATCCAGGATTACTGCTTTTGATTTAGCAGTGTAGAGCTCAACTCATGTTTTTCTCAAGTGACAATATGGCACAGAAAATTCTCCTGTTTCCTCCTCACAGGAATCCAGGTGCCTTTGGCAAACTTCCAAAAGAATTGGCTTTTATTCTTGAGTAAGGAAATAAGTTTCCACCTGGGAGACTCCACTGCTCAAACACATATTAATGGTGGACTGTGCTCTTCCTATAACTGCTGCTGCAGTCACTTCTAAAATGTTTGTGCCTGCCTGTTTCAATAGGTCATGTGGCAACAATAGTCTGTGGCAATTGCTGGTGAGGTTTTTCTACAACCTTCCCTCCTTACACAAAATTTTTATCCGATCACACTTCTGAATCTTAGAAAGCATTTCTTGCCTTGACTGTAACTGGAGCCTTCTCAAAATTTAGGCTAGTTTTGTGCCTTTATTGGTGAGAAACTGATAATAATGCATTGTCACAACAGACATCTGTACCCTTTTCCTTACTCATAGTCATACTGGTGCATACAGTCTTCTGCAGAGAGTGGTCCCAACTACCGATTCATAACCACAAACCAGCAAGATCACTATCAGAGCTGCTACAGGAAAAGTCTGGTTTCCTTCAGCTATTGATCATGTTTTTCTTTTGAGCTAAGTGTAACAAACTACAGGGTGTATATAAATGAATATTGGGGTTTTAACTCTTTATAATATTTATTACATTCAACTTACAGTTATAAATCATATGTCAAATGAAAAAAGCAACATAGACAGTTTTGTTTGTTGGCACCAGTGCGCATGTGTGTGTAATATTTCTGCCACAATCCACTAGACAGCGGTAGTTGCAAAGATGGTGACTAGTAAACAGAAAGCGTTTTGTGTTTTGCAGTTTGCAAAGACCGAATCTGTAGTTACTGTGCAACGTGCATTCCATATTAAGTTTGGTTGTGATCCTCTAAGTGATAATAACATTCATAGATAGTATCATCAATTTGAAGATACCGGCTGTCTTTGTAAAAGGGAAGAGCACGGAGCGATCAAGAGTAAGTGAAGAGACTGTTGAGCGAGTGAGAGAGCCGTTTACTCGTAGTCCAAAGAAATCAGTCTGGAAGGCTAGTCGTAAATTACAAGTTCCTGCGTCGACTCTTTGAAATGTTGTAAGAAAATGCTTACAGCTACGTCCTTACCGTTTACAGTTATTACAGGCTCTAAAGCCGACAGACCATGGATTACGTGCCAACTTTGCAAACGACATGTTGTTTCATGATGATGACAATTTTATGGATCGTGTTGTCTTCAGTGATGAATCGACCTTTCACCTTAATGGACATGTTAACACTCATAATAGGCGCATATGGGGCTCAGAAAATCCTCACGAGATGGAACAAATGCAACGAAATTACCCTAAAGTGCATGTTTTTTATGCCGTATCCCAGCGAAAAGTTTATAGGGCTTTCTTTTTTGGTGAATGTACTGTAACTGGCATTTCTTACCTTGATACACTAGAGCAATGGCTCTTCCCTCAGTTGGAAGAAAATGAGCCAGAGAACTTCATTTTCCAGCAAGATGGTGTGCCACTTCACTGGCATAACGAAGTGTGCGATTGGTTGAACGTTACTGTACCCGAGCGCTGGATAGGCTGCAAGGGCCTGATTGACAAGGCTTGCTATGCATGGCCTCCACGTTCTTCAGACGTAATGCCATGCGATTTTTACCTTTGGGACTTCATCAAGGATTGTGTGTACATGCCTGCACTACCAGCTGACCTCCCTGAATTAAGAAACCGGATTGAAGCAGCTGTTGCTACAATTACTGAATACACACTTATCAACGTTTGGGAAGAACTCGGCTCTAGACTTGATGTGTGCCGTGTGACAAAGGGTACTCACATTGAACATTTATAAGGTTCTTGGTAAAACTGTTTGAGTTGCTTTTTCATTTGACATATCATTTATCACTGTAAGTTGAATGTAATAAATATTATAAAGAGTTAAAACATTTATATACACCCTGTATTTAAAAAAAAATTGGCCTTTCAAGTTAAAATTTTTCTAGTCACTTTATGCCTTTCATTTACAGCAACATTCATTCTTTGATAAGCTATATTTGTACATTCTCTAATATTTATGTTGTAGGTATCATCGTGGAGCTAGACAGTATCCCTCCACCTCCCCAGAACTTTGATGCCAATCATCCCTTTCTTTTCATTTTATTGGACAATGAGTTAAAAATTGTTCTGATGTGGAGAAGATTATTGAGGATTTTATAAGCCTTCAAGGTAAATGACATTGAAGTTACTCTTCTGTATTAATTTGTATTTAAATGAAAAATAAACAAATAAAACAAAACAGATTTACCTAGAAAAACAATAAAAGCACTTTTTACAGTTACAGATTCAAAAAGCATACAAGACATATTAAATACAAGAAAATTAGAAGTCTGCCTTTCATTTCTAGAAAGAAAAATCAGGAATAAAGATAACATAAGAGTTCATCCTTAGTCAACACTTCAAAAATTAATCAAATTATGTGTACATATATCAGATCAGATCTAGTGAGGGCTCATAATTTTGATGGTCATTCTCAAAATAGTCTCCCCTGAATGTGATGCACTTGTCCCAATGTTTCTGCCAGTCTTCAAAGACATTCTGGGAACCATTTTTGAGAGATCCTTCAAAATCGCCCCCGCAGCCTTCACCATTGCTTCTGATGATGGATAATGCCTCCCATGAAGGCATTTCTTCAAGTTAGGGAATAGAAAAAAGTTACATGGGGCTAAATTCGGACTATAAGGAGGGTGAGGGATGCACTTCACGTTGATTTTTGCAAGATATTCAGCAACAACATTGGCAGTATGTGGCCGCGCATTATCGTGGTGCAGCATCCAGCCTACTTCACGGAAATGTGGTCTTTTGCGCCTGATATGGACTTGCAATGTTTTCAGGACATCCCTGTAGTAGTGTCCAGTTACTGATGTGTGTGCAGGTACAACATGCTGATAAACCATTCCATGAATATCAAAGAATGAGATGAGCATAACTTTCCAAGCAGAAGCAATCACTTTTGTTTTTTGGGGGGTTGGTAATGAAGTAGATTTCTACACTGAGCTTTGCTGTTTGCTCTCAGGATCAAAATGATGTAGTTCACAGCCAGAAATATGCTATTAGTGAAGTGTGGCTAGACCTACCGCGTGCTCATCTCCCCTGTAGATTAGGACGGGGTGGACCTATGTTAAATAATGCCTGGTATGGTATGCCTGGATGATGAGATGGAAACACCCAATGTGATATTTATTTTATAGATTTTCTACACATATTTCTCTGTTCACTTTTTTAAACTAATATTGTGGATTTTAGCTAATCACTAAACAGTTATTTTGGGTTCACATATTGTGACTTTGTGGGTCCGTAGAATTAAAAGTCTAGTTTGCAGCAATTCCAAATACTCTATTTCCAGTAGAAACCCACTCAGTACAGCCCTGATGGTAGCAGGGTGACGTAACATACACCAACACAGTCTCTTGTGGCTTCACCACACGTAAACAAAAGAAATTACATCGGTACACTTCAAATGACTACACACACAATAAACAGCTCACTAGCAACTCCCACTGCACAACTTCAACTCCATTCACTGACTAGCAGCTGAGCTCAGCTCCCGACTTGCTGCCTCGTCGCTTATTTATAACCTAACCATCATTTCTCGAAAGTTTCCGAAGCTTCACAGCCTTTCATGACGGCAGGTGAAGGAGAGGAACTGTCCAGACTTCTCTCTTGCTCTTTGTCTCTCTCGGCAAGCGTCCAATGTACTGGCACATGTGTAGGCATGGCTTGAAGCACTTTCTCTTTCTTTCTTCGCTTCTCTCTCTTGGCTTTCGTTTGCGCACAGCAAAACATCCATCCATCCAAAGAATACATTAAAAGTGAGAATAGTACACAGGCTACCACACTCCTTCTAAACAACCCAGTATAAGGCAAAAGTATGGTTGCATGTTACTGAGCCATTCCTCGTGGTTTCATTTGGAACTGTTTTTCCGATAGTGAGGAAAACAGAATAATATTAGATGGTTCCCAATAAAATCAATGTGTCTTAAAAGACTAAGGGGACTAATCTTTCCAGGAATGGTCATCTGAGAATCATCCTAAACAAGTTAAAATTACAAAAGTATATCTGGGCACCTAACCCCGAAATGATGGTCATACAGTAACAATGGTGTTGGACTTAAAGAGTCAAATATGATATAATTGTGGCTATTAAAGAAACATTTAAGAAAACTAAACAGATATAAAATGTAGAGTCCTCAGATCTTCTTGTAGGTGTTGAACTATGCTCATGAAGCTGCTGTGAAATATTAGATATCTCCTTTGTTTTGTCTTCGTTCATCCAGTGGCTTATATTATGTGAATCAAATATAAACCAGGATTCATAAAATGTAAATTTATTGTATTAACAAAATTTACAAAAGTAATATATAATTTTTCTACATATAATTTATTGATGTTAAAAGATGCTTTGAAAACAAATTGGCAGTTCTTGTATTCTTTCCTGAAAAAAGTATGAAGATAGCATTGCAATTCTTTTACATATATTGTGAAGACCTGACCATGGAGGTTAATGGAGGGGCAGCACTTAGATTGGATTTCACGTTTTGTGGATAGGTAGGGATTTCCTGTATAAAGGTTCAATTACATTATGAAAATACTGGAACTACAATTTAGACTTGAAAGGTTTATTATAATAATAGAAAATACACAAGTGGCCACATGGCCATTACTTGCCTGAAAGCAGACCTAGGTCCGTCCTTGTCCACAGCTGGCTCACAAGAGAGAGAGACAACCTTTTACAGGCTTCAACAGAGGGAGGTGATTTCATGTGACATGACGTCACATGCACTACTATGATCAAATGATTACTTAACATCTATTTGAATTAAACAAAACAGTCACTTGTGACAATATGTCATATCGTCAAACTGGTTCTCCCAATGCCTCTTTAAGTGGTCCAAACAAATGATAATCATTAAGCAATAAATCTGGGCTATAAGGAGAATGTTTCAAAGCTTTACAGTCAGTCTGTTGCAGTTTTGCTTTCTTTCCCACACCAGGGTTACTATTGAGTGGGACAGCTCAGGCAGTTTTGTCTGTAGCCCACATTCAGGAGGTCCGGGTTTGATTCTCATGGCTAACCTACCTGACCCATGGACTCTTTTGGGGGGGGGGGGGCGAATTCTGGGTAGGTTAATTACATTCCCCGAATTTTCTGTTCCACCATTTCATCTCCATTTCACATCATGTCTTATTTGGTGATCCCTTTCAGGGTAGAAGTGTCGGCAGGAGTCTCGGTACTGCATAACAGGTTGTTATACTCCTGGTATTACTCGACAGAGCATTGAAGTGTATCAAACTTCAGGTGACCAGCGCTGTGATCGTCTCTTATCGGGTCTTATCTGATCGACTATAAGAGTGAAATATTATTAAGTTGATGTACAGTATGTTACGTAACACAAATTTGTATTTAAATGAAAAATAAACAAATAAAACAAAAGACATTTAGCTAGAAAAACAATAAAAACACTTTTTACAGTTACAGATTCAAAAAGCATACAAGACATATTAAACACAAGAAAATTAGAAGTCTGCCTTTCATTTCTAGCAAGAATAATCAGGAATAAAGATAACATAAGAATTCATCCTTAGTCAACACTTCAAAAATTAATCAAATTATTTGTACATATATTAGCTCATATCTAGTATAGCACTACATCATCCTTACGTATAGCCAGGATTTGAACCACAGATCTTCTCGTGGTCCACCAGGAAATGCAAATCAGTTGGAAAATTTATTGTTGTACTAGCATGTTGTCATGGTAGCTCAGGGACAGAGCAGCTGCAGATAAAGCGGAAGTTCTGTGGTTCTGGTTCAGATTATGGCTATAGCATTGAACTTTTTAGTTCTGATTTTACCTTTCAAAGCTTGCCTCCACTTAGTTTGTGTTAAAACAATCAGTAATCATTGATTGCCCTTATTGCTGCGATGATTAATCAAGGCTTTGCGATTCTTCAGGATCTGAAGAAGGCCATGGAGTAATACAATGGCCGAAACCTCAACATTCATAAACCTGACTTGGCTGATCACCCGCAAAGCCTTGATTAATAACACTCACCGTGAAAGCTTCAAGTCTTGCATTTCTGAAGGATATCATTTCTGAAGGATACTCTTTCCCCAATCAGCAATGAAACTTAATACAGAAAATTTACATATCGTCCCAGAGCTACACACCTTTTCCAAAAAAAAAAAAACAGTCTTCAAAGAGCACAATATTACTTTGGCGCCACAGAAAAAATTTAGTGTACAACACCCTTTGAAATCACATAATACAAAGGAGATACCCACAGACAAAAAAATCAGGTGTGTACTGGATAAACTGCAAAGGCTGTGACAACTTTTACATTGGAAAAACAAAAAGGAACTTGAACATTAGGCTTAAAGAGCATTTTAGGAACATCAGGAACAAAGAAATAGATAAATTGGCAGTAGCGTACCATTTTTGGAAGGAGAATCATGATATAGAACGAGAAATTGACTTATTAAAAAGTGTCCAGGATCCAGGCATATTAACCATGTTGGAAAAATCTTCATAAAGAAATATGAAAGAAAATTAATTTCGACACTACCTTTGAAGAAAACCCAAACTTCAAGTTCATCAAGATACCGACAGAGACACACCTATCACCTCCAAGGAGTTCACCAAACCAACATCTATTAGTCGACAACTGATGATGTTAGGAAGATCCTAACGAAACATGTTCTAGGTAAATACTAGCCATAAGTGGAGTATTGAGTAATATGTAATATGTAATATTTATTGAGGTACTAAGCTTTTACAATTTTTGGACTGCCCTCTGTTTTGGCCCAGGCCACTGCTACACAGGACAGTCCATTAAGTATGTTTACAGACATGTTACAATATGTATTATTACAGAATAGTCACTTATTATTCCTTCTCTCTTTTTACAGTCCACACCCACTTGTTTTTAACCTTACTTAAAAACTGACCTATGTTATTATAATTTTTACTTAAAACCTTGATTAAGCTGATTCTCCTATTCATTTTTGATATTTGACATTCTTTCCTCCACATCTCTGTTTCCTTACAATCAAACAATGTATGTTTTATATCCTCTTTATCTCCACACAATGGGCACTCGTCTTGTGGGTATCCATTTCTTTGACCTCTTAATCTCCATATCCCTGCTCTTAACCATGCTAACCCCTTTCTTTCTTCACTGTTAGTGCTATCTATATACCTCTCCCTCCCCCAACTATTTTTCAATTGAATATAGAAAACAAGTGATCTCTTCTCTGTTATTTGACTAAACAGTTTCTGGATCTCCATGTCTTCAAATCTTATTCTAGCCCCTTTCCAAAAACCTTTATAATTAGTTTCTCTCTTTCTCCAAATATCACCCATACCATTATTTTCCAAATTATTTCGTAAATTACTTACCCATCCTTTATTTGGTAAACTTAGTTCTTGATACTTCAAGCATTGTTTCAGTATATTGCCCTCCTCTAAATTCAATATCCTATACCAATATTTTAGTGCCCTTTCTATAACTAACCCTTTTCTTGGAACTCTCCCCATTTCAATTAGAGCTACTTCATTTGCAGTTGATATTGGCAGCCCTAGAACTTCCTTACAAAACCCCCTGTGTACATAATCTAAAACTTCCCATCCCTTTTCTAGCCCCCACATCTCAATACCATATAGCATTCGTGCCTCAACCATCGAATTATATACCCTTTCTAACCATTTCATTTCCATTTCAGGTGTTTTATACAAACATCCTCTTACAGCTGTCATTGCTGCTTTCCCTTTTGCCAGTGCGCATTTCTTTTGCTTCTCCCATTTTCCTCCTGCATCAATTTTCATTCCTAAGTAATTAGAGTATTGAGTATTAGTTTGACTCAAAATTATATTAATGTAAATGTAATTAAAGACTGGACATCAATAATGGGCTAAGTGCCAGAAACAAATAAATTGAGCTAGACCCAAAAAACCACTGCAAGTACCATCGCCAACAACCTGCCAAGTGGGCTAACAGCCACGACCTGATCATAGTACATACAGGGCCTGAGAGACGGTGCGCGAGGTATGTGCCGGGACACTGGTGAGGCTGTAATGGACTATGTGCTAGCAAACTTTACTGTTGGTTCTCAGCATTGACGACACCAGTGTAAATTCTATCCCAATTACTTTTATTAAAACCTGTGTCTTCAATTTGTTGTTCTTTGCTTTTGACAATATATTGCAACAATGGAATTAAACAGTGAAACAAGCAAAAAAAGAAACAAGGGAGAACAAATTTGGGAGAAAGGATACATAGTAGAAGTTAAGGGAAATTTTGTCAACAGTTGACTGCATTGGCCAGAATAAAAGTAAAAGAATGGTATTTATTTGGATTTCTTTAACAATTATAGGAGCAATGATGAGATAAATCAAGTTTATGGTCTCTGGCCATTTATTTTTATCACGTCACAGGGATTTTTCCCAGTCCAAGAAATGTAAAAGGGTTGAGAAGTGTCAAGTTCCTGAGGATCTGGTTAAACTGATGGTGAGTGCAAAACCAAACAATCTCTTTGCAGTTTGCTAAGCTCCAACCTGAAGATTTCTTTGATTTCAAACAAGCAGCCAATTCATACATCAACAACACAAAACTAAATATTTCCAAATGCACTTGGCTTAGAGTTGAAAAAGTCGCACCTGGAATCATAAAGACAAGAACAAAGTTTGATGAACCTGAAGCATGGAGCACCTCCAGAGTTCTCAAGAAAGATGTTATGACTAATATCATCAAGGATTTGGTTATACCATCACAACCATGTCAAAACCACTTGTCAGCTGAGGAGAAGAGAGATCTACAACAGATGCTGCCGTATTTGAAAGAAGAAAATCGAGCATTCTTTGAAGAATTAATAAATTTAAATAGCTTTGTATTCTTTAAAAGTAAACAGAAGGATTCAATAATGTGACTTTGTGGGTTCGTGAAATTAAAAGTCCAGGTTACAAACACTAAAAATTGCTCCTTATTTCTTTCGAAACATGCTTTGGTCAACCTTTACAGTAGCAGAATTACATCACATACACATACAACTTGCAAGGTCATCGACCACAAAAGAGTTCTTTTTTACAGCTGTTTATGCACAAGCGTCCAATTACCGACTGACTACAGTGGTAGGCTGCGGCTTACTTATATAGCTTACTCACTATCTGGAATGTCCTCAAACAATCAAGACGGCACTAGAAGGAAGATGAACTCTCCAGAAATCCGTCTCCTTTCCCCCACCTTTTCGGCGAGCTTTCATCTCCACACTCCACTGCCCGTCTCTTTGAACTTGTCCCTCGCCTCAACAATGCATTTGTGACACTATTATTAAATACATGACAATGTGTATATGATGTTTCTTCTTATGAAATTACAGTAATAAACAGCTAAAATTACCAGCAAACCCTGTGATGTCTTTGATTGGTACTTAGGTCCTTTTTTTTTTTTAAAAAAAAAAAAGATTAACGTCCTCCAACGTTGTCATATCGGACGATGAGTGAAAGGGGTGAACTGATGCTCAAATGAACCCAGAGCTTAGAGTTACCTGATATTCATCTTTCAGGATAAGGAAAAACCCTGTAAAAAACTATCCAGGTAATGCACCCTGACCAAGATTCGAACTCGGGACCTCTTGAACGTGAGGCAGACATGCTACCATCTACGTGACAGAGGTGGGCTATCTCCTTTTTTCCAGTAAATATATGTCATTTACCACATTCCACGTATTTCTGGTTAGTTTTTTTTTTTCCATCATAATGAGAAGGGAATTTTAAAAAGCTTTTGCAATAGTAATATAACTGTTACCCAGTTAATAACTGAACAATTTGATTCAGGTTTTTATATCGAAAGTTTTTTGGCAAAACAAAAACTTTGAATAACTCAAAATGAACTTTATTTTGCATTTTATGTCCTCCAACGTTAAGTCATATCGGACGATGAATGAAATGGGTGAAATGATGCTCAAATGAGTCCAGGGTTCACGGAGCTTAGAGCTACCTGACATTCATCTTTCAGGATAAGGGAAAACCCTGAAAAAAGCCTTATCCAGATAACTCCCCTAACCGAGATTCAAACTCGGGACCTCTTGAACGTGAGGCACACACGCTACCATCTTCACTACCGAGGCGGGCATGAACTTTTTTGGCACTTAGTTCAGCTCATTATTGATGTCTAGTCTTCAGTTATAAAGCAAATTATTCATCTTTCAGTTGCAGGAATTATGGCACTCTAAGAAGGTGATGTAGTAGTCTCTGTCCACAAGCTGATGGCCCCGGGGGAATGAAAATAATGGAATAACATTTAAGTTTTGCTATTTTGAGCAACTTCTTTGCTATGATCTGGCATGAATACACATTGCAAGGTTGGTACTGGTGTTATTGCAACCAGGACCACATCGCAGATTCAGATATCGCTGTGCACCTAAAATTGTTACTCGCATTGCATTCCTGCCAAAGGCCATGAGCTGATGGACAAAGAGTAAGTCATGGGAAAATATAAATAGCAGGAATGTAAAAATGAGGTGTTATGTCAGACTGATGTTTCCTCTCATAGTGCTTGTATATTTTGTTTTTGTTACCAGGTATATATAACTAAATCATATTGTCCTGTTCCAGGTGTTTCTTATAGGATGAGGACAGCAGATTTCCTTGAAGAATTTACAGCTCATCATCCTTTTATTTTTGCTGTACAAGAGAAGCAAACAAACATCATTGTTTTTATGGGTAGAATTACTGAACCAAATTAACTGAAAGAAGTAGTTTTACCTTTTATATTATATTTGTACTTAAGTTTTGTATTATCTCATATTTATGCTAGGAGGACCAGGAATTTTTTACTATCTAAGAAGAGCAGTATTGGTTATTTTGACCACTACTTCATCACTGTTTTAATTCTTTTTTTTGTGAATAAAATATTAATATTATTTTACAGTAAATTTTGACATTTTTTAACCTTGTTAAAGTGTTTTAAGATATATAATCATTAACACCATTTAGCCTGTGGGTTAAAATTTGGCAGAGTGCAATAGACTTTTTTCAAGATAAAAATTTCAGCATGAGCTCCTTTGGAAGGGAAGTGAAGCCAGAGATCCCGTGTCATAGATTTATGGCACGTTAAAAGAAACATCAAGCCTGAGAGACCTCTCAGCAAAATTAAACTGTCATTTACTTTCAATATACATGAGAATCATTGCAGTTAAAGAGCGTTCATTAAAAAAGAAAAGGAAAAATATTATCCTTTTCAATTGGAGGCTAAAATCGGTAAGAACTTCCTAGCCCTGGTCATAAGTATAAAATTAAAGCATTTATAATTATGTATCAAGAACAGAACTTCAAAGGGTTTACAGTTACTGAGTTTGTTGGAATTATTCTTTCACTTCCTGAGTTTAATATTGTATGTTGCTGTACACAATTATAAAACATTAACTGGTCAATTTGATTAGTTGGTCCTTCTAGTATGATAAAGATAAATTTTCTGTATATTTTCTATAATTTTATAATTAAAGGGTGCATTATGAATGAAGTTAATATTTTAAGGAAACACTGTATTTTAAGTAATAGCACACACTATTAGGGTTAAAACAGTACTGAATATATACAACTAAAATATGGATAGTTTGGTGTGGAACCCAAATTATCACAGCACATTTAATGTATTGCAGATCTATTCCTTTATTAAATTAATAATAAGCTTTATTGACAAATTAGTGATTCTGTGTTGCCTTCTCGTTGAGATAATTTAGAATGAAAGAATAAATTCCTATTAAAATTGTTGTAAAATAACTCAATGTGTAAAATATAATCATCAGCAGAGCATGCTTCTGCCTATAAACTTGTTCCAATCTTGTCAGAATTACCAGTTTCAAAGCAAATCAGGAGATCAACATTTCTCCTCTCTCTCGGAGAGTAGTTAAAATCAGTTTTGGGACGCAGGATTTGTCCATTCTTCCTAGATGTTCCTTCCAATTCTTTTGAAAATGTTGAATTTCTTCTGTTATATTTTATATATGAAGTTTATGTCTAATATCTTTGTTTCTGCGAGTTTTATGTCTGTGACTTTAGAAATTACATTTTTGAAGCTTCCATGCATTTGGCATGTATCTGGTAGGTAGTGTTATGCTTTGTGAAGGTTTCTTCATGACATCAGTCGGACTTGTGGAACCTTGAACAGCATTGAATCTACTTAAATCTGTAATTATTAAGTGCTCTGTCTGTGCTTGCACATATCGTCTCTGATTGCCGTCCAGGTCTCTTCCTAATACCTTCCTCATGAGGATCATGTTTCAATGACAAAGGGCTTACTTGCAGTGCACTGGCTGCTCCATGATAGTACCTACTAAACCATCTTAGAAATTTAAAAGTAATGAGTCAGTAATTCAGAAACAAACATCACTTAAATTATCCTTACTTGGACATTTTTCGGAGAACGGTTTGTCCCCATCGTCAGCAGTCAGATAACAGTTATATTATTTATCATCCCTTTCTTGCATTCTTCTATCAGAAACCTGTGGTTTCTTCTTCAGCACATAACAATAAGAACAAACAGTTTAAGAACCCGCCACTGAATCTTCCGCATGCTCTTCCTCACCCCAATTATCTATTACGTCACCTGCAAAGGTTAACTAGGAGGGGGTAAAGGTAACCACCCTGTTTCCCCTCAATGACACCACTGATTTAAACTCAAAATTGACATATATGTAGGAAAAGAAAATACAAAATAATAATCAAATAGAGTTGAAAGATTTGAGTACAGCACAGTAATTTGACCATTAGTTAAGAATTGAAAATCTTAACATTAGAAAAAGAAGCTTATTCTTTAGGCTTACCTGATTGACATCTCAGTGTAGGAAAACTGATTATGTAAATGAACCTCGAGATGTGAAGTATGGTTTTTTATTTAAAGCCTCTTTCTGTTACCCCAAAGTTCTGCTGTTTAGCATAGTTAATACACATGGTGCTTTAATGTAGGTCACATTGCAGAAAGATGCCATTATATTCTACATAATGTATTTGTGTATATATGTTATAATGAAGGGTGATTTAAAATGAGGAACAAGGCACTATATTAAGCATTGATATCATTACTCCTGTGGTCATAGAGCCCTTTCAGTTTAGGCTTGACCTGCGTATGAATTGCTACCCAATCTCTCCTATATAGGGTGCTCTGTCTCCATCTCTTAATTCCTGCTTTAACAAGATCATCCTGGACATCGTCTATCCCAGGGGAAGACAGGTAGTGGTGGTCAGCTCCGTCAGCTCTTACCACCAAATATACCCCTGAACGAAAGGCAGGTTAGCGTGTGACGTCACCACGCTGATTTCTGCTGCCCAAGAGGAAGTAAATAGTTTGATGTGTTGGGGTTCCGACAGCATAGGGAAGACAGGAAACACATCAGTTAATAATATGTATAACTTACATCTTGGGTGTTGCTTTAATTATACATTTGGTCACAGTTTATAAAAAATTACATTTTAGCTCTGTGCTATGAGAAAATATATAAAATTTCAACTCGCAGTTTATCTGAAGATCAGGCATGCTATAAAGTAAATAAAATAAAACAACGTAATTTTCCCTACAAATTAGAGGAGACCCATTCAGAAAAAAATTACTTGGACATTTTCCGACACTTTTTGTTTCGTTTTTCTTTAACTAGTTTATCAATGCCAGGACGTAATGCCTGGGAAATTTGTAATCGAAGGCTGCATATTAGATTATGATAGGACAAGGTACTTCAGGATTTGGACTTAGCTAATTTCATAAGAGAACAAAAGATGTTCACACACATATGTCGAGCCAAAATACACAATGTCTGTGCGGCAAGTGAATACAACCTCGGAAATCTGGTTTGGGGGACATTCTTGTAAAAATCAGCCAAGTCTTTCTTGTGTGTATATTTGTCCTTCAATAAATCATCACATTGTAAATTTAACAGTTCCATTTGGTACGTGGCAGCTACATTGTTGTCATCGAGTGCGCTACACCTGACTGAACCCTCAGATTCTGTACTCACAGTGCAACTTGATACTACACGGCTCTTGCCTGATGTCAGACGCACTGCAGGCGTCACTCCCAGCTGACATACGTCACAACTCTCAAAGCTGTCTTCCTCTGATCTAACCATCATAATTTGGATCTTCCTACTCTTCTTTTACCACTTAGTGCAGCATCTTGTAATTTTTGTCCATTCTGATAATGTCAGTCTAATTTTTATGTCAGAGACAATACTTATATAGTTCTTGCATTTAGAATTGGTCCTAATTCTCCACTCTCTCTTATCATAAATAGGGCCATAAATTTTTCTTAAAATTTTCCTTTCCCAAGTGTTTAAGATGGTCATTGCTTGTTCAGGTTTCCCTTCCAAAAGTAACCATGGGTTTAATAATTGTTTTATAAATTCTCACTTTAATTTTCTTTGAGATATATCTGGTTCTTATAATTTTATGTAATGTTCTAAGGCATCAAATACCAGTAGCTAATTTGTCCTTTATATTAGTTAATATGCTATCAGTAAGTATCGAGTCGAGATATTGGAACTTTGATACTTTCTCAAAAGTAGCCTCGTTTAGAACAATAGTACAGGTTAACCATGAACAAAATACAGTTGAAGGCATGGCTTACCAAAACTAAAGTCCTCTAGCTTTCCCCCTCTACTGTCAGCTTATGTTGCCTCTCCTCTCCTCCATGGCACAAGTTGCTCAGCACTGGTCAACGTATGAAGGGGTGGGAGTCAGTGTTGCTTGGATGGCGAAGAGGGGAGAAGACTGTGCTCGCACATGCACACACTGACTACACTTTGTTTGTAGTCTATCAATATTTAAGTATTGTTTCTCATGGTTATGTTATTCACATATTTTGTTTTTGCACTTTTAATTTTTAAATTTTAAGCATTTAACTTATTATGTATCGGTTGATACCATTTAAGTATATGGAAAATAATCTGCTACTACAAATGACTGGCAGGACATGTTTTGAGGAACTATTGTCCCCATTTTCGACTGCTGCTAAACTAACCAGTGTTTCCGAAACTACTACTGCCCTAGGATCTGTAGCATCATATAGTGTGTCTAGTGTGGAGTTTCAACATTCAAAGTTTTTAAAATTCCAACAGACAATAATTTAATATTTTAATTCACTAGCTACGGATGATGGTATAGAACCCAGGGAAGAAGAAGTTGGGGAGTTACCATTTAGTTGTCCAACAGTCAAAAATTGAACAATAGAGTATTTTGGTGACATAGGCAATTTCATGATACTTTTTCGAAGGTATGTCACAGAGAAATCAGTTGGTGTTAACTCGCCTGCCGATAGCTCCTGAGCTCTAGGAATACATATGTCAACTATGAACAGTGAAAGACGAGTTAACACCAACTGGTTAACACGATCTGTGACATCCCTTTGGAAAAGTATCACGGCATAGCCTATGTCACGAAAATACCTCCCTTTACCCTGAGTCCTTGAATTTGACTTCTTGAAGTGATAATTGTTCAACTTAAATACTTTAAATGAAATCCAAGTCCTGTCAGTAATTTCTTAAGTGGGGCAATTTGAGTGATGCTTTAATTAATGTTCCATAATTTATGTTTCACTGTGTGCACGTTCCAATAATTTTAAATTTAAATGGATGTAATTTCTTAGCAATGATCTTAATGTTGCATATCTTATTTAGTGGTGCTATAAAATGTTCCTCGTCTATGCTGATTTTTTATAAGTATTGTTATATGATTGCATTGAATTTTGTTTGTCTATAAGAACTATTTATAAATAATGTTAGTGCCTTAGAAAGTATACTCTGCATTTACCAATCTTTGAACAAATGTATTACTTATTGTAAGTTTATAAGCGTATATAATGTAACATAGGTTAAGCTGCAGAACAATGGCGTAGAGAATGGCGGGCATGACATCAGTGGCTGGAGCACTGCCAACAGTGAAAACATGCATCACTGAAAATACCAACATCACGTAACCAAAGTACAGTCCAATTAACTTGAGCTGGCAGCTGAGTAAAGATGCGAACTAAATGGATTAGTCTGATACTAAACCTGGAAGAAGGCTGAAGATGATTTATATATGTGGAGTAGTTGATACATGTACCATCAATAGCTCCAAATGTATAAAATCATCCTGTCTCCTTTCAGGATTGGTTAGACAAGAATTCATTTAGTGTGTATCTTTACCCAGCTGCCACCTCAAGTTAATTGGAGTGTACTGAATTGCAGATTCACCGTAACTAAAATTATTAACAATATCCTGGATATAAAGATACTGATATTGTCAGATGTGTTAAAACATAACATGCCACATTCACTGATGTAACACATTCTTATAACTATCTCTATTTTACTGTATGGCTAGCTGTATGTTTCAAAGAATACCTTCCTCATTAGATAATTCTAGATGTGCCATTGCATGTCTTCTTGGACGGGCTTGTTTACTAGAATCATTATCTACCTTGAAAGATGGATAATCATATGAATATGGTCAGTAACATCTGTATACAATAACAATAGTATTGGAACAAGAATAACAACAAGAATGCGTCGGCAGCATTTCGCTGTCTTGGCATATTTCAGAACTCTGCAGTTGGTAACAGCTTGTCTCCATTATGTCATTGCTTCAATGCCGCTATTCTGCAGTTTAACAAATAATTAAACGATATGAGGTTACTTGATTTATCTTACTGTTTCTGTTATTGGAAATATCGAGGAGTGTTTAATTCAGACCATTGTCTGCATTATCACTTCAGCTGTTGGCTTTGAACAATTTTGCGAACCCCTTGGTGTTGCTGGTGAAGACTTAATGGACTTGAACAAAATGTTCTCAGGGATGTCAAAGTTCATAATGTTGTCTCGCATGTACCCAAGTCAGAGGATTTATATATTGGTTTTAATAATTTAATTTCTGTGTTAATCTCATTGTTTGTGACCCAGAAATTTGTTGACATGGCTGATGGCGAACCAGGAGATTGGCAGAGAAGTTTAATTATGCAACATTTCTATCCAAAAATAGCACTGTATTTTCATTAAGATACAATCAAAAAAGGAAACAATAAGTGAAGGTTGAAATCTCAACTCAGCTTGGCCTGTAATACTTGTTTTATTTGAATTACTTGAATGTGAAGAGTAAAAGTATATGTATTTTAAATAATATGCTAACGTTGTAAGCCTATATCTGTGTGCCTTGGTTTTAACTTATCAGTGCCTTACTCTTTCTTTGTGCCATTTTCTACTAGTTTTTTATATTGATTTTTAGATGATATCTGGTTTTAGCCATTGCTATTTTGTAATAATCAGCATAAATATACTTACACTGACAGCAAAAGCTGCTTTAAGGCAATGCATTGATGAAATTCGTTAAAAAATATGAAACATTTATGATTTTCTGTTTTCTACAATTTTTTTGTGCTGATAAATTCAACTTTAATGCCACATAATTAGCTTTAAATATCAAATATTTTAACATCATAAATGACTATTAAGTGATTATTGTACCATTTAGGTAAAGCATTAGATTAAACTTTAAACTCCATTTTCTAATGTGTGTTTGGAGAAATTTAGCAGCAGTAATTAATCGTAAAAACTATTTGTAGTTGTTAATTTTTAGATGAGTCGTATTTATTACACATCTGCTTCACTTTCGTACCTATTTTGAGGACATGTTTCGCAAATCATAGTTTGCATTTCGCATAAGAGCTGTAGATGCAAACGATGATTTGCGAAACATGTCCTCAAAATAGGTACGAAAGTGAAGCAGATGTGTAATAAATACGACTCATCTAAAAATTAATAATTTTTCGCTTCACTGTGGTGTTCCAATACAGTTAAATCTCGATATTTGTAGTTGGTTTATTGACACTCGTCACTTACTTCTTTTATATCATTGAGGGACTAGTTTCTAAGGCAATTACCTCCATTTTCAACCTCTCTCCAACTACCATCTGTTGTCGTCTGCTCTCCTCTCTCTGGTGGTGGATTTATGAACTTCTCTGTCAAATTATCTACTGGAGAGGAGAGCAGACAACAACAGATGCTAGTTGGAGAGAGGTTGAAAATGGAGGTAATTGCCTTAGAAACTAGTCCCTCAATAATATAAAAAAAGTAAGTGACGAGTGTCAATAAACGGACTACATATAGTTTTTACAATTCCATTTTCTAAGTTCATTTTTGTTAGCATCTTTCACTTTTCAAAATAGTCGTTGGACTTCAGTTTATAGCTTATTACCTTGAACACTTCAGGAGAGCTCCAGGAATAACAGATTTAAAAATTTTGGGGCATTGCTTAAAAATTCTGAAATATTTCAGCAAAATTATTCCATAACTTAAACTGAAAAAAATGAATTCAGTAATATTTTGGAAAAGGATTTTTTTCCCCTCTTAAACTAATTGAAAAAAATCCCTTAAGTTTTTTGTCAAAATTAAATTAAAACTGTGGGAGTGATACAGCAAACTGTAGAGTCCAATAAGCATTTCATAATATCACATTAAAGTGATTAAATGATTATAATGAATTAAAATAATTAATATCTTAACAGTTTGAAATACAATGTCAACATCTTGAGTTTTATAATGTAAGTATATGGTAAAAAGTTGAAGTCAGAAGAGAATTGTGGATTTTTCAAATTCTGCTGATGCACACCTTAATGTGCAGGAAGACTAAAATTAAACTAAGCTTTACGTTTTTGGAATGATGTGAATATCTCTATGATAATAGAAGAATTATGATAGAACTCTTTGTATAGCTTTAATATATCTGATATGACTATTTCTTTCTACTTCCTCAATATGTGTTAACTTATGTAGGATTATAAATATTTAGCCTTTATTTACATTAACTTGAAACACTCAAGTAACTTTAAATCATTCATCTCTTCTCTATTTTCAGTTTAAGGCTAGCAGTGTGCTTTGTTGTAATTAAATACCATACGCTAAGGATTAGATTTTGATCGATTTTTATGTGAAATACAAATAAAGAAAGAAAGTATTATTGGAGTACTTATTTTTAGACTGAAAGTGCTGAGGTATCTTAAGAAATAGAAAATTATATATATAAAACTAAATTGGGTGACTTTGGACAATTTTAAGTTTCAAAAACAAATCCGTGACTATTTTAGAAAGGACAAAATGGTTTTAAAATTTTAGTCTTAACCAAAGAACATATTATGCAGGTGAAAGTTTGGTTCTTTTAAAATTCTCTGCATATTTTTACGTAAAAAATGTATAATCAAAATATAACCCTTTCAATCCCAAATTGTTTCGCTACTTATGCCGGACTTCTTTTAATTCAAAACCGGTTTTTATGAGGGCATTTGGAATACTTTCAAGCAACTGACTTGAAATAGCTATACTGTTATGGCAACATACAATAGACTGGCCATTCACTCAAACATGGTGGTCATGTGTTCGAGTCTTGGCAACCGCAGTGAAATGTGCCTGGTGGTAATACACAACAGGGAATTGCTGTGTTTTTAGGATTAAAATATAGAAGCTGTAAATGTTAATGACATTCGTATAAAAGCTTTAGAAGTATATACAGCCATCCTCTGTGGTCTGTAGTAACATGCAAGCTTCTGGTTCTTGACTCATATGTTCAAACCTGGCAATGGCAGTATAGATCCTTAGTGTGACCTCTTTGGAAGGGAAATGAAGCCGATGGTCCTGTGACATAGATTTACAACAGATAAAAGTGCCTCAAGCTAGATGTGGGGCCTCCAAGCAAACTTAAGCTATCTTACATGTCCAATACAGAAAGGGACATTGAGAACCACAGCAGTTAAAAAGCATTTATAAATAAAACTCATTTTGAGACATATATAAAAAATATTTATTACCAACCTAGCCAGATCCCTCATATAAGTTTTGTCCTAAGTCACCCATTTAAATTCAGTAAGAATACTTTATCATAAAGCTAAACTGTTAAAAAGAAAATAATAAATGGAACTTGAAGGCAATGATTGAGTCCTGTTACAATATTCTTTATGGAGGATGAAGAAAACACTCAAGCCATTAGTGGAGGAACAAAAGAGAATCAGATATTAAATGTGGCTGACAAGATCATCATTGCATTGAATTAAACTGCACGTTATTGTTAACCATATGCCTAGTATTATAATTCTTGTTAAAATGTCCACCAATGGCAACAAATTATAAAGAAAATTTAATGGTTAACAGAAAATGTAACTTGTAAGTGTTGATTATATATTTTAATATTATTAAATTTGATATTTATCTTTTATACTCTTATTTTATTTCCTGCTGGTGAAGTAAAACAGAAGAGAAATAGCAAACACTTGTGCACTTGTGAATTAGATATGAGATGAGTATTATATATAATAGAAGTAAATGATTTCAGTTAAAAAAGTGTTAATTTTTAAATGTTCATATATTGCTAATGTTGAAATAAAGCTGCTTGTTGTACATCACTTTGGTTTTATTATTAACATAAAATTTTAATTTCTACCTTCCATAATTACCTATAATGAGTAGAGGAATTTCAGTATCTGAAACTTTGATGAGAAGATTTAACTCAAAATACATGTTTTTAGATTTCCTGAATTAAAAAAAAAACTGTCCTTTACTCTCCATAATTTATCAAGAAGATGGGATAGGACTGCCACCTATAGCAACAATGGAAGAAAATATGTTAAAAGCAGAATGCATATTTCAGAAAGATCACTGTTACATATATTATATTCAAGAAGCGCTGAATATTGGATTGGATTCTGCTGTCAATCATGTCAGAAAGCTCTGCAGTTTGTCACAAATGAGCAGAAACAGCATGTGTGTAATGGTGTCAGGAAAGTCTAAACACATTTAATGAGGGAAGATCCAAAAACATATTTAATAGTGCTGTAGATCAATCAAAATTTTTATTTGATTAACCATGTTACTTCAATCGATTAATCAATAGATTAATTGAGCTATTATCTTATTATTTTTTAGATGAGTTGTATTTATTACACATCTGCTTCACTTTCGTACCTATTTTGAGGACATGTTTCGCAAATCATTGTTTGCATCTTCTGCTCTTATGCGACTAAAGCTTGATCCAGTGGTCTGGTGGGTGTGGGTAATTCTGGAGTTGCTGCTGCCATCTGTTGATTTAGTGATGAACTTAAATGTGGGATTCTCTTCTGGCGGAATTTCAAAGTTCATTAGTTGGTTTTTATGTTTTTCTATGTATATTCTCTCCCATATGACGAGTTCACTATGTTTTTGTACGTATTTTAGTAATTCTGTGCTATAATCAATTTCATGATTTTCAGACCAGAAATGAGCTGCTATTGCGGACTTATCAATATTTTTGTATCTTAAGTGCCTGAAGTGTTCTTTCTTTCTAGTGCCTATGTTTCTTTTTGTCCTCCCTATGTAAATTTTTTCACAGTCTTTACATTTAATCTTGTAAATGCCTGACTTTTCCTCTGGTTTTATCTTATCAGTATTACTGTGTATTATTACCATATCCATTTTTAATTGCAGTTTTTAAGATTTGATGGTATTGGTTTTGATATTCTTGCTGGCTGAGAGGTAGATTTACTAATCTGTGTGTGAAACTGTTGATGGTGGCATGTTTGTGTGGAATTTGGTTGAAACTATTTGCTTTGATGTAATTATCTGTGTGTGTTGCTTTTCTATGGATACCAAATTCTAGTTTTTCATTGCTTTTTGTGATTTTAAGGTCCAAAAAAGGTAGAGTACAGTCCTCTTCAGTTTCCACTGTGAATTGTATGCTGGGTTCTTGCAGGTTGAGTAGTTTCAAAGCATCATCTATTTGTTTGTAGGGCACTATTGCAAAGATGTCGTCTACGTATCTGTACCATGTTTTAAACATATGAGGGAAGGCTTTAGTTATATGTGTTTCGAAAAAGCTCATGTATAGATTGGCCAAAAATGGTGATAGCGGGCTTCCCATAGCTAGTCCTGACATTTGTTTATAATATTTTCCACCGAAGACAAAATAATTTTGATGTATACATAATTCAGTCATTGCCAAATATTCTTCTATTGCATTGGCATCTAGGTTTATAGAATTTAGCCATTTTTTCAGTTGAATCAAAAGTTTGTCTAATGGAATGCTAGGGAAGAGGGAGCGGACATCAAAGGATACTAAAGTGTCATGAGGTTTTAGTTTAAGATTTTGAATTTTTTCTACCAGGTCTAAAGAAAATTAGGTGTAAGGTGTAGATTGGACTGCGATGCCTGAGGAACAGTGGGATATGATTCGTTAACACTTTGAAATGGATGGGAGTGTTTCAAATGATAATTCATACTAGCACTACCACTATAACTAAATGATTTCTCACAAATTTTACAAAATACCTTTTTTTCTGTCAGACACTTTACCAGATTCATTTAGCTTAAGACCAAAATGTACACCCAGTTTCCCTCGCAAATTTTCGTATCCATAATTTGAATTCTACTCAGTACAAAATGTTTTTCCTTATTTTAACTTTTTTAACACAAAACTTTTACTCACTGTCACGAACTCAGAAACGTTACACCACCACAAGTCCTGAGAAGAGGCATCAGCTATTGTTTTCATAGCTGCATAAGCAAAGTGATCAGTTCAAGGTTGTACAGTTCAGTTTATGCTATCAAGCGTTAAATAATCAGTTGTATACGATATGTTATATATTTGTTCCATTTATGCCTCGCCTTTAACTGCAATGGTCATATCGGCGGCCGTTCTCCTTTGGAACATATCGAAGGTGTTAACTCGTATTCGTTGTGTTTTAATCATTAGATCACGTCCACATTTATACCCCGCCTTTAACTACAATGGTCATATCGGCGGCCGTTCTCCTTTGGAACATATCGAAGGTGTTTACTCGTATTCGTTGGGTTTTAATCATTAGATCACGTACACATTTATACCCCGCCTTTAACTACAATGGTCATATCGGCGGCCGTTCTCCTTTGGAACATATCGAAGGTGTTAACTCGTATTCGTTGGGTTTTAATCATTAGATCACGTACACATTTATACCCCGCCTTTAACTACAATGGTCATATTGGTGGCCGTTCTCCTTTGTAACATATCGAAGTTCTTAACTCGTATTCGTTGGGTTTTAATCATTAGATCACGTACACATTTATATCCCGCCTTTAACTGCAATGGTCATATCGGCGGCCGTTCTCCTTTGGAACATATCGAAGATGTTAACTCGTATTCGTTGGGTTTTAATCATTAGATCACATACACATTTATACCTCGCCTTTAACTGCAATGGTCATATCGGCGGCCGTTCTTCTTTGGAACATATCGAAGGTGTTAACTCGTATTCGTTGGATTTTAATCATTAGATCACATACACATTTATACCTCGCCTTTAACTGCAATGGTCATATCGGCGGCCGTTCTTCTTTGTAACATATCGAAGGTGTTAACTCGTATTCCTTGGGTTTTAATCATTAGATCACATACACATTTAAACCTCGCCTTTAACTGCAATGGTCATATCGGCGGCCGTTCTTCTTTGGAACATATTGAAGGTGTTAACTCGTATTCGTTGGGTTTTAATCATTAGATCACGTACACATTTATACCTCGCCTTTAACTGCAATGGTCATATCGGCGGCCGTTCTCCTTTGGAACATATCGAAGGTGTTAAATCGTATTCTTTGGGTTTTACTCATTAGATCACGTACACATTTATACCCCGCCTGTAACTGCAATGGTCATATCGGCGGCCCTTCTCCTTTGGAACATATCGAAGGTGTTAACTCGTATTCTTTGGGTTTTACTCATTAGATCACGTACACATTTATACCCCGCCTGTAACTGCAATGGTCATATCGGCGGCCGTTCTTCTTTGGAACATATTGAAGGTGTTAACTCGTATTCGTTGGGTTTTAATCATTAGATCACGTACACATTTATACCCCGCCTTTAACTACAATGGTCATATCGGCGGCCGTTCTCCTTTGGGACATATCGAAGGTGTTAACTCGTATTCGTTGGGTTTTAATCATTAGATCACGTACACATTTATACCCCGCCTTTAGCTACAATGGTCATATCGGCGGCCATACTATTTTGGAACATATCGAAGGTGTTAACTCGTATTCGTTGGGTTTTAATCATTAGATCACGTACACATTTATACCCCACCTTTAACTGCAATGGTCATATCGGCGGCCGTTCTCCTTTGGAACATATCGAAGGTGTTAACTCGTATTCGTTGGGTTTT
The DNA here is from genome assembly GCA_030765055.1 of Mantis religiosa. Classification (NCBI taxonomy): domain Eukaryota; kingdom Metazoa; phylum Arthropoda; class Insecta; order Mantodea; family Mantidae; genus Mantis; species Mantis religiosa. The sequence goes on from CM060958.1 coordinate 9,562,231, forward strand.
AATCATTAGATCACGTACCCATTTATACCTCGCCTTTAACTACAATGGTCATATCGGCGGCCGTTCTCCTTTGGAACATATCGAAGGTGTTAACTCGTATTCGTTGGGTTTTAATCATTAGATCACGCACACATTTATACCCCGCCTTTAACTACAATGGTAATACTGGTGGTCGTTCTCCTTTGGAACATATCGAAGGTGTTAACTCGTATTCGTTGGGTTTTAATCATTAGATCATGTACACATTTATACCCCACCTTTAACTGCAATGGTCATATCGGCGGCCGTTCTCCTTTGGAACATATCGAAGGTGTTAACTCGTATTCGTTGGGTTTTAGTCATTAGATCACGTACCCATTTATACCTCGCCTTTAACTGCAATGGTCATATCGGCGGCCGTTCTCCTTTGGAACATATCGAAGGTGTTAACTCGTATTCGTTGGGTTTTAATCATTAGATCACGTACACATTTATACCCCGCCTTTAACTGCAATGGTCATATCGGCGACCCTTCTCCTTTGTAACATATCGAAGGTGTTAACTCGTATTCGTTGGGTTTTAATCATTAGATCACGTACCCATTTATACCTCGCCTTTAACTACAATGGTCATATCGGCGGCCGTTCTCCTTTGGAACATATCGAAGGTGTTAACTCGTATTCGTTGGGTTTTAATCATTAGATCACGCACACATTTATACCCCGCCTTTAACTACAATGGTAATACTGGTGGTCGTTCTCCTTTGGAACATATCGAAGGTGTTAACTCGTATTCGTTGGGTTTTAATCATTAGATCACGTACCCATTTATACCTCGCCTTTAACTGCAATGGTCATATCGGCGGCCGTTCTCCTTTGGAACATATCGAAGGTGTTAACTCGTATTTGTTGGGTTTTAATCATTAGATCACGTACCCATTTATACCTCGCCTTTAACTGCAATGGTCATATCGGCGGCCGTTCTCCTTTGGAACATATCGAAGGTGTTAACTCGTATTTGTTGGGTTTTAATCATTAGATCACGTACACATTTATACCTCGCCTTTAACTACAATGGTCATATCGGCGGCCGTTCTCCTTTGGAACATATCGAAGGTGTTAACTCGTATTCGTTGGGTTTTAATCATTAGATCACGTACACATTTATACCCCGCCTTTAACTGCAATGGTCATATCGGCGACCCTTCTCCTTTGGAACATATCGAAGGTGTTAACTCGTATTCGTTGGGTTTTAATCATTAGATCACGTACCCATTTATACCTCGCCTTTAACTACAATGGTCATATCGGCGGCCGTTCTCCTTTGGAACATATCGAAGGTGTTAACTCGTATTCGTTGGGTTTTAATCATTAGATCACGCACACATTTATACCCCGCCTTTAACTACAATGGTAATACTGGTGGTCGTTCTCCTTTGGAACATATCGAAGGTGTTAACTCGTATTCGTTGGGTTTTAATCATTAGATCACGTACCCATTTATACCTCGCCTTTAACTGCAATGGTCATATCGGCGGCCGTTCTCCTTTGGAACATATCGAAGGTGTTAACTCGTATTTGTTGGGTTTTAATCATTAGATCACGTACCCATTTATACCTCGCCTTTAACTGCAATGGTCATATCGGCGGCCGTTCTCCTTTGGAACATATCGAAGGTGTTAACTCGTATTTGTTGGGTTTTAATCATTAGATCACGTACACATTTATACCTCGCCTTTAACTACAATGGTCATATCGGCGGCCGTTCTCCTTTGGAACATATCGAAGGTGTTAACTCGTATTCGTTGGGTTTTAATCATTAGATCACGTACACATTTATACCTCGCCTTTAACTACAATGGTCATATCGGCGGCCGTTCTCCTTTGGAACATATCGAAGGTGTTAACTCGTATTCGTTGGGTTTTAATCATTAGATCACGTACCCATTTATACCTCGCCTTTAACTGCAATGGTCATATCGGCGGCCGTTCTCCTTTGGAACATATCGAAGGTGTTAACTCGTATTCGTTGGGTTTTAATCATTAGATCACGTACACATTTATACTCCGCCTTTAACTGCAATGGTCATATCGGCGGCCGTTCTCCTTTGGAACATGTCGAAGGTGTTAACTCGTATTCGTTGGGTTTTAATCGTTAGATCACGTACACATTTATACCTCGCCTTTAACTGCAATGGTCATATCGGCGGCCGTTCTCCTTTGGAACATATCGAAGGTGTTAACTCGTATTCGTTGGGTTTTAATCATTAGATCATGTACACATTTATACCTCGCCTTTAACTACAATGGTCATATCGGCGGCCGTTCTCCTTTGGAACAAATAGAAGGTGTTAACTCGTATTCGTTGGGTTTTAATCATTAGATCACGTACACATTTATGCCTCGCCTTTAACTACAATGGTCATATCGTCGGCCGTTCTCCTTTGGAACATATCGAAGGTGTTAACTCGTATTCGTTGGGTTTTAATCATTAGATCATGTACACATTTATACCTCGCCTTTAACTACAATGGTCATATCGGCGGCCGTTCTCCTTTGGAACAAATAGAAGGTGTTAACTCGTATTCGTTGGGTTTTAATCATTAGATCACGTACACATTTATGCCTCGCCTTTAACTACAATGGTCATATCGTCGGCCGTTCTCCTTTGGAACAAATAGAAGGTGTTAACTCGTATTCGTTGGGTTTTAATCATTAGATCACGTACACATTTATACCCCGCCTTTAACTGCAATGGTCATATCGGCGGCCGTTCTCCTTTGGAACATATCGAAGGTGTTAACTCGTATTCTTTGGGTTTTAATCATTAGATCATGTACACATTTATGCCTCGCCTTTAACTACAATGGTCATATCGGCGGCCGTTCTCCTTTGGAACATATCGAAGGTGTTAACTCGTATTCGTTGGGTTTTAATCATTAGATCACGTACACATTTATGCCTCGCCTTTAACTACAATGGTCATATCGGCGGCCGTTCTCCTTCGGAACATATCGAAGGTGTTAACTCGTATTCGTTGGGTTTTAATCATTAGATCACGTACACATTTATACCCCGCCTTTAACTACAATGGTCATATCGGCGGTCGTTCTCCTTTGGAACATATCGAAGTTGTTAACTCGTATTCGTTGGGTTTTAATCATTAGATCACGTACACATTTATACCTCGCCTTTAACTGCAATGGTCATATCGGCAGTCATTCTCCTTTGGAACATATCGAAGGTGTTAACTCGTATTCGTTGGGTTTTAATCATTAGATCACGTACACATTTATACCCCGCCTTTAACTGCAATGGTCATATCGGCGGTCGTTCTCCTTTGGAACATATCGAAGGTGTTAACTCGTATTCATTGGGTTTTAATCATTAGATCACGTACACATTTATGCCTCGCCTTTAACTGCAATGGCCATATCGGCCGCCGTTCTCCTTTGGAACATATCGAAGGTGTTAACTCGTATTCATTGGGTTTTAATCATTAGATCACGTACACATTTATGCCTCGCCTTTAACTGCAATGGTCATATCGGCGGTCGTTCTCCTTTGGAACATATCGAAGGTGTTAACTCGTATTCATTGGGTTTTAATCATTAGATCACGTACACATTTATGCCTCGCCTTTAACTGCAATGGTCATATCGGCGGTCGTTCTCCTTTGGAACATATCGAAGGTGTTAACTCGTATTCATTGGGTTTTAATCATTAGATCACGTACACATTTATGCCTCGCCTTTAACTGCAATGGTCATATCGGCGGTCGTTCTCCTTTGGAACATATCGAAGGTGTTAACTCGTATTCGTTGGGTTTTAATCATTAGATCACGTACACATATATACCCCGCCTTTAACTGCAATGGTCATATCGGCGGTCGTTCTCCTTTGGAACATATCGAAGGTGTTAACTCGTATTCATTGGGTTTTAATCATTAGATCACGTACACATTTATGCCTCGCCTTTAACTGCAATGGTCATATCGGCGGTCGTTCTCCTTTGGAACATATCGAAGGTGTTAACTCGTATTCGTTGGGTTTTAATCATTAGATCACGTACACATTTATATATCGCCTTTAACTGCAATGGTAATATCGGCGGCCGTTCTCCTTTGAAACATATCGAAGGTGTTAACTCGTATTCGTTGGGTTTTAATCATTAGATCACGTACACATATATACCCCGCCTTTAACTGCAATGGTCATATCGGCGGTCGTTCTCCTTTGGAACATATCGAAGGTGTTAACTCGTATTCGTTGGGTTTTAATCATTAGATCACGTACACATTTATGCCTCGCCTTTAACTGCAATGGCCATATCGGCCGCCGTTCTCCTTTGGAACATATCGAAGTTGTTAACTCGTATTCGTTGGGTTTTAATCATTAGATCACGTACACATTTATGCCTCGCCTTTAAGTACAATGGTCATATCGGCGGTCATTCTCCTTTGGAACATATCGAAGGTGTTAACTCATATTCGTTGGGTTTTAATCATTAGATCACGTACACATTTATACCCCGCCTTTAACTACAATGGTCATATCGGCGGCCGTTCTCCTTTGGAACATATCGAAGGTGTTAATTCGTATTCGTTGGGTTTTAATCATTAGATCACGTACACATTTATGCCTCGCCTTTAACTACAATGGTCATATCGGCGGCCGTTCTCCTTTGGAACATATCGAAGGTGTTAACTCGTATTCGTTGGGTTTTAATCATTAGATCACGTACACATTTATACCCCGCCTGTAACTGCAATGGTCATATCGGCGGTCGTTCTTCTTTGGAACATATCGAAGGTGTTAACTCGTATTCGTTGGGTTTTAATCATTAGATCACGTACACATTTATACCCCGCCTTTAACTACAATGGTCATATCGGAGGCCGTTCTTCTTTGGAACATATCGAAGTTGTTAACTCGTATTCGTTGGGTTTTAATCATTAGATCACGTACACATTTATACCTCGCCTTTAACTACAATGGTCATATCGGCGGTCATTCTCCTTTGGAACATATCGAAGTTGTTAACTCATATTCGTTGGGTTTTAATCATTAGATCACGTACACATTTATACCCCGCCTTTAACTACAATGGTCATATCGGCGGCCGTTCTCCTTTTGAACATATCGAAGGTGTTAATTCGTATTCGTTGGGTTTTAATCATTAGATCACGTACACATTTATTCCTCGCCTTTAACTACAATGGTCATATCGGCGGCCGTTCTCCTTTGGAACATATCGAAGGTGTTAATTCGTATTCGTTGGGTTTTAATCATTAGATCACGTACACATTTATATCTCGCCTTTAACTGCAATGGTCATATCGGCGGCCGTTCTCCTTTGGAACATATCGAAGGTGTTAACTCGTATTCGTTGGGTTTTAATCATTAGATCACGTACACATTTATACCGCGCCTTTAACTGCAATGGCCATATCGGCGGCCGTTCTCCTTTGGAACATATCGAAGGTGTTAACTCGTATTCGTTGGGTTTTAATCATTATATCACGTACACATTTATACCGCGCCTTTAACTGCAATGGTCATATCGGCGGCCGTTCTCCTTTGGAACATATCGAAGGTGTTAACTCGTATTCGTTGGGTTTTAATCATTAGATCACGTACACATTTATACCGCGCCTTTAACTGCAATGGCCATATCGGCGGCCGTTCTCCTTTGGAACATATCGAAGGTGTTAACTCGTATTCGTTGGGTTTTAATCATTAGATCACGTACACATTTATACCGCGCCTTTAACTGCAATGGTCATATCGGCGACCGTTCTCCTTTGGAACATATCGAAGGTGTTAACTCGTAATCGTTGGGTTTTAATCATTAGATCACGTACACATTTATACCCCGCCTTTAACTGCAATGGCCATATCGGCGGCCGTTCTCCTTTGGAACATATCGAAGGTGTTAACTCGTATTCGTTGGGTTTTAATCATTAGATCACGTACACATTTATATCTCGCCTTTAACTGCAATGGTCATATCGGCGGCCGTTCTCCTTTGTAACATATCGAAGGTGTTAACTCGTATTCGTTGGGTTTTAATCATTAGATCACGTACACATTTATACCTCGCCTTTAACTGCAACGGTCATATCGGCGGCCGTTCTCCTTTGGAACATACCGAAGGTGTTAACTCGTATTCGTTGGGTTTTAATCATTAGATCACGTACACATTTATACCGCGCCTTTAACTACAATGGTCATATCGGCGGTCGTTCTCCTTTGGAACATATCGAAGGTGTTAACTCGTATTCGTTGGGTTTTAATCATTAGATCACGTACACATTTATACCTCGCCTTTAACTACAATGGTCATATCGGCGGCCGTTCTCCTTTGGAACATATCGAAGGTGTTAACTCGTATTCGTTGGGTTTTAATCATTAGATCACGTACACATTTATACCCCGCCTTTAACTGCAACGGTCATATCGGCGGCCGTTCTCCTTTGGAACATATCGAAGGTGTTAACTCGTGTTCGTTGGGTTTTAATCATTAGATCACGTACACATTTATATCCCGCCTTTAACTGCAATGGTCATATCGGCGGCCGTTCTCCTTTGGAACATATCGAAGGTGTTAACTCGTATTCGTTGGGTTTTAATCATTAGATCACGTACACATTTATATCCCGCTTTTAACCGCAATGGTCATATCGGCGGCCGTACTCCTTTGGAACATATCGAAGGTGTTAACTCGTATTCCTTGGGTTTTAATCATTAGATCACATACACATTTAAACCTCGCCTTTAACTGCAATGGTCATATCGGCGGCCGTTCTTCTTTGGAACATATTGAAGGTGTTAACTCGTATTCGTTGGGTTTTAATCATTAGATCACGTACACATTTATACCTCGCCTTTAACTGCAATGGTCATATCGGCGGCCGTTCTCCTTTGGAACATATCGAAGGTGTTAAATCGTATTCTTTGGGTTTTACTCATTAGATCACGTACACATTTATACCCCGCCTGTAACTGCAATGGTCATATCGGCGGCCCTTCTCCTTTGGAACATATCGAAGGTGTTAACTCGTATTCTTTGGGTTTTACTCATTAGATCACGTACACATTTATACCCCGCCTGTAACTGCAATGGTCATATCGGCGGCCGTTCTTCTTTGGAACATATTGAAGGTGTTAACTCGTATTCGTTGGGTTTTAATCATTAGATCACGTACACATTTATACCCCGCCTTTAACTACAATGGTCATATCGGCGGCCGTTCTCCTTTGGGACATATCGAAGGTGTTAACTCGTATTCGTTGGGTTTTAATCATTAGATCACGTACACATTTATACCCCGCCTTTAGCTACAATGGTCATATCGGCGGCCATACTATTTTGGAACATATCGAAGGTGTTAACTCGTATTCGTTGGGTTTTAATCATTAGATCACGTACACATTTATACCCCACCTTTAACTGCAATGGTCATATCGGCGGCCGTTCTCCTTTGGAACATATCGAAGGTGTTAACTCGTATTCGTTGGGTTTTAATCATTAGATCACGTACCCATTTATACCTCGCCTTTAACTACAATGGTCATATCGGCGGCCGTTCTCCTTTGGAACATATCGAAGGTGTTAACTCGTATTCGTTGGGTTTTAATCATTAGATCACGCACACATTTATACCCCGCCTTTAACTACAATGGTAATACTGGTGGTCGTTCTCCTTTGGAACATATCGAAGGTGTTAACTCGTATTCGTTGGGTTTTAATCATTAGATCATGTACACATTTATACCCCACCTTTAACTGCAATGGTCATATCGGCGGCCGTTCTCCTTTGGAACATATCGAAGGTGTTAACTCGTATTCGTTGGGTTTTAGTCATTAGATCACGTACCCATTTATACCTCGCCTTTAACTGCAATGGTCATATCGGCGGCCGTTCTCCTTTGGAACATATCGAAGGTGTTAACTCGTATTCGTTGGGTTTTAATCATTAGATCACGTACACATTTATACCCCGCCTTTAACTGCAATGGTCATATCGGCGACCCTTCTCCTTTGTAACATATCGAAGGTGTTAACTCGTATTCGTTGGGTTTTAATCATTAGATCACGTACCCATTTATACCTCGCCTTTAACTACAATGGTCATATCGGCGGCCGTTCTCCTTTGGAACATATCGAAGGTGTTAACTCGTATTCGTTGGGTTTTAATCATTAGATCACGCACACATTTATACCCCGCCTTTAACTACAATGGTAATACTGGTGGTCGTTCTCCTTTGGAACATATCGAAGGTGTTAACTCGTATTCGTTGGGTTTTAATCATTAGATCACGTACCCATTTATACCTCGCCTTTAACTGCAATGGTCATATCGGCGGCCGTTCTCCTTTGGAACATATCGAAGGTGTTAACTCGTATTTGTTGGGTTTTAATCATTAGATCACGTACCCATTTATACCTCGCCTTTAACTGCAATGGTCATATCGGCGGCCGTTCTCCTTTGGAACATATCGAAGGTGTTAACTCGTATTTGTTGGGTTTTAATCATTAGATCACGTACACATTTATACCTCGCCTTTAACTACAATGGTCATATCGGCGGCCGTTCTCCTTTGGAACATATCGAAGGTGTTAACTCGTATTCGTTGGGTTTTAATCATTAGATCACGTACACATTTATACCCCGCCTTTAACTGCAATGGTCATATCGGCGACCCTTCTCCTTTGGAACATATCGAAGGTGTTAACTCGTATTCGTTGGGTTTTAATCATTAGATCACGTACCCATTTATACCTCGCCTTTAACTACAATGGTCATATCGGCGGCCGTTCTCCTTTGGAACATATCGAAGGTGTTAACTCGTATTCGTTGGGTTTTAATCATTAGATCACGCACACATTTATACCCCGCCTTTAACTACAATGGTAATACTGGTGGTCGTTCTCCTTTGGAACATATCGAAGGTGTTAACTCGTATTCGTTGGGTTTTAATCATTAGATCACGTACCCATTTATACCTCGCCTTTAACTGCAATGGTCATATCGGCGGCCGTTCTCCTTTGGAACATATCGAAGGTGTTAACTCGTATTTGTTGGGTTTTAATCATTAGATCACGTACCCATTTATACCTCGCCTTTAACTGCAATGGTCATATCGGCGGCCGTTCTCCTTTGGAACATATCGAAGGTGTTAACTCGTATTTGTTGGGTTTTAATCATTAGATCACGTACACATTTATACCTCGCCTTTAACTACAATGGTCATATCGGCGGCCGTTCTCCTTTGGAACATATCGAAGGTGTTAACTCGTATTCGTTGGGTTTTAATCATTAGATCACGTACACATTTATACCTCGCCTTTAACTACAATGGTCATATCGGCGGCCGTTCTCCTTTGGAACATATCGAAGGTGTTAACTCGTATTCGTTGGGTTTTAATCATTAGATCACGTACCCATTTATACCTCGCCTTTAACTGCAATGGTCATATCGGCGGCCGTTCTCCTTTGGAACATATCGAAGGTGTTAACTCGTATTCGTTGGGTTTTAATCATTAGATCACGTACACATTTATACTCCGCCTTTAACTGCAATGGTCATATCGGCGGCCGTTCTCCTTTGGAACATGTCGAAGGTGTTAACTCGTATTCGTTGGGTTTTAATCGTTAGATCACGTACACATTTATACCTCGCCTTTAACTGCAATGGTCATATCGGCGGCCGTTCTCCTTTGGAACATATCGAAGGTGTTAACTCGTATTCGTTGGGTTTTAATCATTAGATCATGTACACATTTATACCTCGCCTTTAACTACAATGGTCATATCGGCGGCCGTTCTCCTTTGGAACAAATAGAAGGTGTTAACTCGTATTCGTTGGGTTTTAATCATTAGATCACGTACACATTTATGCCTCGCCTTTAACTACAATGGTCATATCGTCGGCCGTTCTCCTTTGGAACATATCGAAGGTGTTAACTCGTATTCGTTGGGTTTTAATCATTAGATCATGTACACATTTATACCTCGCCTTTAACTACAATGGTCATATCGGCGGCCGTTCTCCTTTGGAACAAATAGAAGGTGTTAACTCGTATTCGTTGGGTTTTAATCATTAGATCACGTACACATTTATGCCTCGCCTTTAACTACAATGGTCATATCGTCGGCCGTTCTCCTTTGGAACAAATAGAAGGTGTTAACTCGTATTCGTTGGGTTTTAATCATTAGATCACGTACACATTTATACCCCGCCTTTAACTGCAATGGTCATATCGGCGGCCGTTCTCCTTTGGAACATATCGAAGGTGTTAACTCGTATTCTTTGGGTTTTAATCATTAGATCATGTACACATTTATGCCTCGCCTTTAACTACAATGGTCATATCGGCGGCCGTTCTCCTTTGGAACATATCGAAGGTGTTAACTCGTATTCGTTGGGTTTTAATCATTAGATCACGTACACATTTATGCCTCGCCTTTAACTACAATGGTCATATCGGCGGCCGTTCTCCTTCGGAACATATCGAAGGTGTTAACTCGTATTCGTTGGGTTTTAATCATTAGATCACGTACACATTTATACCCCGCCTTTAACTACAATGGTCATATCGGCGGTCGTTCTCCTTTGGAACATATCGAAGTTGTTAACTCGTATTCGTTGGGTTTTAATCATTAGATCACGTACACATTTATACCTCGCCTTTAACTGCAATGGTCATATCGGCAGTCATTCTCCTTTGGAACATATCGAAGGTGTTAACTCGTATTCGTTGGGTTTTAATCATTAGATCACGTACACATTTATACCCCGCCTTTAACTGCAATGGTCATATCGGCGGTCGTTCTCCTTTGGAACATATCGAAGGTGTTAACTCGTATTCATTGGGTTTTAATCATTAGATCACGTACACATTTATGCCTCGCCTTTAACTGCAATGGCCATATCGGCCGCCGTTCTCCTTTGGAACATATCGAAGGTGTTAACTCGTATTCATTGGGTTTTAATCATTAGATCACGTACCCATTTATGCCTCGCCTTTAACTGCAATGGTCATATCGGCGGTCGTTCTCCTTTGGAACATATCGAAGGTGTTAACTCGTATTCATTGGGTTTTAATCATTAGATCACGTACACATTTATGCCTCGCCTTTAACTGCAATGGTCATATCGGCGGTCGTTCTCCTTTGGAACATATCGAAGGTGTTAACTCGTATTCATTGGGTTTTAATCATTAGATCACGTACACATTTATGCCTCGCCTTTAACTGCAATGGTCATATCGGCGGTCGTTCTCCTTTGGAACATATCGAAGGTGTTAACTCGTATTCGTTGGGTTTTAATCATTAGATCACGTACACATATATACCCCGCCTTTAACTGCAATGGTCATATCGGCGGTCGTTCTCCTTTGGAACATATCGAAGGTGTTAACTCGTATTCATTGGGTTTTAATCATTAGATCACGTACACATTTATGCCTCGCCTTTAACTGCAATGGTCATATCGGCGGTCGTTCTCCTTTGGAACATATCGAAGGTGTTAACTCGTATTCGTTGGGTTTTAATCATTAGATCACGTACACATTTATATATCGCCTTTAACTGCAATGGTAATATCGGCGGCCGTTCTCCTTTGAAACATATCGAAGGTGTTAACTCGTATTCGTTGGGTTTTAATCATTAGATCACGTACACATATATACCCCGCCTTTAACTGCAATGGTCATATCGGCGGTCGTTCTCCTTTGGAACATATCGAAGGTGTTAACTCGTATTCGTTGGGTTTTAATCATTAGATCACGTACACATTTATGCCTCGCCTTTAACTGCAATGGCCATATCGGCCGCCGTTCTCCTTTGGAACATATCGAAGTTGTTAACTCGTATTCGTTGGGTTTTAATCATTAGATCACGTACACATTTATGCCTCGCCTTTAAGTACAATGGTCATATCGGCGGTCATTCTCCTTTGGAACATATCGAAGGTGTTAACTCATATTCGTTGGGTTTTAATCATTAGATCACGTACACATTTATACCCCGCCTTTAACTACAATGGTCATATCGGCGGCCGTTCTCCTTTGGAACATATCGAAGGTGTTAATTCGTATTCGTTGGGTTTTAATCATTAGATCACGTACACATTTATGCCTCGCCTTTAACTACAATGGTCATATCGGCGGCCGTTCTCCTTTGGAACATATCGAAGGTGTTAACTCGTATTCGTTGGGTTTTAATCATTAGATCACGTACACATTTATACCCCGCCTGTAACTGCAATGGTCATATCGGCGGTCGTTCTTCTTTGGAACATATCGAAGGTGTTAACTCGTATTCGTTGGGTTTTAATCATTAGATCACGTACACATTTATACCCCGCCTTTAACTACAATGGTCATATCGGAGGCCGTTCTTCTTTGGAACATATCGAAGTTGTTAACTCGTATTCGTTGGGTTTTAATCATTAGATCACGTACACATTTATACCTCGCCTTTAACTACAATGGTCATATCGGCGGTCATTCTCCTTTGGAACATATCGAAGTTGTTAACTCATATTCGTTGGGTTTTAATCATTAGATCACGTACACATTTATACCCCGCCTTTAACTACAATGGTCATATCGGCGGCCGTTCTCCTTTTGAACATATCGAAGGTGTTAATTCGTATTCGTTGGGTTTTAATCATTAGATCACGTACACATTTATTCCTCGCCTTTAACTACAATGGTCATATCGGCGGCCGTTCTCCTTTGGAACATATCGAAGGTGTTAATTCGTATTCGTTGGGTTTTAATCATTAGATCACGTACACATTTATATCTCGCCTTTAACTGCAATGGTCATATCGGCGGCCGTTCTCCTTTGGAACATATCGAAGGTGTTAACTCATATTCGTTGGGTTTTAATCATTAGATCACGTACACATTTATACCCCGCCTTTAACTACAATGGTCATATCGGCGGCCGTTCTCCTTTGGAACATATCGAAGGTGTTAATTCGTATTCGTTGGGTTTTAATCATTAGATCACGTACACATTTATGCCTCGCCTTTAACTACAATGGTCATATCGGCGGCCGTTCTCCTTTGGAACATATCGAAGGTGTTAACTCGTATTCGTTGGGTTTTAATCATTAGATCACGTACACATTTATACCCCGCCTGTAACTGCAATGGTCATATCGGCGGTCGTTCTTCTTTGGAACATATCGAAGGTGTTAACTCGTATTCGTTGGGTTTTAATCATTAGATCACGTACACATTTATACCCCGCCTTTAACTACAATGGTCATATCGGAGGCCGTTCTTCTTTGGAACATATCGAAGTTGTTAACTCGTATTCGTTGGGTTTTAATCATTAGATCACGTACACATTTATACCTCGCCTTTAACTACAATGGTCATATCGGCGGTCATTCTCCTTTGGAACATATCGAAGTTGTTAACTCATATTCGTTGGGTTTTAATCATTAGATCACGTACACATTTATACCCCGCCTTTAACTACAATGGTCATATCGGCGGCCGTTCTCCTTTTGAACATATCGAAGGTGTTAATTCGTATTCGTTGGGTTTTAATCATTAGATCACGTACACATTTATTCCTCGCCTTTAACTACAATGGTCATATCGGCGGCCGTTCTCCTTTGGAACATATCGAAGGTGTTAATTCGTATTCGTTGGGTTTTAATCATTAGATCACGTACACATTTATATCTCGCCTTTAACTGCAATGGTCATATCGGCGGCCGTTCTCCTTTGGAACATATCGAAGGTGTTAACTCGTATTCGTTGGGTTTTAATCATTAGATCACGTACACATTTATACCGCGCCTTTAACTGCAATGGCCATATCGGCGGCCGTTCTCCTTTGGAACATATCGAAGGTGTTAACTCGTATTCGTTGGGTTTTAATCATTATATCACGTACACATTTATACCGCGCCTTTAACTGCAATGGTCATATCGGCGGCCGTTCTCCTTTGGAACATATCGAAGGTGTTAACTCGTATTCGTTGGGTTTTAATCATTAGATCACGTACACATTTATACCGCGCCTTTAACTGCAATGGCCATATCGGCGGCCGTTCTCCTTTGGAACATATCGAAGGTGTTAACTCGTATTCGTTGGGTTTTAATCATTAGATCACGTACACATTTATACCGCGCCTTTAACTGCAATGGTCATATCGGCGACCGTTCTCCTTTGGAACATATCGAAGGTGTTAACTCGTAATCGTTGGGTTTTAATCATTAGATCACGTACACATTTATACCCCGCCTTTAACTGCAATGGCCATATCGGCGGCCGTTCTCCTTTGGAACATATCGAAGGTGTTAACTCGTATTCGTTGGGTTTTAATCATTAGATCACGTACACATTTATATCTCGCCTTTAACTGCAATGGTCATATCGGCGGCCGTTCTCCTTTGTAACATATCGAAGGTGTTAACTCGTATTCGTTGGGTTTTAATCATTAGATCACGTACACATTTATACCTCGCCTTTAACTGCAACGGTCATATCGGCGGCCGTTCTCCTTTGGAACATACCGAAGGTGTTAACTCGTATTCGTTGGGTTTTAATCATTAGATCACGTACACATTTATACCGCGCCTTTAACTACAATGGTCATATCGGCGGTCGTTCTCCTTTGGAACATATCGAAGGTGTTAACTCGTATTCGTTGGGTTTTAATCATTAGATCACGTACACATTTATACCTCGCCTTTAACTACAATGGTCATATCGGCGGCCGTTCTCCTTTGGAACATATCGAAGGTGTTAACTCGTGTTCGTTGGGTTTTAATCATTAGATCACGTACACATTTATACCCCGCCTTTAACTGCAACGGTCATATCGGCGGCCGTTCTCCTTTGGAACATATCGAAGGTGTTAACTCGTGTTCGTTGGGTTTTAATCATTAGATCACGTACACATTTATACCCCGCCTTTAACTACAATGGTCATATCGGCGGCCGTTCTCCTTTGGAACATATCGAAGGTGTTAACTCGTATTCGTTGGGTTTTAATCATTAGATCACGTACACATTTATACCCCGCCTTTAACTGCAACGGTCATATCGGCGGCCGTTCTCCTTTGGAACATATCGAAGGTGTTAACTCGTGTTCGTTGGGTTTTAATCATTAGATCACGTACACATTTATATCCCGCCTTTAACTGCAATGGTCATATCGGCGGCCGTTCTCCTTTGGAACATATCGAAGGTGTTAACTCGTATTCGTTGGGTTTTAATCATTAGATCACGTACACATTTATATCCCGCTTTTAACCGCAATGGTCATATCGGCGGCCGTACTCCTTTGGAACATATCGAAGGTGTTAACTCGTATTCGTTGGGTTTTAATCATTAGATCACGTACACATTTATACTCCGCCTTTAACTGCAATGGTCATATCGGCGGCCGTTCTCCTTTGGAACATATCGAAGGTGTTAGCTCGTATTCGTTGGGTTTTAGTCATTAGATCACGTACACATTTATATCCCGCCTTTAACTGCAATGGTCATATCGGTGGTCGTTCTCCTTTGGAACATATCGAAGGTGTTAAACTCGTGTTCGTTGGGTTTTAATCATTAGATCACGTACACATTTATACCCCGCCTTTAACTACAATGGTCATATCGGCGGCCGTTCTCCTTTGGAACATATCGAAGGTGCTAGCTCGTATTCGTTGGATTTTAATCATTAGATCACGTACACATTTATACCTCGCCTTTAACTGCAATGGTCATATCGGCGGCCGTTCTCCTTTGGAACATATCGAAGGTGTTAACTCGTATTCGTTGGGTTTTAATCATTAGATCACGTACACATTTATACCGGGCCTTTAACTACAATGGTCATATCGGCGGCCGTTCTCCTTTGGAACATATCGAAGGTGTTAACTCGTATTCGTTGGGTTTTAATCATTAGATCACGTACACATTTATACCTCGCCTTTAACTACAATGGTCATATCGACGACCGTTCTCCTTTGGAACATATCGAAGGTGTTAACTCATATTCGTTGGGTTTTAATCATTAGATCACGTACACATTTATACCTCGCCTTTAACTGCAATGGTCATATCGGCGGCCGTTCTCCTTTGGAACATATCGAAGGTGTTAACTCATATTCGTTGGGTTTTAATCATTAGATCACGTACACATTTATACCCCGCCTTTAACTACAATGGTCATATCGACGACCATTCTCCTTTGGAACATATCGAAGGTGTTAACTCATATTCGTTGGGTTTTAATCATTAGATCACGTACACATTTATACCCCGCCTTTAACTACAATGGTCATATCGGCGGCCGTTCTCCTTTGGAACATATCGAAGGTGTTAACTCGTATTCGTTGGGTTTTAATCATTAGATCACGTACACATTTATACCTCGCCTTTAACTGCAATGGTCATATCGGCGGCCGTTCTCCTTTGGAACATATCGAAGGTGTTAACTCGTATTCGTTGGGTTTTAATCATTAGATCACGTACACATTTATACCTCGCCTTTAACTGCAATGGTCATATCGACGGCCGTTCTTCTTTGGAACATATCGAAGGTGTTAACTCGTATTCGTTGGGTTTTAATCATTAGATCACGTACACATTTATACCTCGCCTTTAACTGCAATGGTCATATCGACGGCCGTTCTTCTTTGGAACATATCGAAGGTGTTAACTCGTATTCGTTGGGTTTTAATCATTAGATCATGTACACATTCACACTCTCATTCATACTTCCAGACTCTGGAGAAGATGAATTATCTTGGTCGGAGAATAATTCCCAATCCCACTGTGGGAACCGAACCCGGGACCCCTAGCACGGCAGGCAGGTGCTCTACTGACTGAGCTATGGAGCCAGCCTATACGATATGTTGTCACACACAAGCTGTAAGGAAAGAAACCTCTCTGTCAGCATCTGTAGGTAGTTATGTACCTCTTAGAATATTTCACAACAGAAGTGTTAGTTAGACTCTCTCTGAGTTCAGAGTGATTTCTTTTAGCTATCAGGAGTTATATTATCTCAAAGTTCAAAGAACATTACGTGTCTAGTGAAAGCATGATGTGTGGGAAAGGATGTTTAGGTTGGAAGCAATACATCAAAACAAAGAGGGCCAAATTTGCTAAAAGAGTTTTGATTAATATTTATTGTAATCAATTAATTTTAATCGACTCGATTATTCGGTTAAAATTTTTAATCTTTAATCTAAAATAAAAAAATAATCCACAAACGGTGTATCTCGGATGCGAGAGTCCCTAGTGGTCTACCGGGGAAATATATGAGTCAACTGGAGAATTTAATGTCAGGACGGCACGTTGGCCATGGTAGCTCAAAGGTTAAGAGCGACATGACGGAAACCAGGAGATCCGTGGTTCAAATCCCGGCCATGGCATTGAATTTTTCATGTTGACTCTATCCATAAACCACAAACGGTGTATCTCGGATGCGAGAGCCCCTAGTGGTCTACCGGAGAATTATATGAGTCAACTGGAGAATTTAATGTCAGGACAGCACGTTGGCCATGGTAGCTCAAAGGTTAAGAGCGACTGGATGGAAACCAGGAGATCTGTGGTTCAAATCCGGGCTATGGCATTGAATTTTTCATGTTGACTCTATCCATATATTAATTTCCATCAATTAACTAAAATAATAAAAGTTAAATGATGAAGCCTGGGACTCAAGTACTTACGACAGTAAGTTGCCACAAACGGTGTATCTCGGATGTGAGAGCCCCTAGTGGTCTACCGGGGAAATATATGAGTCAGCTGGAGAATTTAATGTCAGGATGGCACGTTGGCCATGGTAGTTCAAAGGTTAAGAGCGACTGGACGGAAACCAGGAGATCCGTGGTTCAAATCCTGGCCATGGCATTGAATTTTTCATGTTGACTCTATCCATAAAAAATCGTAGCCTATCTACGGCTAGTGTGGAGAAATTATTAATTTCCATCAATTAACTAAAAAAAATAATCGATTAAATCATGCAGCACTAATATTTAACAATGGAACAGATGATAAAAGCTGGATATATCAATGTAATCAAAAAACTAATATCAGTCATTGGTCTGGGCCTTCCCAGAAGAGAATCCCCAACAAATGTGAGGCAAGCAAGAAGTGCTGAAAAGTGGATGACCTATGATGCTCTGTTTGTTCTTCTCAGCTAGTGGTCAGATTATAACATTTCTGCCAGATGGTACACTACAAAGTGTCTGCCACAAGCCTTCAATTAACTGAGAAGAACAAAGTGACATCAATGTCTAGTTTTTGTGGAATATTATGCACCACAACAGTGCCTCTGCCCATACTGCACTAGAAACAACTCATTTTCTGCAGGAGTCAGAAGTCCAATATTTATCCTTCATATACAAGGCTTGTCTAAAAAGTATCCAACCTTAATTTTTCCATGCAAAGTAGTGATACTATGACAGCACCACTGTACACAATGGCAGAAGAAACTTTAATGTGCATACTTGAATTTTCTCACTGAGTTCCCATGTGTCAGTCGCTAGCTGCAAGTGGCCAAGTGGGGTGCTGTTATAGCTTTGTTGGATTAGTTTTCTCACAACATAACTGAACAAACTGAGCAAAGACATTGCATCAAATTTTGCCAAAATCTAGGTGATTCTCAAAATGGAATAATTTGTAAAATTCAGTGGGCATTTGGAGATGGTACTTTGGGGTAACCCGAGTCTCCAAGGCCAAAAAAAGGCATGACAAGTGAGAAGCAAAATCAAGATGACGCTAACAGTGTAGATATCTATGGAGTTATGCATCATGAATACGCAACAGAAGGATAAACAGTGACAAAGGAGTACTATCAAAATATGCTCCACTGTCTCCATGATGCAGTTTGGCAGAAAAGAACAGACCTCTGGAGGGTAAAAACCTGGCAGTTGATCATGACAATACTCAACCACATTCATTGCAAATGATCCAGATTTTGGCGTAACATGAACTTCTGGTTGTTTGCCAACCTCCCTACTCTCTGGACATAGCTCCTTGTGACTTTTTGTTGAAGTTGCCTTTGAAAGGATCCGGTTTTGAGAGTAGAGATGGAATGATGAGGAATGCAACGGTAGAACTGAATGCCATCCCAAAAGAAGCTTTGCAGAATTATTTTCAGAAGTGAAAGGAAGTAAGTGTGTGAACAAGCAAGGGGACTGCTTTGAAGGGGATTAGGGTTCCAATCCCATCAGGTAAATAATCTATTTTTCCCAGTCATACGTTGGATTCTGTGACTTTGTGGGTTCGTAGAATTAAAAGTCCAAGTTGCAGAAATTCAAAATGTTCTTTATTTCCATAGAAATACACTCTGTTCAATTCTTACTGTAGCAGCATTACGTCACATACACAATTACAATATACCAAGGTTGTTGACCACAACAAAGAGCTCGCTTTCCAAACACACCATTTCAATTACAACTCTTGTCCTGCCTCTGTTTACAACTGTCTACTTTACAACTGCTCCGCTGGCGTGTCGTCTCTTATATATACCTGCATCGATAATTCTAGATTGTTCTAAAACAAACAAGAACCCGAATGTTTGCTATCAATCAGCATGTCACTAGAATTTTCCAACTATCTAACTTGTTTGTTTCGGCAGACCTTTATCTCTGTGCTATCTTTATCTGCTTAAACAAGCTGTTTATCCCCGGCCAGCACCATCCGTCCCTTATCGCTCCGTGCCGGGCTATCATAAATAATGGGTTCACGACAATACTTTATAGAAATACCTCGTATATTCACATCTGGTACCCCAAGTGACTTTCTACTTTTCCTCAAAATAGAAGAAAAAATTTGCGATCAGAGATTTTAATGTGCAGTAGCTATTTACAAAGAATGTATTTGAATTCTCTGCAAAGAAGAATAGTTACAGCATTTAAAAAATTAGATTGAAAGAATGAGACATACAGTTGTGCTGAAATACTACAAAAAAAGGAATAATCAGGTTCAAATCTTTAAAATATTATTTATTCATTCTTAAAACTTTCAGAGTAACCATTGTACCATTCATAGATATTAATACAGTTTATCTGATCACTAACAGCTCAGCATTAATCAACAATACAATATTTATATACAGCTGAAAATAAATAAAACATCACAAAGCTTCATAATTACTACAATAAATTGTTTTCCGTTTGTTGTATCCTTAAAATAATTAAAAAGTTTGTTTCTTTTTTGGGAAGCATAGATTAAGACTTCTTCAAAAGCTTATTTAGTGTGCATTGCCACATTAATAGGTTTTCTTTGATATTTCCTTTGATTATATTTGTAAAAGAAATGTTTTCCATATTCATATGTAGAGATCATGATGGCACAAGCTGGTGCAACCTTCGCTAAACGTGGAGTTAAGCCTACAAACAATCCTCTAATTCCAACAGTTTTGTATATATGCTGTACAATCTGTGTTATGTTATTGCGCTGACTTGAAGTGCCTGCAATGAAAAATCATTTTTAGTTTTTATGCAGTCTAATCAATTGGAATTCCCTCTTTAGTTTGATATACATTTTATCATTATAGGCTCAATTCTTATGTTTTAAATATATTTTTACAAATGGGACTGCATTTGCTATGTTATAGTATAAGTTTTGAAGTTTATAGAAGAGAAGATGTTATTTTACCAACGTGTGTTCTACAAATTGGTATTATTGTTAAGTACAGCTACTTCTGTGCTTAAGTCATATGTATTCTTTCTTTACAAGTACAGTAAAACCTTTGGATAGAAAAATAAAGAAATAAAAAAAAAAAAAAAATCTGCATACTATACCCCGGCACCTAATTTCTTAATCCAGGGTAAATACTCAGACTTTTAATATAAAAATTATTTGTGGTTGGTTTATTGACACTCGTCACTTACTTTTTCATATATTTATGAGAGACTAGTTTCAAAGGCCCTGGCCTCCATTTTCAATCTCTTTCCAACTCCTTTCCAACAGTTGGAAAGAGATTGAAAATGTAGGCCAGGGCCTTTGAAACTAGTCTCTCATAAATATATGAAAAAGTAAGTGACGAGTGTCAATAAACCAACCACAAATAATTTTTATATTAATTTTGACGTCACTGTTACTAAATTCCTCCAAACACACACACTCAGACTTTTATTCATGTATTAAAACTTTAAAAACATATCCAAAACATACTCAATTTACAAATTATAAAGAAAGAAAAATAAATGAAAAATTACAAACATTTTAAAATATACACTAATCAAACAAAAATCCACACCCCTAGCCCACCTTGGTAGCATGGTGGTAGCATGTCTGCCTCACGTTCAAGAGGTCCCAAGTTCGAATCTTGGTTAGGGTGAGTTACCTGGATAAGGTTTTATCCAGGGTTTTTCCTTATCCTTAAAGACGAATGTCGTGTAGCTCTAAGCTTCATGGACCCCGGACACATTTGAGCATCATTTCACTCATTTCATTCACCGTCCAATATGACTTAACGTTGGAGGACGTAAAATTAAAAAAAAAAAAAAAAAAAACCACACACCACATATCTAAAAATAAACATGCATAAAAATAAATTAAATTTCAAAAGTATAATTAAAAATGTAATTTTTCCTAATCCATCCCTTTCAAAATTGTATAAATTTAATTTAAAAATTTAAAACTTTTTTATAAAAATTTCAAACATACTTAAAAATATTTTAAACAAAAATATATTGCTGATTTCCAGTAACACATAACTGGTAATCCAGTTATTAACTTAACAATATTTTAAAATTCCCCATAGTAATATTTTGCCATTGGTACTGGTATCCAGCACTACTATTTAGCCAAACAAAAATATCCTAACCACACAAAACTATCAATTACAGATTAATTAATTACCACCCATAAATTTTAAAAATGAACAAGTATTAATTTACCTACTTTCAAAAATTAATAAAATGTTCTTACAAACCTTTGGATAGAGTCAAACTGAAAAATTCAATGCCGGGATTTCAATCACGAATCTTCTGCTTTCCATTTATTCGCTCTTACCCTTGAGCTACCGTGGCCAACGAGCCGTTATGACATTAAATTCTCCTTTTGACTCGTATATTTTCCCGGTAAACCACTAAGGGCTCTTGTATTCAAGATACACCGTATGTGGCGACTTACTATCGTAAGTACTTAAGTCTCAGGCTTCATCATCGGATGCAAGAACCCCTAGTGGTCTACCGGGGAAATATATGAGTCAGATGGAGAATTTAATGTCAGGACGGCACATTGGCCATGGTAGCTCAATGGGTTAGAGCGACTGGATGGAAACCAGGAAATCCGTGGTTCAAATCCCGGCCATGACATTGAATTTTTCATGTTGACTCTATCTATCAAAAACCTTAGCCTATATACGGCTGGTGTGAAGAAATGATTAATTTCCATCAATTAATTAAAATGATAATATTTAAATGATGAAGCCTGGGACTCAAGTACTTACGATAGTAAGTCGCCACAAACGGTGTATCTCGGATACGAGAGCCTCTAGTGGTCTACCGGGGAAATATATGAGTCAAATGGAGAATTTAATGTCAGGACGGCACGTTGGCCATGGTAGGTCAATGGGTTAGAGCGACTGGATGGAAACCAGGAGATCCGTGGTTCAAATCCCGGCCATGGCATTGAATTTTTCATATTGACTCTATCTATCAAAAACCTTAGCCTATATATGGCTAGTGTGAAGAAATGATTAATTTCCATCTATTAACTAAAACAAAAGTATGTTGTGTAACTTGCAGTACACCAATATGTAGCGAATGCGCAAGAAGTATTTGTGAGGATTGCTTGTCAACACCTTCTGTGGTTTTGTCCAGTTGCTATATCCATTTCATTTTAAACAATTTTATTAGTTACTATTCATATTTAATTTCATACTTCAAAACTTTTTTCCAGAGTAAAGCATGAAATTTGATTCAAAATAGCTGATTCTTAAAACTATCATCATTCAACTAATGAATACTACATATATTGCAAAAATAATCTGTAGCATGCATGCAGAGGCTTACAGTGTAGTTAATGCCTAATGAATTTATAAATATAACTGATTATTACATTTATTACGATTTATCATTCTCATCATCCGTAATTGTCAAAAATGAAATGGGGTCCTCCTGACCCCACCATACCATTTGTGTTACAAATACTGCACTATACTGGTTATGGGTTAAGATAGATAATTCTGCAAAACTGGGTTCTGTGAAAAATTAATAATTTCTTAAAAAGATAAATGAAGTTTTTAACAGATTATTATATTTTATTGTAACACTTTTTAATGTTTCCTGTGCCCATTGTGCTCTTTGCTCTTTAAAGAAAAGTCGCAATGCTACCTTTATGAGCTGCCTTCTTCCCCCACTCAACTTGCTGATTAGTTTTCACAACATCAAAGGGTGCTGTTATGGTTGCTGCAATCTGAAAAATATATAATGATTCTTCTAATAATCTTTTATGTAATTATTAAGATTACATGCGAGATCATCAGAAACAACACTGAACTCAAAGCATAAAAATTGAAAGAAGCCTAGAGACAGTGAAGCACAAGTTAAAATAAAAGTGAATCAAGAAGATATTGTTGCTTTTCTGTAAATATAACTCATACAAGATGCTCTTGGACTTCTGAATATTCAAAATTCAGCTATAAAATTTGCTTCCCTTTTTGGACATTAAGATTAAAAAAAATGGACAACAAACTCACTTTTGGTATTTACAGAAAACCAACAGACACGGATATTATATTAAGAACAACAGTTTCAACCCAAAACAACACCAACATGCCATTTTCAACAGTTTAATCTTTCGGATGATCAACTTTCCGCTAAACAGAGAAGATTATTAAGTTGAATACCTACACATGAAAAAGGTAGCTATGTCCAATGGTTTCAATCCAAATGTAGTGGACAAAAAAATTAACAAACTCAACAAGGTCAAGAAAATAAAAGAAACCACCACCCTGGAACCTACAGGAGCAAAAGAGAACAAAATTTTTAAGAAATTGACCTTCCACCCATCAGTCATAATAAATTCCAGAAAATCTTTTCAACACACAACATAGTTCTTGCACCTCAAAATAGATTCAGTATCAAGAATTTGTCAAAAGGTCCCCCAAAAATTCAATTACTGCAAAACAAAAACCAGGAATCTACGAGATCAACTGTGAAACTTGCCCTAAAATTTATATAGGATAAACAAAAAGAAATATAGCCATCAATCAGAACTAAAGAACATAGAACTGCTGAGAATGGTGACAAAACGTTCTCCGAAACATGTCCAAGTAAGGATAATTTAAGTGATGTGCTTGAATTAGCGACTCATTACTTTCAAATGTTAAATACATCACTGTTTCTAGCCTTTTGCTTCAAATAATATTAAGAACGATGCCCGCATCGTTAGCGTAGATGTTAGCTTGTCTGTCTCATGTTCAAGAGGTCCCAAGTTTGAATCTCGGTCAGGGTGAGTTACCTGGATAAGGCTTTTTCCAGAATTTTCCCTTATCCTGATAGACGAATGTCAGATAACTCTAAGCTCCATGGACCCTGGACTCATTTCAGCATCATTTCACCCATTTCATTCATCGTCCAATATGACTTAACGTTGGAGGATAGAAAAATCAGCAGTTGCTTTTCAGTTTTTGGATACCAGGCATGATATTTTGGAGACAACTTAAATAAAACATATTAATCATTCCATAGATCTTTCTGTATGAAAAGAAAAATCTTCATTAATAAAAATCGTCACAGAATTATGAACTTCAAAACTCCACCACCGGACATCTTTGACAAATACATCATGCCATCTATCGACAATATGGAGAAACAGGAAACCACTACAACCTACACTTGCCGAGACTCAGCTGAAGATGGGCGCAACAGCTCTTGAAACATGTCCTGTGAAAAAGTATTCGTGAAGTAATATGTCAATATCTTCTCGATTCACTTTTATTTTAACACTGAACTGTTTATATCACTGACTTTTGTTAACCATGAACTGTCATTTATTTTTATATAACGTTTATAAACTGTTCTTGCAATAGATTATTTTTATAGCTACATCAATTTAATTGCAATAAACATTTGTACACTGTGTTATAAGCAGAAAGGGGAGAGCAACAATCACATATCTAAAAATGCATCACAATATGCTGGCATTGAAACTCCATGCTGTTTTTGTGACATAAGCAAAAATGAGTGAAAGCCAGCAATTCTCCTAAAACAATGAAACAAGTATGTAAAAACTGAAACTTATAATAATGGATATCTTGGAAATTTTCCAAGATGTTATGACCAAGGGACAATGGAGGAGACCAAAACTAAAACTAAACTAAAACTAAAATAAAATAAAATACAAAGTAAAATAAACTAAAACAAATAAACAACTAAAATAAACTAAAAGAATGCGTGTGCATGTTATTTGGAAGACAATGCACAAAATACAAAGTAGAAGTGTGTGAAAAGAGAACAGTCTCCATAAAAAAAATTCTGTTGTTTTAACAAATAAAATGGAAGTGACAAAGCTGACAGACATAAGAAATATCAGATGGCCAGACAAGGACTATATGGGATATGCATTACTAGCTTCAGTGCATATTGTGCAATTTCCTCATATTACTATTATCACCAACTTTGAATTCTACATTCTATATACTGCAACACTTAAAAATATTGTTCCATATTGGTAGAAAGCATGGTTTAGACTATGAAGTTTCATATTTTCTCTGTCTCTAACATCACTCTGAAGATTACAAATAAATTAATGAAGAAGCATATTTTGTTCATGTTTGAGCCATATCCATACAATTTTCAATGACACTTACTGATCCTGCAATAAATCCAGAGAAGAAAGATGCTTGAAAAACTGGCATTTCTGGAGGCAGGGACGATTTCACCAGTTCATAATGAAACCAATAGATTCCTACAACACAAACAAATTAACTTAAGATGAAGATTCTGAGATTAGCAAGTTATTACAAATACAACTATTTACTGTTTGACTTTGCATTTTTATTAAAATCAAGAAGTCATTTTTGAGAAAATCAATAAATAACATTTTTACATATAAAGGTAGGTAGACAGGTAGGTAGGTGGGTGGGTGGGTGAGTGGGGTTGGGTTGGATTGGGTTCGATTGAGTTGGGTAGGGTAGGGTAGGGTTGGGTAGGTTTGAGTAGAGTTGAGTAGGGTAGGTGTGGGTTAGGTTGGATAGGATATATTTGGGTAGAGCTCGAAGAGTAGGTTTGGGTTGGGTGGTGTTGGGTAGGGTAGGTTTGGGTTGGGTGGGGTTGGATAGGGAAGGTTTGGGTTGGGTAGGATAGGTTTGGATAGAGTTGGGTAGGGTACATTTGGGTTGGCTGGGGTTGGGTAGGCTAGGGTAGGTTTGAGTTGCATTGGGTTGAGGTAGGGTAGGCTTGGGTAGGATAGGTTTGGGTTGAGTGGGGTTGGCTAGGGTAGGTTTGGGTTGCATTGGGGGAGTAGTGCAGGTTTGGATAGATTTGGGTAGGATTGGGTAGGGTAGCTTTGGGTTGAGTGGGGTTGGTTAGGGTAACTTTGGGTTGCAATGGGTTGGGTGGGTCTTGTAGGTTTGGATAGGTTTGGGTAGGATTGGATAGGGTTGGCTTGGGTTGAGTGGGGTTGGCTAGGGTAGGTTTGGGTTGGGTTGGGTTGGTTTGTGTAGGGTAGGTTTAGGTTGCATTGGGCTGGGTGGGTAGCGGAGGGTAGGGTAGGTTCGGGTTGAGTGGGGTTGGCTAGGGTTGGCTTGGGTTGGGTGGAGTGGGGTTGTGTAGGGTAGATTTGGGTTGCATTGAATGGGGTGGGTAGCATAGGTTTGGATAGGTTTGGATAGAGTTGGGTAGGGTAGGTTTTGGTTGAGTGGGGTTGGGTAGGATAGGTTTGAGTTGGGTTGAGTGGGGTTGGGTAGGGTAGATTTGGGTTGCATTGGATCGGGTGGGTAGTGTAGGTTTGGATAGAGTTGGGTAGGGTAGGTTTTGGTTGAGTGGGGTTGGGTAGGGTAGGGTTGGGTAAACTTGGGTAGGGTAAGTTTGGGTTGGGTGGGATTGGGATGGGTAGGCTAGGGTATGTTTGGGTAGGCAAGGGTAGGTTTGAGTTGGGAAGGGTAGGTTTGGGTAGGGTACGGTAAGTTTGGGTTGGTTAGGGTAAGGTGGTGTAGGTTTGGGTTGGTTAGGGTGGGGTAGGTTTGGGTTGGGTTAGGTAGGGTAAGTTTGGGTTGGGTAGGCTAATATAGGGTAGGTTTGGGTTGGGTTGGGTTGGGTAGGGTAGGGTAGGTTTGGGTAGCATAGGGTAGGGTAGATTTAGGTTGGATAGGGTGGGCTAGGGTAGGTTTGGTTTGGGATGGGCAGGCTAGGGTAGGTTTGGGTTGGGTTGGGTAGGGTACGCTAGGATAGGTTTGGTTTGGAATGGGTAGGCTAGGGTAGGTTTGGGTTGGGTAAGGTAGGGTTGAGTGGGGTAGGGTGGGGTTGAGTGGGGTTGGGTTCGGTTAGGTTGGTTGGGGTAGTTTTGGGTTGCGTAGGCTAGGGTAGGTTTGGGTTGGGTAAAATTGAGTTAGGTTGGTTGGGGTAGGGTTGGTTAAGATAGGGTAGTGTGTACATAAGAGTATACATAATACAAATAGTTTTTCAATTATAAGGTAGATAAGTTGCAGAAAAATCAAAACCAATTATGAACTGAAGCAATCATGAATTCTTTAATAATAGTTGTTGTTTTCAAATGCTAGTCTTTGGCAAAGAGGCCATTAGCTCTCTTGCTCTCCAATATTTCTGTGTGGTGGATCCGGCAGGTAGGACTTCACAGGTTAAAAGATGTTCTTCAGTTATTTCCTCTTCTTTGTTGCACAGAGGACAATTTGGACTTGTATAAATTCCTATTCTGTGTAAGTATTTGGCCAAATAATCATGTTCCGTAAGTAATCTAAAATTTGCTACTGCAGCTTTACGTGGAATTTCTGGAATAATTTGTGGATTTTTAATTGAAATGTTCCATTTTTTATCTTTGGCTTTGTTAGATATTGATTGGTTTTGTTTGTTATTATATTAACCATAATTCCTGTTGGATGTTAAATTTTATTTAGTTAATTACTTATAATTTTGCAAACACTGAGTTTATAAAGGTGTTTCACTGTGTCCAGATGAATCGCTAACATTCTGTTAAATCAAAGAAGATATCTCCATGGTCTTACTAAAGTTAATTCTTATGTAATTTGCAGCATACCTGAGAAGGGTACATCTCGAAACAAAGTGGAGCTAAGTCCTTTGAACAGACCCTGAATTCCATGACTCTTTACTAAGTTGCGTAAGGCTTGTCCAATTTCTGCAAAGTAAAATAAGAGGTCCAAAATAATTGTTAGCTACTATAGTGATCTCTCCAGAGTAATAAACATATTCATTCAGTTCTCTTTCCACGTATAAGGGTGAGTCAAATGAAAACCTTAAATTTGTAATAACAAATCAAAATTTCACGCCGTTATCCTGTAAGTTGGTAAGCATGCTACAAACAGCGTGCAGAATGGTCTATAGGTGGCAGCATAGTGAAGATGCACACATATCATCACAATATCAGTATAAAGATGGCCGCCCCACTTGCGACTTGCACCACGGAAGAACAGCGCTCTGTTATTTGGTTTTTGTGTAGCGAAGGTGTGAAACCTATTGAAATTCATAGATGAATGAAGGTTCAGTACGGTGATGCATGTTTATCACAGCAGCAAGTCTACAAATGGAGTAGGAAGTTTGCAAATGGTGTGACTTCAATGGAAGATGCTCCACGTCCAGTCCGCAGAACATTGCAGCAGTTGAAGCCATAGTGAAGGAAAACCGCCGAGTGACACTGAATGACATTGCAGCATGTTTACAGATTAGTCATGGGTCAGCACACCACATTGTGTATGATGTGCTCCAGTTTCACAAAGTGTGTGCAAAATGGGTATCATGGCAGCTGACTCGTGAAATGAGAGAACGACGTGTTGATGCTTGTGAAGAACTGCTTCGGCGCTTAGAACAGGAAGGTGATGGCTTCCTTGCAAGAATTGTTACTGGGGACAAAACCAGGGTTCACTTCCACCAACTGGAAATGAAGAGAGTGAGCAAGGAATGGCGCCATTCCTCATCACCAAAATCAAAGAAGTTTCGAAAGAAACCATCAGCAGGGAAGGTTATGCTGACTCTCTTTTGGAACGAAAAAGGCATCATTTTGGAGCATTACATGCCTAGAAGGACCACTGTCACCAGTGCATCATACACAGATCTCCTAAAATATCATCTGCGACCTGCAATCAAATAAAAGCGACGTGGATTGATGTCAGCAGATGTCCTTTTGCAACATGACAATGCAAGGTCTCACACTGCATGTACAACAGTTGCAACAATCACAGAACTACATTTTGAGCATCTTCATCATCCACCATACTCACCAGACCTTGCCCCTAGTGATTTCCATATGTTTGGACCATTCAAAGGCGTAATGGGAGGAATGAAGTTCCGTTCCGATGAAGAGGTACGCCACATGGTGCATGAGTGGTTGCGCGGACTACCAAAAGAATTTTTTTCTAAATGCATTTATGCACTTTGTAAGCAGTGGAGGACTAGCATTGAGCGTGAGGGAGATTATGTTGAAAAGTGATACAGCTTTGTGCCACTTCTGCACAATAAATAATATTTAAAAAATGTATCTAAGGTTTTCATTTGACTCACTCTCGTAATTCAAGCATTATAATTAAAGGACACAAAATCAGTTGTATCTCAGAGTTATCTGTTAGTATTTTTTGAATGCCAAATAACTGGTTTGACAGTAACAAATTCATATAAGTTTTTAAAAAATTAAGTCAATTCATTTTTGTGCAAAAAATTAAAGCACTGCAGAAAAAGGATTTAAGTTTTCCATTTATAAAGACAATCAGTGATACGTGATGTGTAGGTGATATTTAGAAGGTTAGAATCAGAACTGAAAAATTCAAGCCATAGCCACAGATCTACTCTACCTGCAGCCGCTCTACCACTGAACTACCATGGCAACAGCTAGCATCATATAAAATTCTCCAAATATGATTCACTCATTCCAGCAGACTAACAAGGAAATTTCAATTTGAGGTCACTTAACTATGGCAACTTAAAATTTCTAAGTACTTAATTCCTGGACTTTTTAACATATTTTTATTATACGAAGGCTGATCAACAAAGACTGAGACTGATTTTTACCTGTAGCTTCCATGATAGTTTCGTATCTGTAACATAAATATTTAAAAAGAACATGTTTTTATGTATAATGTTGGTAGGCGGTAGCACTCTTGTATTGGTAGATTGGTAGTAATGCCCTATTTTGTAGACCCTACATGCATTTCACATACCAGACAGTGGAGGTGACACGAGAGGAGCAGTACAGTGAAATCAAATTCTGTTTTCGTTTAAACCATACAGCCACCGAAACTTAAGAAAAGCTGAAGCAAGCATACAGTGAAGATGCACTACCTCATTTAGGTGGTTCAAGGACTTCAAAGAAGACCGACTTGTCAGTGTTAAGCAAGGCGGGCCTGCTGTTTCGGCTTCTGCTGTGACTGAAGTCAACATCAACACTGCTGCTGTGATTGTCCAAGAGGATCGGCATATAACATTACGTAACCTCAGTGAAGTGTTGAGAATTTCATATGGCAGTGTGTTTACATTATGCACAACCATCTCCATAGGTGAGATGGTCGTGCTCCATGTCTGTTGACTCTCAAACAAAAGGCTGTGTAAATGGAGACAAGCTGTGAGATGCTGCACATCTTTGCTGATGGAGGGGATGTATTTCTAAATTGATAATCACCAGTGATGAGTCATGGCTGCATCATTATGATCCTGAAGGAAAACAAGCCAGCACAATGTGGAAATCGCCAGGTTCTCGAACACCAAAAAAGGTAAAATTTGTTCCATCTACAGGAAAAGTGATGGTGATCACATTTTTTGACTGTAATGGAATGATTTACCAGCATGCGGGTTCCCCTCACACTACTGTTACAGCAGCATACTACACGTCAGTATTGGCTACACTGAGGAAGCACATTGCAAAGAAACGATCAGAGCTTTCTCGGACTGGGTGGCGACTTCATCATGACAATGTACGGCCTCATGTCACATGCAGTCCCCCCTCACACTACTGTTACAGCAGCATACTACACGTCAGTATTGGCTACACTGAGGAAGTACATTACAAAGAAACGACCAGAGCTTTCTTGGACTGGGTGGCGACTTCATCATGACAATGTACGGCCTCACGTCACATGCAGTTCCCCCTCACACTACTGTTACAGCAGCATACTACACGTCAGTATTGGCTACACTGAGGAAGTACATTACAAAGAAACGACCAGAGCTTTCTTGGACTGGGTGGCGACTTCATCATGACAATGTACGGCCTCATGTCACATGCAGTCCCCCCTCACACTACTGTTACAGCAGCATACTACACGTCAGTATTGGCTACACTGAGGAAGTACATTACAAAGAAACGACCAGAGCTTTCTTGGACTGGGTGGCGACTTCATCATGACAATGTATGGCCTCACGTCACATGCAGTTCCCCCTCACACTACTGTTACAGCAGCATACTACACGTCAGTATTGGCTACACTGAGGAAGTACATTACAAAGAAACGACTAGAGCTTTCTCGGACTGGGTGACAAGTTTATCATGATAATGCATGGCCTCACGTCACATGCAGTTCCCCCTCACACTACTGTTACAGCAGCATACTACACATCAGTATTGACTACACTAAGGAAGTACATTACAAAGAAACGACCAGAGCTTTCTCGGACTGGGTGGCGACTTCATCATGACAATGTACGGCCTCACGTCACATGCAGTTCCCCCTCACACTACTGTTACAGCAGCATACTACACGTCAGTATTGGCTACACTGAGGAAGTACATTACAAAGTAACGACTAGAGCTTTCTTGGACTGGGTGACAACTTCATCATGACAATGCATGGCCTCACGTCGCTAATCAAGTCATGCAGTTTCTGGCTGGATTGTACATTACCTGGTGTCACATCCACCTAATAGCCCCAATCTTGCACACTGTGACTTCCTTTTATTCCCATCACTAAAAGCTAAGCTTAGGGGTATTCGATTTGAGAACTCTGAAGCAGTGCTCAAGCAAAGTGAGGCAATTCTCAAGGACTTGACAAAGAATGGTCTGCAGCATGTGTTCAAGGACTGACAGAGATGCTATAAAAAGTACATTGAAGTAGGAGAGGACTACTTTGAAAAAGATCATGTAAACATTGAATTGCAGTAATAAACATCTGTTAAAAAAAATCAGTCTCAGTCTTTGTTGATATGCCCTTGTAGCTTTCCATTTATAAGGTCTAACAGTGATTTCTGACATGTAGCCATGGTAGTTCAGTAGTAGAGCAGCTGCATGTAGAGAGGATTATCTGTGATTCAAATCCCAGTTAGGTAATGAATTTTTCACTTGTGATTTCAACCTTCTAAATTTACTTACAGAAGGATTTTGTGTATTAGAACAATAACCTATCACTTACTGCTCTTATAAATGGAAAACTATAATAAAAAGATGTTAATTCTGGGAATTACATACCAACGAATTGTAAGTCACCATTGGATTAAGTGTTCCTTGTTGGTCTGCAGGAAGATGTAAATCATCTAGAGAATTTTGCCATGATACCTCAGCGATAGGGCAGCCCCACATAGAGGGGAAGATCCTTGGCTCAAATCCCGGCTGTGGTAATGCATTTTTCAGTTCTGATTTTAACCTCCTAAAAGGATTAAACACGGTATAATTACAAACATCTGGGAGAAGGCGGAACTGCCACTAAAATGGAACACTGGGATAATTTGTCCAATTTTTAAGAAAGGGGACAAATTGGAATGTAATAACTATAGAGGTATAACTCTGCTGAATATAGTGTATAAAATATTATCAACATTAATTAATGAAAGAACTAAGCAAATCACAGAGAAAATAACAGGAGAATACCAGTGTGGATTTCGACCTAACAAAGGAACTATAGACCAACTTTCTATCATGAGACAAATTTTGTAGAAGTATTTGAGCATGGAATAGATCTTCATATACTGTTTGTGGACTTTCAACAGGCATTCAATAGTGTCAATAGGAGGAAATTTTATGAGCTTATGAAGGTGATGGGCATACCAAATAAATGAGTCAGATTAAGGGGGCAAAGCAAGGAGATGGATTATCCACTACATTACTTATATTGGCTCTGCATCATGCTATAGCAGAGATAGATCAGAGATGCACTATATTTAACAAGATGAGTCAGATACTATTGTAGCCAGATCTAAAAATAAAATAATAGAAGTGTATGAGAAATTACAGGAAAATGCAGAGAGAATAGGATTGAGAAGGAATGCGCAGAAAACAAAATATATGATGATATCAGGAGGGAATAGGAAGCTACAGGACTTGAAAAGTGGTGATCAAATATTCCAAGGAACAGAGAAGTTCTGCTACCTGGGGAATATAATAGATAATGAAGCCAAAATGAGCACTGCAATAAAACACCACATACAAGCAAGGCATAAACCATACTTTGCAAATTTAAAATTGTTAAAAAATAAAATACTAACTAGGAAAGATAAAATCCTGATATATAAAACATTGATAAGACCATTAGTTACATTTGGGGCAGAGACCTGGACACTGGCAAGGTCTGACCAGGAGAAATTAAGAAAAAATTTGAACGTAAGATAATAAGGAGAATATATGGCCCTGTAGTAGAACAAGGTGTGTGGAGGATACGCTATAATGAGGAAATTAACCAACTTATAGAAGGAGAAGATATAGTATACTCTATTAAAGCACTAAGGCTACAACGGACAGGACATCTGGAATAAATGGTGATGAATAGAATACCTTTAAGACTGCTTAAAGCAAGACTATACTCGACAAGGAAGGAAGACCTAGGATGAGATGGAATGATGGAGTGATTGACGATTTGAACACTATGAAGGTGAAAGGATGGAGAGAAAAAATTAAGGATAGGAAAGCATGGAGGCTGATTGTGAAGGAGGCCAAGGCCCACATAGGGCTGTAGTGCCAGATAGTAAGTAAGTAAAAGGATTAAACTTGAAGGCAGTGAAATCCCAGAAGCTTGTACCTTGGTCTTATTTTAGATAAAAATACAAATTGGAAAAACCATGTTAACTACATGATACTGAAACTAAGCTCTGCATGTTTTGCAATCAGATCATTAATTCATTTTACAAATAAATGCATCCAAAAAACAGTATATTATATGAGGGCTGTTCAATAAAGAATTATCATAATTTTTTACGGACATAATTTTTCACACTAAAATTCAACCTTATTATATTCTGTTAGCTTAATGTGAAACAAACACGCCATAGTAGTTTTATTGTAGGTACTCCTGGGTCCCGCCTGTGAGAGCCAGGCAAATTCAGACATATTCAGTATCACCTGCCGCTACAGTGGAGGTAACACGCGAGGAACAATATGCGGCTTTGAAATTCTGATTTCGTCTCAACAAATCTTCAGTTGAGACCTATACAATGTTACAGGAGGCCTATGGAGAGTCTGCTCTTCCCTACAGCACAGCTCGATGATGGTTTAAAATGTTAAAAGAGGGTAAACAATGAATTTCAAAGGAAGGTGGACCCGGTGCTCCAGTTATTGCTCTTATGGAAGAAAACATCAACACTGCTGCTGCCATTGTGAGAGAGGATCGATGAATAACCTTAAGAGCACTTCCTGAAATACTGAACATTTCATTAGGTGCCACATTTCCGTGAAGCAGGCTGGATGCTGCACC
This sequence comes from Mantis religiosa, assembly GCA_030765055.1. Lineage (NCBI taxonomy): Eukaryota > Metazoa > Arthropoda > Insecta > Mantodea > Mantidae > Mantis > Mantis religiosa. The sequence goes on from CM060958.1 coordinate 9,597,003, forward strand.
ACGATAATGCGCGGCCATATATTGCCAATATTGTTGCTGAATTTCTTGCAAAAATCAACTTGAAGTACATCCCTCACCCTCCCTATAGTGCGGATTTAGCCCCATGTGACTTTTTTCTATTCCCTAACTTGAAGAAACGCCTTCATGGGAGACATTATCCATCATCAGAAACAGTGGTGAAGGCTGCGGGGACGATTTTGAAGGATCTCTCAAAAAATGGTTTCCAGAATGTCTTTGAAGACTGGCAGAAACACTGGGACAAGTGCATCGCATTCAGGGGAGACTAGTTTGAGAAGGACCATAAAAATTATGAGGATGAGTAAAGGTACGTTGTCAAAAAAAATTGTGATCATTCTTTATTGAACAGCCCTCGTACTTAGTTTTATTCAATTCCTCTTATGGAATAACATTTTGAAGAAATTCAGTACATGCTAAAAATGTATTTTACTTTTACCAAAAAAAAGTAATTACTTATAAGTTAACATAACATATAAAGTGTCTACTTATAAGCTACATGGTGGAGAAAATTATCCTTCTGAAAATTATTCCTAAAGCAGTAAGTATTATTATTAATATCATTATTATTGTTACCACCACCATCATCATCATTTTATTTCATTTACTTATTCTGAACAAACGTTTTGTGTCCAGTTATCTATTTCTGCTATATGGTTTTCTTCTTATGAATGGTAAAATAGTTCTTACCGGTGAAGTGAAATTTTTGTGACTGCATCTTAGTCTTTACTAACTCGAGAGGACTGACCAGTGTCACTGCCCATGCCCGAGCTGTCGCACCAGCCACTGGTGGTATCCAGTAAGGTTCTTCTTCTTTTTTCTGGTGATGCTTTAAAATAGTTTTGAGATTTTCATAAGTTGTGAAATATATTACTGTACATGGAACAGCTGATGCCAAAGTGAGGCTCAGACCACTCCATAATGCCACAAGACCTTCATAGCGTGAGATTTTCAGGAGAGTGCCCTGCAAAAACAAAATATTATCTCTAAGTTACAGGTTTGCAGATATGCATTTAATTAATTTAAATATGTCTCAGTTTGAAAGGTAGAATCAGAGCTGGAAAATTCAGGATTTGAACTTGCAGTCTTCTGCTCCCACTCTAATTTTTGGTTGTGATTCTGCCTTTCATGAGCTGCGCTATGGTTGAGTGGCTAAACCGCTTGGCTCTCACCAAGGCCAGGGTTCGATCACAGGCGACCTCAAACTGAGATTTGTGGTTTTCTCCATCGGTTCTACCAAATGCTGCCTTCGTAAGATTTTAGGATGCTCACAGATGGACAAAGAAGGCCTCCACACAGTGCTTAACATCGATGCTGCCTATACAGAAGATACAACTGCGGGTAAAGTCCTAACTCCGTCCCACTTCCTTGTGGGACGGAAACTAACAGCCATTCCACATGATGAAGAACTCCTCATGGGAGGAAAATAAAAAAACCCTGATTTGAGAACTTCAAATCAGCAGAGAGCTATTCAAGACTTCTGGAAGTAATGGAAAAGAGAATACTTACTAAATTTAACAAATTACCATGAGGTGAAATGACTGTATTATCAAGGGAGTCACCCAGTTGGAGATGTTGTCCTCCTTCACAAAGATTACAGACCGTTACATGTGTAGAAAAGAGTGCAAATTGAGGAGCTACTTCCAGGAAGAGATGGAAGGAGCAGAACTCTCACTTTTTGTCAACTAGATGGCTCAAGAGTCAGTAGATCTACACAACTGGTCATACCACTAGAGATAGACCAGAGTGAGGAGAATGTCGATGAATCGTAATGGATGCTGTCGGCCCATCTATGATAGAATGAAAAGCACTGGATTTCTTCATGCTGCCATCACAGAGCATAGTAGTTGTGTTATTAATAGTTGGTTATTCTATGGTAGTTGTACACTTGTGAAATAAAGTTTTTTGTTTTTGTTAATTTGGTATCTTGGTGTATTGAGAGAATAAATGATTTACTACCAGAAATCCTCTCATTTTAGTATATTAATAATTCTACATGCAACAGCATTTGTAATTAGAATATTAAAAGCAATCAGGAGTTATGCAAGGGTTAGTTTTATAACTGGCTTTATTATATCACAAAAGATAAAGACTTACCAATACATTCCTCCCTCTTTGCTGTTCAGCCTGTAGGCGAATTTTTACAACATCGAAGGGTGTCACTGGAATTAAAAACATATATTTTTCAGATTATGCTTTTTACCAGGTATTAAAAAAATCAGGAAGGAGTGCTGCAAGGGAACCCAATGAGACCACACCTATTCATTGTGGCGACAAGGCAACAGCAATAGGAGTGTAAACATATCTATGCAGAAGATATTGCTATGATCTTGAGATGAATGGAAAATCTTCAGATTGAAATAAATAGATTAGTGAACTGGGAAGAAAATTATGATCTGATACTCAATAAGGAAAATAACTGTAATGATGTTCAAGAGAGGAGGAAGACACACAAGAGAAGATGATATAAAAATACAAGGTGCACTACTGGAGGTAGAAAGCAGCTTCAAATACTCAGACAAAAACTACAGACTCAAGGAACCACATTTACAGAACACATAAAGCACAAAGCAACGTCAGCAGTAAAAACATATATAATATCAAATACCTAAACAAAGTGTCGCTAAAGATGGCAATGGTTTTGTTCCGAACGAAAATAACACCAATAATAGTATACAGACTTCAACTGATATGGGAACACCTGGCAAAATATAATTCAGAGAACATAGAGAAAGTGAAGACAACATTTATGAAGAAAATTCTCTGTCTATCCAAATACACACTAACAAGGTTAATGTACGAAATGTGCAGAGAAAGAATGTGGATAGAATATCTGCGACTACAAATGCCGCTGTTGACAATACGAGCAACTAGTGAGGGAACACCAGATGAAGGAAATAGAAATTTGGGAAGAGTTCTATATTACAGACACTATGACCAAGGGAGAATGGAAGGAATCAAACTATTAACTGAGGCATTTTGTAATGAGCGCATTAGCACATAGTTTCCATCACCTGATCAGTAAAGAAAAAGGACTCCACAACCAAGCAAAGAATACATGTGCGCATTATGCGGAAAACAATGCACGAGATACCACGTAGAAGTGAGTGAAAAGAGAACAGTCTCCATGAAAAAATTCTGTTGCAATGACAAATAGACAAGTATCTGACACAACAAATGTCAGATGGCCAGAATAAGGACTACACGGAATACACAGTGCATTAAAGTATTACTAATTTAATTTGCATCAGTGCACAATGAGTCCTCATTGGAGTTACTGAAATGAGCATTAGATCTGGCAACATGGGTCAATCATATGTAGGTACTCTCATACATTCATTTCGAAGTAAGATCCACTATGAGAGCAGATAAACAGTTTAAGCTCCCCTCTCTCTCTCTCTTCAGGCCCCACTTGCCTTTTTGTGGTAGGTAGGCAGTACTTGACCACAAGGAAAAAAGAAAGAATAACAAATTAACAGGCTGAGCCAAGTATAACTGTTGAAAATACAAACTAATATCAAACAATATTTTGGAAAAGTTTAACCCATTAAAATTTGAATTTAACATAATTGTGTACCTTAATGAGATCTACATTTGTTGGTCAGTGATATTTGTTTAACCTATTACGATTTTTCAGGTAATGTGGGTAATAAGCAAAAATTAAATATAAAGGTAATTTCAATTACAGCTATGCCGTTCTCTCTTTTTATTTAGAAGGCGTCAAAAGATGCATTTCGGGTCATTTCTTGACCTCCAATGTCGAGGTAAAATATACCTACTACTTTTTCATATCTCCTACAAATGAACTATAAAGTAAAAAGGCCACTGCAAACTGATTTATCAGCCAACTCAGTGCGTAGGCTTCGGCGGCCGGTGTCCATTGTAACTGGGTTTTCCGGGTAGGACCGCGTCTTTGTTGTTCCTCTGGTCGATGTTTCGTCCCAACTATATGGGGCTTCTTCAGGACTTGTTGCTACCTGTTACTACGGAGCTGTCAAGGAAGAAGTCCTGAAGAAGCCCCACATAGTTGGGACGAAACATCGACCAGAGGAACAACAAAGACGCGGTCCTACCCGGAAGACCCAGTTACAATGATTTATCAGTCGCTCCGTTCTCTACAGGTGACGCTTGCTTCCTCACATTGTTATGCGATTCACAACTACAGAGCTACCAATATATTACCAAGAAAAACCGCTCTCCTTATGCGAATTACAACTGGTTAAGAGTTGAGCACCTAAGGAGCAAAGCGTGAGGAATGAATTTCGTGAGTAAAGCAGTTGCAGAACGTCGATAAAATAGTCGTAAGATCTGTGAGTTAAACCTCAATGGAGCAGGATCACGAGGTAAACATCATTATTAAATAACGTTGCAATAAAGTATAATTATTTGTCTCAAACTTATATTTTTTAAGAAAATTTATTAACTTTCCACAGAATATTTAAAAAACGATATGAAGTTTGTGACAAATAATTATATTTTATTGCATTATTTGTTACTTCATTGTTGTTAGCATCTGTTTGTTTAGTTCAAATAACGTGTTATGTATACGAAATTTATTTACAGGTGAAGAAGGCTGGGAAGAAGTTAAGACGTTGGTCTGTCGTTTTCACTCCTTCCTTTAGGTTGACACTCACCTCCGCGCATGCACGATAGTGGCAAGATGGCGTAGATTGACATAACAGCATGGTTTTCCTATGGAATAAAACACTCTAAAAAGGGCGAGCGTTTGGATTACATGCTCTACAAGTTATAGCATCAGCTCTAAACATAAATCCTGAGGTATTCTCATTATTTATATTCACTTTAATGACAATTTGAAGCAAGATAAGATACTTTTTCCTGAATTAAATTACCAAAAAAGTACGCGTAGGATTGTTCGTTGAGTTCAATCTCAGTATTCGAGCTTGTATTAAGATTTGAGTATTCATAATAGTGAAGTCACCAAGCAATGTAGTTAACATAACCTTGCTTAATTTTGAATAAACATTAACTGAACATAACCTGAACTACGTCTGTTCAAATTTACTTACTCAGTAATGATGTCATAACGGATCCTGCGCATGATGTGATCATCTGTTGTGGTACTGTAATGTGAAAAGTTAGTTCCTCGCCAGATTTGGAATTTTCTTCCTCTTCTTCTGACATTATGAACCTAGATAGGTCACACTTCTATCAAGGATAATTTTATTAACAAAATAGAGGTACTTCAGGCATCAAACAAAAGAAACACGAAACAGAAAAGATCTGATACGCTGTTCTCGCATGTTAATCAAAACACATTTTTGTAGAAATGGTTTTAACTCCATAAAAAGAGTGGCATAAACTGGTGTTTTAATGAGATCTTAATTTTTTGCTTTGTAAGATTTTTATGTACGAGGGCTTTTCAGTAAAGAATGGTTATACCTTCTTTACGGTCATAATTTTTCGCACTAAAATTCAGTCGTATTATGCTCTGTTAGCTTAATGTGACACAAACACGCCGTAGTAGTTTCATTGTTGGTACTCCTGGTTTCCGCCTGTGAGAGCCAGGCAAGATCAGACATGTTCAGTATCGCCTACCGCTACAATGGAGCTAACATGCAGTTAAAGTTGATGCTACAGGAAGATTCAGAGTTTCTTTCAAACGTAATCACTGCTAATGTAACTTGGTTACATCATTTTGATCCTGAGGACAAACAGCAAAGCTCAGTGTAGAAATACCCTTCATCATCAACTCCCAAAAAGTAAAAGTGGTTGCTTCTGCTGGGAAAGTTATGGTCATCTCATTCTTTGATATTCATGGAATGGTTTATCAGCATGTTGTACCTGCACACACACCAGTAACTGAACAATATTACAGGGATGTCCTGAAAACATTGCAAGTCCATATCAGGCGCAAAAGACCACATTTCCATGAAGCAGGCTGGATGCTGCAGCACGATAATGCGCGGCTGCATATTGCCAATGTTGTTGCTGAATATCTTGCAAAAATCAAAGTGAAGTGCATTCCTCACCCTCCATATAGTCTGGAATTAGCCACATGTGACTTTTTTCTATTCCCTAACTTGAAGAAACGCCTTCATGGGAGACATTATCCATCATCAGAAGCAGTGGTGAAGGCTGCGGAGGCAATTTTGAAGGACCCCTTAAAAATTGTTTCCAGCATGTCTTTGAAGACTGACAGAAACGCTGGGACAAGTGCATCGCATTCAGGGGAGACTATTTTGAGAAGGACCATCAAAATTATGGGGATGAGTAAAGGTACGTTGTCAAAAAAATGTGATCATTCTTTATTGAACAGCCCTCATATCTCTTACGATTTACTAGCTATGCAAATCATAAAGAATCAAAAGGACTTTAGAAGACTTCCTAAAAATTCATTATACAGAATGTTTCAGAAATACTTTTACAGGCTTCGGGTATGGGTTCCTCACGCCCAAAGAAGGAAAACAGTTCATATGAACATATGTCCCATAATACTTTGTTTTCTCGTTAAGAGGTGTTCAACACATTGGTACACTTGTAACACACAAAATTCGTAATAAATGCAGGCCATGGAATTGGTCCTCCTCTGCCTATCCATCGGTCATAATAGATACCAGTCAGTGCATCTCGAACAATGCGACTAAAATGTGCCAGAGCCCCATCATGCAGAGGCCACATGTTTTTTCTTGTTTGCAGGGGTACATCTTGAGGAAGTAGTTCGGGAAGAGTGTGCTGGATAAAGTCTTTGTAGACAGCACCAGTAAGACGTGCTGGTGAAAAGTATGATGCTACCAGACTTTCAGCTACAATGCCATTCAGACTAAACTGTTGCTAATGTCTAGCCCGAAGTACAGCATGAGGATTATGATCTGACCATATGTGTACGTTGTGGAAATTAGTAATTCCATCTCTCCCAAAAGTTGCCTCGTCTGTAAACAAAACTGACGAGACAAACAATGGATTGGCTGTTTGTGCTACAAACCATCGGCAAAAGTTATCACGTGGCGGATAATCGGCAGGTGAAAGTCCCTGCACACGTTGAATATGATATGGATACAGGAGCTGCTCGTTACGTACCCTCCATACTGTCACACGCGATCTACCAGATGCCACAGACATCTGGATCGTCTTCACACACTTTAACATCTGTTCTTCATGTTGTCATGTACGAACGACTCTTGGTCCTCCTTGATCAATAGTCCCTGGTGCAACGGTTCCTGTCTCAGTAAGGTGACGATAAACAGCGACAGAGGTTGGATGACCCTGTTGTCTTCGGTCTGGAAGTTCCATCTGGTAGAGCCATGCAGCCTCGCGTCCATTATCATTCTCGCGACCATACATAAAAACCATGTCAGCCTGTTCAAAAACGAATATCCAGCCATGGTGGAACCAAACACGTGCAGTTAACTCACTACATTTACACAATTGAAACTTTGAAGACAGACTAATGACAAATGACAAACGTAAACAGGTCTGCATGGCAACACTTCGCCATCTACCGTATATGTATGTATGTATTTATTAACTGCAATTGGGTATTACCCGGTGGCAGAGTTAAGAATACAGATCAAATTACAATACTAGATTTACAACAGTAACACAATAAACAATACAAACATGATATTATTTTAACTTTAGTCACTTAAAACATATCTAATTACTTCTCTATTTACATATTATATACCATTATAATTTTAAAGTTAAACTATAACAATCTAGATTTTTTCTAAATTTCTTCAGCGACAGGGGACAGCCCTGAAAGACTGCTACAGGCAATTCATTCCATTCTTCAATGGTTCTATTAACAAAAGAAAATCTTCCTACGTCGGTTCTGTATCTTCTACCCTTAATTTTATACCTATAATCGTTTCGTCCATAATAATCCGGATTATCTAACCTTACACTAACGTCCACCCATGCCTTTACACCAGCATTAGCTTTGAAAAATGCTACCAACCTAAGTTTTTTACGCCTAATTCTTAATTCCTCCCATTTAGTCTCATCTCCTTTTATAGGCCCAAAATACTTGCCTCTTTTTATGAATTTTATTGCCCTCTTCTGTATTTTTTCTAACGGATCGATTTGGTTAGCTCTATACGGGTCCCAGCCATAACCGACCGCACTAAGGCCTTGTAGGCAATTTCCCTGGACCTAGCGCTCCCCTTTTTCAATATTCTCATTACGAAATGTAATGCCTTCCACGTATTCCTCATTCCTCGCATATGCTACATTAGGTCAAAGCCTTCTATGAGTGCATAGAGAAATGAATTTTTGAGGTTGGACCCCGAAGGTCGTTGAACTCACACTTTCATTGTGACAGGAATAACGCGAAAACCAAGGATTATGGGACATATGTTCATATGAACTTTACCCCTTCTGAGAGAGCGTAGGGTTTCACGGCCGGAGTCAATATAACTGGAAGTTATTTCCGGGCTGTTATGCCGTGGTCTGCTGGATTTGTAGTTACCAGACGTTTCGTCCACAACTGCGGCGGACATCTTCAGTGGCGTGGTCGTAGTCTCCTCGGAGAAGTTAGCGTAGCGTCTGAAGTGTTGACTGTCTGGGCTGCAGTATTTATACTGTTAGTGACCTCCGCTGATTGGACCGGCTGGCGGACGGAGCGAGGGAGTGGGCGGGCTTGGATAGGGATGCTACCTTCTGGTTGGTTCGCTTGGTTTTCTTCTGTTCTGTGTTGTTTCTTATGTTCGATGACAGGGTGCCAGTTGCTGTTGAGCTTCAAAGTTTCTTCTTTCTTATTAAAATTATGTGGATGTTTATAAATTTCAATAGCCTCGCGTTGTAGCCGGGCATGGTAATGTGTTATAGATGAAAGAATGTTGGTGTCCTGGAATTTTATAATGTGTTCGCCCTCAGCTTCAATGGCGTGTTGGGCGACTGCAGACTTTTCAGTTTGTCCCAAGCGGCAGTTTCTTTTGTGTTCGGCGAGTCTGGTGTTGATGCTGCGCTGTGTGGTTCCAATGTAGACCAAACCACAGGAACAGGGAATACGGTATACACCAGATGATGATAGAGGCTCCCGAGGATCTTTAGCCGAGCGTAGTAGATTGTTGAGTTGTTTAGTGGGCTTGAAAACAGTGTTGACGTTGTGTCGCTGCAGTATATGTTGAATACGGTCGGTGACATTATTGAAATATGGCAGGAAAACTGTGCCATTATATTTGGGCCTCTGTGCATTCTGTGAGGCAGGTTTCGGTCTGGCAGGACGGCAAGCTCTTCTGACTTCTTGGATGGAGTAGCCATTGGATAAAAAGGCTTGTTCTAGGTGACGGAGTTCTGTTCTTAATAACTGTGGTTCGCAAATGCGTGAAGCACGATTTACGAGTGTATTTAACATGGCACGTTTTTGTCTGGGGTGATGGTTTGAAGCCTTATTCAGATAGCGGTCCGTATGGGTGGGCTTACGGTAAACAGTGTGCCCAAGGGTGCCGTCTGTTTTCTTGCTGACCAGGACGTCCAGGAAAGCTAGTTGTCCATCTTTCTCTTCTTCCATGGTAAATTGAATGCGGGGGTTGATGCTGTTAAGATGTAGTAGGAAATCTTGCAGGGCTTCTTTTCCGTGTGACCATACGACAAAAGTGTCATCTACATATCGGAGCCAGACAGTCGGTTTTAGTGGAGCCGTGTCTAAGGCATGGGACTCGAAGGACTCCATGAAGAAATTGGCCACAACCGGGCTGAGAGGGCTACCCATAGCAACGCCATCTATCTGTTCGTAGAACGAGTGGTTCCACTGGAAATATGTCGTGGTCAGAACATGACGGAAGAGTGCGATTAAGTCGTCTGAGAAGGTGTGTTGTAACTGTGCGAGTGCTTCTTGCACTGGGACCATGGTGAAGAGAGAGACGACATCGAAGCTGATGAGAAGGTCGTGAGGTTGTAGTGTGATGCTTTGAATTTTCTGGATGAAATGACCGGAATCTTTAATGAAGGAATCTGTTGAGCCGACGTGTGGTTGTAGGAGGCAGGCTAGATGTTTGGCTAAGGCGTAAGTCGGAGATCCAATTCCACTGACAATGGGCCGCAGAGGCACATCCGGTTTGTGGATTTTTGGTAGGCCGTAAAGTCTGGGAGGCTGTGCTTCAGATTTGATGATGCGGCGTTTGTCCTCTGCTGGTAGGGAAGATTTCTTAATAAGGGCATTGGTGTTTCGAACAATGCGAGCTGTGGGATCCCGTTTGATTTGGCGGTATGTGTCCGGTGTAAGAAGATCTGAGATTTTGTTCTCGTAATCACATAGGTTCAAAATGACGGTGGCATTTCCCTTGTCAGCCGAGCAGATAATGATACTTTTGTTGTTATTTAAGTTCTTTAAGGCGGTCCTCTCTTAAGATGTGAGGTTACTGGGTGGAGCCTTGGCATGTTGGAGAATCCTGGCGGACTCCCGGCGAATTTCATTGGCTGTTGCTGCTGGAAGGCCACGTATTCCCGACTCAATGCTGGAAATGATGTCCTCCACTGGTAACGTAGACGGGACTACTGCGTAATTGCCTCCTTTGGCAAGCAAGGAAGTTTCATCTGGTGATAATTGGTGGTTGGATAAATTGATTACTGTGCGGCTAGTATCCGGAGTCGCAGAAGGTTTCTTGTTGGCTGCAAGGCGTTCAAACTTCTTCTTGTGGCGAGAAGTTGTGCTGTTCAAGTTGTGCGTCATGGAGCTGAAAGTTATCCTGTCTATGTTATCCCAATCACACATGTGAAGCGAGTTACTTATTCGTAGATGAAGGGCGAGCAACTGAATGTTGTTAGAAGAGAGTTCCCGTCTGGTCTGGTGAATGCGTTCACGGAGCATGGCTTGTTCAGAGCGGTTGTAGATACGATGGGCAGCGGCAGTTAGAAAAAGGCGCTTCTGTCGGAGGAATCTAGGAATGATTCCAGAGTCACGGCAGCGTAGAAGGAAAGTAAGTGAACACAGAAGAGAGGCATTCTGCTTCCGCAGTCCTTCTAGTCGACGAATCAGACGATACATCTCCTCCCCGTAGAGGCGAGTCATGAGAGAGCGTAGGCTTTCACGGCCGGAGTCAATATAACTGGAAGTTATTTCCGGGCTGTTATGCCGTGGTCTGCTGGATTTGTAGTTACCAGACGTTTCGTCCACAACTGCGACTACGACCACGCCACTGAAGATGTCCGCCGCAGTTGTGGACGAAACGTCTGGTAACTACAAATCCAGCAGACCACGGCATAACAGCCCGGAAATAACTTCCAGTTATATTGACTCCGGCCGTGAAAGCCTACGCTCTCTCATGACTCGCCTCTACGGGGAGGAGATGTATCGTCTGATTCGTCGACTAGAAGGACTGCGGAAGCAGAAAGCCTCTCTTCTGTGTTCACTTACTTTCCTTCTACGCTGCCGTGACTCTGGAATCATTCCTAGATTCCTCCGACAGAAGCGCCTTTTTCTAACTGCCGCTGCCCATCGTATCTACAACCGCTCTGAACAAGCCATGCTCCGTGAACGCATTCACCAGACCAGACGGGAACTCTCTTCTAACAACATTCAGTTGCTCGCCCTTCATCTACGAATAAGTAACTCGCTTCACATGTGTGATTGGGATAACATAGACAGGATAACTTTCAGCTCCATGATGCACAACTTGAACAGCACAACTTCTCGCCACAAGAAGAAGTTTGAACGCCTTGCAGCCAACAAGAAACCTTCTGTGACTCCGGATACTAGCAGCACAGTAATCAATTTATCCAACCACCAATTATCACCAGATGAAACTTCCTTGCTTGCCAAAGGAGGCAATTACGCAGTAGTCCCGTCTACGTTACCAGTGGAGGACATCATTTCCAGCATTGAGTCGGGAATACGTGGCCTTCCAGCAGCAACAGCCAATGAAATTCGCCGGGAGTCCGCCAGGATTCTCCAACATGCCAAGGCTCCACCCAGTAACCTCACATCTCAAGAGAGGACCGCCTTAAAGAACTTAAATAACAACAAAAGTATCATTATCTGCTCGGCTGACAAGGGAAATGCCACCGTCATTTTGAACCTATGTGATTACGAGAACAAAATCTCAGATCTTCTTACACCGGACACATACCGCCAAATCAAACGGGATCCCACAGCTCGCATTGTTCGAAACACCAATGCCCTTATTAAGAAATCTTCCCTACCAGCAGAGGACAAACGCCGCATCATCAAATCTGAAGCACAGCCTCCCAGACTTTACGGCCTACCAAAAATCCACAAACCGGATGTGCCTCTGCGGCCCATTGTCAGTGGAATTGGATCTCCGACTTACGCCTTAGCCAAACATCTAGCCTGCCTCCTACAACCACACGTCGGCTCAACAGATTCCTTCATTAAAGATTCCGGTCATTTCATCCAGAAAATTCAAAGCATCACACTACAACCTCACGACCTTCTCATCAGCTTCGATGTCGTCTCTCTCTTCACCATGGTCCCAGTGCAAGAAGCACTCGCACAGTTACAACACACCTTCTCAGACGACTTAATCGCACTCTTCCGTCATGTTCTGACCACGACATATTTCCAGTGGAACCACTCGTTCTACGAACAGATAGATGGCGTTGCTATGGGTAGCCCTCTCAGCCCGGTTGTGGCCAATTTCTTCATGGAGTCCTTCGAGTCCCATGCCTTAGACACGGCTCCACTAAAACCGACTGTCTGGCTCCGATATGTAGATGACACTTTTGTCGTATGGTCACACGGAAAAGAAGCCCTGCAAGATTTCCTACTACATCTTAACAGCATCAACCCCCGCATTCAATTTACCATGGAAGAAGAGAAAGATGGACAACTAGCTTTCCTGGACGTCCTGGTCAGCAAGAAAACAGACGGCACCCTTGGGCACACTGTTTACCGTAAGCCCACCCATACGGACCGCTATCTGAATAAGGCTTCAAACCATCACCCCAGACAAAAACGTGCCATGTTAAATACACTCGTAAATCGTGCTTCACGCATTTGCGAACCACAGTTATTAAGAACAGAACTCCGTCACCTAGAACAAGCCTTTTTATCCAATGGCTACTCCATCCAAGAAGTCAGAAGAGCTTGCCGTCCTGCCAGACCGAAACCTGCCTCACAGAATGCACAGAGGCCCAAATATAATGGCACAGTTTTCCTGCCATATTTCAATAATGTCACCGACCGTATTCAACATATACTGCAGCGACACAACGTCAACACTGTTTTCAAGCCCACTAAACAACTCAACAATCTACTACGCTCGGCTAAAGATCCTCGGGAGCCTCTATCATCATCTGGTGTATACCGTATTCCCTGTTCCTGTGGTTTGGTCTACATTGGAACCACACAGCGCAGCATCAACACCAGACTCGCCGAACACAAAAGAAACTGCCGCTTGGGACAAACTGAAAAGTCTGCAGTCGCCCAACACGCCATTGAAGCTGAGGGCGAACACATTATAAAATTCCAGAACACCAACATTCTTTCATCTATAACACATTACCATGCCCGGCTACAACGCGAGGCTATTGAAATTTATAAACATCCACATAATTTTAATAAGAAAGAAGAAACTTTGAAGCTCAACAGCAACTGGCACCCTGTCATCGAACATAAGAAACCACACAGAACAGAAGAAAACCAAGCGAACCAACCAGAAGGTAGCATCCCTATCCAAGCCCGCCCACTCCCTCGCTCCGTCCGCCAGCCGGTCCAATCAGCGGAGGTCACTAACAGTATAAATACTGCAGCCCAGACAGTCAACACTTTTCCTCTTTCTCTATTAGGCTTAAGCCCCATACTCACGCACACACGAATACACACATACTCACTCATTAACAACATGGCAGGGAACTCCAAAACACCCACGACTTCACCAAAGACTACCACCAGGACGCTACGTGGCAAATCCACAAAAAAACCGAATACACCTGCTCCTGTGGACACACCAAACACTTCACCAAACACCAAAGAAACCGCACCAACCATTCCCACCTCACCGGTGGCAACCACCTCATCCTCTCCAGTTGCCAGCACCTCTAAGGACAACAAACTAAACGCAGACACACCACACACTGAACCCACAGATACACTTAACACTAAAAGATCTGACCTGGCGCCGGTCATGATCAACAAAGGCCAGGCAACTCACATAAGAAAGATCACACGAGACTTTGACAACCTAAAACCAGTACACACATACACAGTATCCATAGCTAGAAACAGTGGTGATTTTATGGTTAAGTTGCAATGCTTGAGTGACTACAGAAGTTTTGTAGAATACCTCAAGCAAGCCGGCGTACATTTCTACCTATTGCCTCACCCCCAAGATAGGACATCTAGATTCGTACTCAAAGGATTGTACGCCGAAATCACCAGTGACGAGATTAAGGAAGACCTGGCCGTCTTAGGGATAGAGGCGCTGAGAGCTGTCCAAATGCGGAAACGTAATTGGCAGCGCACCCCCCTGCCGATGTTCCTCATAGAGGTGGCAGGGACCCCCGACACTGAAACCAAAATTTTAGGACTCACACACCTAGGACATTTCCGCATAAGGGTAGAAAGGTACCGATCAGACCCCGAACCTAAACAATGCAGAAAATGCCAGAGACTATGGCACCTGCAAAGTGAATGTAGGTCCCCATCCTGGGTATGCGCCAAATGCACAGGACCACACCCATCAGGAACGTGCTCCGTTCCGCCCGCGGAACGGCTCTGCGTGTTATGCGGCCAGAAGGGCCACGGTGCAACTTGGCGCGGTTGCACTGTATATCGCGCAGAGTGCACTAAAAGTATGCCTAAAGTCCGCGCGCAGCCACAGGGACCCCCCTCGTTGCCACCTAAAACTTATGCTAAGGCTGCCGCTAGGACAGAAAACGCAGGGTGGCTCATTAGGGATACTAGAGGTCGACAGCGACCAGCCCCTTTAGCCGAGCCCCCTGCAGCTGTGGCTCCCCGGCCTGCCACCGAGGAGGGCCCAGCAGGTCATGAGCGACGCCCCAATCCTCCAAGCACACACACACACAAAGTCCAACAGACCAGGGCCAGAGGGCTTCACCCTCCTGCCACAAAGTCGCTCCCCCCGCGGTAAGGGACACAAAGGCAATGAAGCAGCATTGGCAAAACTGCTGAACGTCCTGGGACTGCCCAGAGACTCCGTTCCCAAGAATTATGTTGAGGAACACATAGCAATGTTCGGGGCTTGTTTAGAACAGGGTACTGACACCACACTCACACTACACTGGCTACTAGAACTTCTGAATGACCTACACAGCTACAGCCATGGCTGAAACAGACACATTACGAACAATACACTGGAACTGCCAGGGAATACGCCGTAAACGTAAAGATTTAGCAGACTTTTTACAAGCCAACTCAATACAAGTAGCCCTATTAAACGAAACCCATTTAGGGGACGTAGATAAATTCTCAATACCAAACTATGCTATTTTCAGAACCGATCGTAATCGTAGGGGAGGGGGGACAGCAATAGCAATACAAACTAGCATCAGACACTATCAAGTACATGTACCCCCATTAAACCGCCTAGAAGCGACTGCAGTAAAGATTAGCACCTTCAGTACAGAGATCATATTAGTAGCTATATACAACCCACCAGGTGACATCGACACCGAAGATGTCCAAAAAATTATGCAGCTAGGACCAAGAGTAATAGCGGCAGGGGACTACAACTGTAAGCACTATTTGTGGCACAGTACAAACCCCAATCCTCAAGGGACTAAACTACTAAATTATATCAACAACACTAACTTTCTTATTATGGGGCCCGATGAGCCCACCCACATACCTCATGTTAACAATCACGCCCCAGACGTATTAGACTTAGCCATATTAAACAATATACCCTTTAACATCGAATGCACAGTACTGCAAGAACTGACATCTGATCACTTGCCAGTACTCCTTGAGGTCACACTTCCCTTGAAGTTTAAGAAAGAAATCCCAAAACTGAATTATAATTTAGTCAATTGGGAAGACTTCAATAACGTTTTAGAAAGATACTTACCGGAAAACGAAATTACTTCACCACAGCAACACGACGAAGCTGTATCCAAACTCGAATTGGCAATTAAGGTAGCGACCACAACGTGTGTCCCACAAAAATTTACACCCTCAGTAAACGCCCAATATCCGTTAGACATAAAAATCTTACATCAAAATAGGAACAGACTAAGACGAAAATGGCAACGATCGCGAAATCCTTTACATAGACAAGACTACCTTGATGCCAGAGAGGCCGTAATGGCCCGAACTAGGGAATTTGTATCAAATCAGTGGAATCAAACTCTCGCGAGCTTAAATCCGAACTCTAACTCTGTTTGGCGTATAGCTAAGTGCCTAACCAGAGCAAAAACAAACATACCACCACTCATACATGACAACACTGTCGCAGAAACTCCCCAGGCCAAAGCTGAGGTATTTGCTGCCACACTTGAGAAGGTCTTCACACCAAACCCGGCTGAGGGTCCAGTGAATCTGCAAGAGATTCAAAGCATAGAACAGGAAATACACGACACAGACTACACTGTCACACACAACAAAATGCGAAAGACTAATCCGGGAGAAATCGGCTGGATTATCAGGCACCTGAAAAACAGAAAGGCCCCGGGGCCCGATAAAATACCCAACATCGTTTTAAAAAATCTCCCACGTAGAGCTTTGCAGCTTCTAGCAAAGATTTTCAATTATACTCTAGACAGCGGCAGGTTCCCACCACAATGGAAGGTAGCAAACATAGTAATGATTGCAAAACCACATAAAAACTTATCTAACGCCTCCAGCTATAGGCCAATTAGCCTACTGAACGCCTTTGGTAAAGTACTGGAGAAAATAATTCTAAAGAGAATAAATTCCCATATTATAAAACACAATATTCTCATTTCTGAACAATTTGGCTTCAGATCCCAGCATTCTACAACACAGCAGCTTCTCCGCCTTACGGAAACCATATCCAAAGGTTACAATACTAACAAATCGACTGGCGCCATCTTCTTAGATATTGAACGCGCCTTTGATAAAGTATGGCATGCGGGCCTACTTTACAAGCTCAAATCATACAATTTCTCTGATTCGACACTTGCCCTCATTAAAGATTATATAAGCGAGCGTCGGTTCCGAGTAACTGTGGAGGATGCTTCCTCCTCTCTAAAGCCTATTAAGGCAGGAGTCCCACAAGGAAGTTTGCTAGGACCGACCCTCTTTAATTTGTACGTTAACGATATGCCAGAACTTACTCGCACTGAAAAATACATATACGCCGACGACACGGCACTGGTAACTCAGTCCACTCAACCGCGGATAATACACCTGCGGCTACAGAATGCCCTGAATGATCTTGAACCATGGTTTCGAAAATGGAGAATAACAGTAAACTCCAGAAAGTGCCAATCAATTATTTTCACAAAAAGAATCCAACATAGACATCCCAGGCACAGACAGCCACCTCTCGTGTATCATGGCGAAAGAATCGAATGGAAAGACCAAATTACCTACTTAGGGGTCACCATGGATCAAGGTCTCACATGGAAAAAACACATTCAAAATATCAGGGCCAAAGCAAATGGACAATTGAACAGACTCTACCCTTTGATTAATTTAAATAACCAACTGCAACTCAATATGGGTCTTACGCTATACAAAACACTAATCAGGCCAATATTGACGTACGCAGCCCCTGTCTGGGGATACGCTGCGAAAACGCATATAAACAGACTGCAGACACTGCAAAACAGAATAATACGAATTATTGCAAAGGTTCCTATAGTAGCTCCAGCCTATTGGCTGCACGAAGAACTGAAGCTCCACTCGATCGAACAATTTATTAAACTACTCAGTTATAACCTATATGACAGAAAGGCAAAAAACAAAAACCCTCTAATTCGCGACTTAGGCGCATACGGTACACAACACGACGTACACAAAAGACCGCTCTCATTGTTTGACAGAACTCTTGGCCTGGGGGAACCAGAAATAAACATTCAAGATTACCTGAACAACTTAGTACCACCTTAATCGGAAGCCATGGCTTAGCAAAAACACTACTGACAGACCAGTGGCCCTGGAAGTCCCTGCTAAGGGTCGTTCTGGGGACCAGTGAAAATGACCAAAGCATCCCACATGGACATGAGAAGACTACTCAATTGTATATGTATAAACAAAACAATAATCTAGCAAGATTAGCTCACATGACGTGGACCATACTCAATCTTGAGCATATGTCCAAAATATTTGGTTGTTATTTAGTTAACTTACATTAAATATATCCATTTTCACATTGAATGCATGTAAACCAATACCTAACAAATTGACGCCAGACTCAGCGCCGCTCTGGGCCTGATATCTTAAAAAACTTATTATTAAGCACTAACAATTAATGACACCGTCCTTATGTTTCAGGACCTCACAGATATCTTGTAAGACGATGCCTCCGTCCCGAGGCACAACAATACTACGTAAACCAATTCCACATCTGAATTCCCAAGGGCGCAAGTAGGACCTTGGTCATGCTTGTGTCCTGGCGCCATCCTCACCCGGCCTAGGCTTTGCCTGGCCGTAATATCCTCTCCCAGAATCCGCAGGTGCAATAGCGGTACTGCTGCACTTCCTCTCCCGAATTCTCACCGGTGGAGGTTTTTTAGTGGGTAGGGCTGACGGATCTTCTCCGTCAGAGGAGTCCCACACTCCGATCCCGGGACTAGTGCGTAAATGCATTTTTCCTCCACTCGAAAAAAAAAAAAAAAAAAAAAAAGTCAACACTTCAGACGCTACGCTAACTTCTCCGAGGAGACTACGACCACGCCACTGAAGATGTCCGCCGCAGTTGTGGACGAAACGTCTGGTAACTACAAATCCAGCAGACCACGGCATGACAGCCCGGAAATAACTTCCAGTTATATTTACCCCTTCGGTTGGTGTGAGGAACCCATACCTGAAGTTTGTAAAACTATTTCTGAAACATTCTGTATACTATGAGAGAAGACACAAAAGTTGACCTCAATACTACAATGTTTCTTTATGTCTCTTTAGCACGCATCCTTTGTGCTGCTAGTGGTCTTTCTGACATACACAGAGGTGCACTTCTTAAGTGCAACTACATTTCCTTTTCTCACACAACTACGT
Source organism: Mantis religiosa (assembly GCA_030765055.1). NCBI lineage: Eukaryota > Metazoa > Arthropoda > Insecta > Mantodea > Mantidae > Mantis > Mantis religiosa. The sequence continues at coordinate 9,616,081 of CM060958.1, forward strand.
TATTCATACAAAAACTGCACCGCTGCCGGTTCTATGTTGTATGTACTATCGACTCTTCACTAACACTACTACTCATTCGCATTGGCTCTGTATACCTATAGAGCGCAGGAAATGCTTCTGGAACTGGAAGACTCTCGAATTTCAATCCCGAACGTTCTTTTGCGCAGTAATAATACGAGTCACATACTGACGTCAGTTGTCATTGAGCGCGTCTTAATTTCTGACGCCAGTATAACAATACATAGAAATCATCTGTCATAAAATGTCATAAACATATAGCATTTTAATCAAAACCGTTAGATTCCCGGGGGCCTACTGCGATAGGTACGGGATTTGATGATCTCAAGCCGATCAACATTTCACCCCCTTCGCCTCCATCAACTATGTCACCTCCAAGTATTGTCTCGTTACCTTCTTGTTTGAGGCGGTCCTTGCCCGTTAAGTACCTTGTTGAGCCCTCCCGGAACTCAACACCTCATATGAGAAGATATGTGATGGGTGAGGATTACGGATGGGAGGTTTCCAACAGGTCGGGGGTTTTCTCAGGGTAGATCTGCATGAATTCTCTCTTTTGAATTTCAGGGAGTGGGTGCGTCCGGACAGGGTATGGGTACTATCACATAAAAGACACCACGACCGTTGAATGTCAAGTTTATTGTTACAAGTAGTCCTCTCCACTCGTCACTGTTGTCTTGACGTTATTCGCACGTTCGGCTTGCGATTTGAGATTCGTCCGTTGTTGTGCGCATGACACGACGAGTGTTGTATGTGGCAGTGTACGCGTTGTTTCTGAACGTCGAGAGCATTACTTCGCGCAACATAGTATTTCCGGAGTATTATACAACAACGGAGTTTGGTGAAACATTAATGATGTTGTAACGTGTGCAGTTTTTCTCACTCGCTAACACAGGGTGTTCGATGTCCACCTAGTGTGTGTCATTCCGTCCATTCGTGAACACGGACTTTGATGAACCTTTCGTACTCATTGCCCCCTTCACTCGCCGAAACAGAGTGTTTTTCCTAGCAAACATCAAAATTCGCCATTGCACAAATTTCCCCTTCCTTCCGCCGAACTTTGGACACTTTAGAGGTCATGTGACCTGTTACTTGTTCCTTATAGGTTGTGTTTCCTCCCTACTCTTAAATTTAATAGCAATTTATAGTGTCTAAGGCATGAATTCCACGCAACTTTCACCTTCCCACCGTTCAACTAATTAATGCGTAAGCATGTTTGAAAATGTGTATCTTAAATCCCAGTGTCTATTCTCTCATCACGTACCATGTGCAGGCCAAGACATGGTCTGGCGCCGAGGGTCTAGCCTGAACAATGGCACCTTTGTCGGCTAGGAACACAAAGAAAATACCTGTGAGGGAAAGTGTCCATTCACTTCGCTATATTGACACTTGGGTTCTCGTGCTTTCAATAATATATATATATATATATATATATATATATATATATATATATATATATATATATATATATCGGCCGTGCCTGTTTAGTTTCTGCACTTGTATATCTAATCATTATCCTCTAAATTTGTTATAACTTTGTTTAATTCATATTGTGGCATCTATCCGCCCTTAATTATGCATTTAATAAGACTTTCGGTGTTATTATGACAATGTTATGCCTAACAGGGACGGTATCATGTTCTATATTTCTTATGACTACTAGTTTGTAATAAGTTACTAAATTTATTAATTCCTGTCTCACCATCAAGAATCTATTTCTATCTTACTGGTTCTCTTCCACGGTTTCAGCGCGGCGTCCTACATATGTGCTCTCCGGAGTTCTCAGCTCCGAAGGTTGAGCGGACCCTTTGAACTGCTCCAATGCGTAACCTTAGGTGCGGAGCCTGTATACACCCGCGTAGCTCCTTCCAGCAATCAAGAGCGAATCACTCAGATTCACCTAAGTGGGGTATTTTACACCTAGCCACTCAGTGTGGCTTTAGCTGGGCAGTTTAAAAGATTTATTATCTTTCTCAAGCTTTAGTTTGTTGTCATAGGTTACTCTAGCGTTCCTGGCTGTGACAGCGTGTATGGCCAACTGTCCACGCGAAGACCACGCCCAGTAATGTCTCTACCCTGCCGTCCACTTGAAGATAGTCGGTGGCAGACAGCCAACAATCAGATAGGATAGCAATCTGGGTGGATTTATGTGTTACCCGGTTCATTTCTGCTCCTCGGAGTGGCTGGGAGTATAAGCTCTGTTCACGCAAGATTGCCCATTGCTCCCCTGGGCAGTATGTAACTTTTCCTCCTACGAGGTGCTTTATGGTCGTAGTAACCTACGGTATTCACCGGCTGATTCGAGTGGATTGCGATCTTATTATGGATGATACGAGATCTCACTATTACCATGTTCACAATGTCCGGAGTGATCATGTATGATGAGAGATGGGAATCTGCGTCCAGTTTCATAGACCATCCTCAACACACTCTTCTACGGGTCTGTAGTCTGCGAATGGTGGTTGGTGCCGTCGATTCTCAGATTTCATATCCGTACAGGATAAGAGGGGAGATGTTCGCCCGATGAAGGACAACTTCAGGTATATGGGCATTTTTATTTGAAAATGGGATACACCTGCCTAGGTGTGGCAAGTCCGAGTCTGGCCTTGGCACTGATGTGAGGAATGGTGTCAGCCCACGATCAAGAGGGGCACCAAGGTATTTGACAGAGGTAACCTTGGAGATTTAGCGTATGATACATCACGTGTCCTTCAGACCGCCAACGCCTCTGCTGCTGCTGCTGCTGGCTGATTATAAGGAGTTGGATCTCTTAGTGGCGCCTCTGTATCTCCTCATAAAGGTATTGCACTCCACGAAGTCATTTAATGTTGGCAGTCTTCTGCTGTTTCAAAGTGAGTCTCTAGATGATCTACAAACACTATGAAGGCGCGACTTGTGTTAACTCCTCGGCGGCCGTGTGCCGTTGGGCTAGTATCACAAGTCGCACGTGTTATGGCTGATCTCCCCAGGGGCCTACTGCGGTAGGGTTGAGTGCCCTTATATACACATCATCATCATCATCATCATAGCTGACGGAACCACGTAATCAGTTACAAATATATTCAACGTGTGCAGTAATAAGTATTGTCACCGAGGCATTGTTGTGCGGCGGACCGCGGCTGGCGCGAGTGCTAGGAGCTGGACGCTTGCCGAGAGAAACAGAAAGAGACAGGGATAGTTCTATCTTTATCTCGCTGCGCCGCGAAAGGCCTAGAAAAGGCGGCTTTCTGGAACAATGTTTGAAGCGGCAGTGTGAGAGTTGCGAGTCATTTGCTAGTGAGCTGTTAATTGTGTGTGCAGCTATTTGAAGTGTACCGCAAGTGATTTCTTTCATTTGTTTAGTGTGGTGATGCAACGAGAAACCTTCAAGACTTCGTTTGTGTATGTTACGCCATTCTGCTGCTGTCAGGGTTGTACAAAGCGTGTTTTCACTTGTAATAAAGAGCATTTTAAATCTCTGCAAACAAGACTCAATTCTACGAACCCACAAAGTCACAGTATAAAACATCCCACCTCTGTAGCGTGGTAGTAGCGCGTCTGCCTCACGTTCAAGAGGTCCCGAGTTAGAATCTCGATAAAGTTGAGTTATCTGGATAAGATTTTTCTGGGTGAGTGAGTGTGAGTGTGAGGGTTTTAGGGCCCGTGTTTTCCTTTATCTTGAAAGATGAATGTCGGGTAACTATTATCTCTATAAACCCTGCACTCATTTGAGCATTTCATTCATCGTCCGATATGACAACGTTGGAGGACGTAAAGAAAAGGTATAAAACATTAGAATGTCTAATATAGTTAATACGCATACATGCAAACACCAATATTACCTAGATTCAATGCAGAAAACTCAGCGTTCACCACTGTAAGTATATTAATAAGTGAATATATGTTTAAATGAATATGTTCATAATGAATATTTATTGTTATCAATCTTTATTATTGTTGTTATTCTAAGAAGGCTCTTGCGACCTTCACTACCTCCACTGTTTTGATGACGTAAGCTGTTCCAATAACGGTGCTACTTTTATTTTTTCACGGGAGTTTTGGGTGAGGAGGATCCAAGTTGCTGAAGCTGATTAACTTCAGCTGCAGGTGATATTAAGGGACGATTATACTTTTCTATTAACTCACAACGTCAAATACGCTGAGTAAACAGAAGGAAAGGCACATTTGGCTGCATTACAGTACTTCACACTCTGGTTCACAATTCGTTTGCTAATGGAGGCGATGGTCAGGAATATTGGGTAAGGCAGAGGAAGACAGCTTCGAGAGTTGTGACGTATTTCAGCCGGAAGCAAGGCCTGCAGTGCGTGTGACGTCAGGAAAGAGTCGTGTAGTACCAAGTTGCCTATATACATGGCGCTGTGAGTACAGAATCTGAGGGTTTGTCAGGTGTAGCACACTTGATGACAACAATGTAGCTGCCTCGTACCAAATGGAACTGTTAAATTTACAATGTGACGATTTATTGAACAATTTTTTTTTCTTTTATGGAATTATGTAAGTCAAAACCCCGAAGTACCTTGTCGTATCACAATCTAACACGCAGCCTTCGATTACAAATTTCCCAGACATTATACGTCCTGACATTGATAAACTAGTTAAAGAAGAACGAAACAGAAAGGGTCGGAAAATGTCCACGTAATTTTGTTCTGAATGGGTCTCCTCTAATTTGCAGAAAAAATTACTTTGTTTTATTTTATTTACTTTATAATATGACTGACCTTCAGATAAACTACGAGTTGAAGTTTTATATATTTTCTCATAGCACAGAGCCCAAATGTAGAAATTGTGTATAAACTATGACCAATTGTATAACTAAAGCAGTCAGCATTAATATTACAACACTCAAGATGTAAGTTGTACATATTATTAATACCCGATACATTTCCTGTCTTTCCTACGCTGTCGGAACCCCAACACATCTAACTATGATTTCCAGAAATCAGTGCGGTGACGTCACACAATAACCTGGCTTTCGTTCGGGGGCATATTTGGCGGTTAGAGCTGGCGGAGCTGACGTCACACAGGCACTATCTTTCTTCCCCTGGGGTAAGGCCTTCAGGTTTGAAAAAGGAAAGTACTGTGTCAGACCACTCTTCCACTTTCTAACTATCCCTTTTATTGCAACTGTTTCATTTATTTGCTGCATATACGCCAGTGGATAACTGTGGCGATATATTCTATGACTTATTTAATTTTAAAGGAAACAGAGTTGCTGAGCGCTGATCCTTTTGGGCAACCGTTCACGGCGTTTACATATTTGCGGCTTTCTACTATTAATTTTATAGTTTCCCCTACTGCTGGTTATTGGTTACCTTTTACTCATCTACCTTGCATCACTTTCTCGGCATTTACCATTTTTCTGTGTTTTTCTGCCTTTGTAAAACTTCTTATTACTATCACTTCACCTGAACTAATTTTTCTTACCTGCCTTCTTTTGATGTTTCTCTCTTGTACATCTCGTCTTTTCGTATTATTTTACATTAGCCCTTATTCCTCTAAACAACCCATCAAAGCATCCTTCATGTACTTTCTTCTTCATCCTATTTGGCTTAAGGGGAGAAGATGCCTTAAAATGGTAAAATATCATGTTTTTGTTTATTTTTATTGTTTGAAGTGTGTCTTATATCAATATAAATTTGTTTTGCACCAGAAACCTATTTAAAGGACCTAAAATTGGGTTTAAATTACATGCTGCAGAGTAGGTCACGCCCCCTTTTCACTATCTGATTCCTCTTATAGCTTTCTCCAATATTTTATGTTTAGGGATACTTTCTTCTGCATTTTACACTTTCAGCTATTGAAACAGCTGCTTGTCCTTGCTCTTTCACTTGTTTTTTCTTGGGGGCATCGTATTGTTCTAAATGTGTGTTTTGTTATTGCATAAGGAAAATGGCTAGATCTTCTGCTAAAGTGTTCAGGTCTGTAGGGCTTGGTAGGAAGAAAAAGACGAATATAAATAATGAAAACTGTGAAAATAACTCAGGACTTGAAAACTGTACAGCACCTAGTGATGATCAAATTGTTAGGTTAGGGGATTCAACGCCACATGATTGTGTTGTTCCAAACAAAAGTACTTCTAGCTCTAAATTGTTTTAAACAAATGGACCAATATCGTGTTACCAAGGCTGACATGGAGGCAGAAGGCATCTATAAAAGTGCTAGACAGAAGAGAAGGAACAACAAGAGGAGTAGAGAAGATCACGACAGTACTGAGTATGACTTTGAGTACTGTAACACTTTAAACTCATTTTCCTGTAACTTTTGATTTTGTGAGCCTTATGTACCTGTTCTTTAAAACTACTTATCCTAGAACAATGAAATTTTCACAGACTGTTTCCCTGACACATATTTATAAACTGACATTTTTTCAACAATTAGATGTTATTATCAAGGAAACTGATCATTTTTTTCTTTTTAAGTGTACCAAAGATATATTATTATTAAAAAAGCTATTACACTTTTAATGCTATATACTTACAAAAATGTTGTTTTATTGCCCAATAGTATATGTGATAAAATGTCATTGCTGTATTATTCATAGTTGTTCAGAAAAGGTACATTGAGAATGTCAAATTTAACATGGCGGAGATTAAAGGTACGTTCTCCCATTAATAGGTTAACTTCTTACTCGTTTTGAATTAGATGCACAGATCCCACAGCCTTCTCACTATTATTTGATGCATGCCAGAAGGATGGAAAATGGCGGAGGGAAGATCAGATGGCAGTGGAGAGAATAGACAGATGCGGTCAGACAACCAAATTAACATTTTCAGTGAAAAGTGAAGAAATTTAAGTAGTTAGAATAAAATTTTAGATAAAAAGAATTTGTAATATACAGAAAGGATTTATGGTTTTTGTCTTAATTGTAACATTGTATAATTTTAAGTTTACTTTTCATATATAACTGTATAGGTAAAGGCACATAAATCAAATAAAATTTTTTTTCTTTAATTAATGCCTAAAATAGTAATAAGCAGAATATATTATTTTATATGATCATAAAAATGTATATAAAAAGAAATTATATGAATAAAATAATTTGTTCATTTTTGAAATATAATAAAAATAAAGACTAAATAAATATTAATAAAAACAATTTTTTGAATAATTTAATGAATTGTTTGTGTAAAACTTAAGAGTATTTAAATAAACTTATTTGAATAATATTTATAAAAGAAAAAATGCTGATTACCAGTATTTTAAATGTAAAATAAAAAATAAAAGAAATTGTTAGAATAGCTGGAAAATATCTCCAGTTGTTGTATCGCTGGACACCAGTGATGTAGTTTTTCTTTTAATTATATATTATTCTGTTGTCTTGAGTTAGTAATTAAGTAAGTAGGTAAAGATGTTTTGTAGAATTTTGGTATTTAATGTGTGTTAGATTTTGTTAGGATATAGTTAAATATTTTTCTCTTGTTTTTTGGTTTTAATGTTTAGAAATAGTTATTTTTGTTTATTTAGTTAAGAAATTGAGCTGTCTTTTTTACAGTTTTAGATGTTTTGCTGGATACCAGTATAGAATTTAACATTATTTTAGTTTTTCTGAGTAGATAGATTTTCTTAGATATTAGATATTTTTTGTTTTCTTACTGTTTTTTTCTTTTTTTCCCTTTCTTTCTCTAACTCCTTTGTGCTGTTAAGCGTGGAGTACAAGCCTCTTCTACCCATTTTCTCCATTTTTCTCGGTCCATTATCATTCTCTTCATTTCTGTCATGGTTTTCCCTCTATCCTTCCCCAACTTTTCAATGTAATCCTGATACATCATGTGTGGCCTTCCCCTAATTCTTTTACCTTCTGGTCTTGCTTCTAAATATTGTTTGGGTTTTCTTTCTTCTGACATGCGGAGTACATGTCCATACAATTTAAGTTTTCTTTTTTCCAATATTTCTTTAACGGAGTGTGTACCCAACACTTCCCTTATTGTTACATTTCTAATCATATCTCTTCTTGTCTTCCCCACAGCTCGTCTTAAATATCTCACTTCCATAGCTGTTATTTTGCTTTCTTGTTTCTGTAGGAGAGTCCAGCTCTCTGCTCCATATAATAGAATTGGTAGTATTATTGTTTTAAATACTATAATTTTTGTATCTTTTGTTATTTCCTTTTTTTCCCACAATAGTATTATTAATCTGATAGTAGACAGAATTGGCCTTTCTTATTCTGTTTAAAATTTCCTGCTCTATTTTGTCATCCTTATTATCCATTATTATCTTTCAGTTTTTTTTGTAATTAATCTGAAACAATTATGCATATTATATATTCATGTGTATTATCTGTATTTTGGAAATAAATAGAAAATTTTGAATATATGCCCCGGTATAGTTTACAAGGTGCCGGGGTGGTCTATTCAGATTTTATTTGATTTATTTTATTTTTTTATTATTTGGTTCATTTCCATAGGGGAGGGAATCCGTCTCCATCAGCTGCCGTGGTGCGGACGCTGAGGACCCTTAACACTCGTGGTACCTCTGACGTTACTAGAGAAACCTCGGGCCGAACTGGCGAGCCCATCCCTGAATGGGAGTTGTTCGGATTGTGTTGGACTGGAGGGGGCAGTGGTTCCCGAGGATCTACCCAGGTAGATAACCTCGAGTTTATATATACATTATTTGATGCATTCATAATGTCCATACCATAAATACACAAACTTGCCGTCACCAGATTCAAGGTATTACTAAATTTACCACAGTTTTCTGGATACCATTAATAATTTACTAATTTGGTACTACCTCAGATTCCCTTGCCTTCTTTACTAACAAAACCCGTAATATCATATCACAGTATCAACAATGAGAAATGGGAGCTATCACTAACAACATTCATAACCTTAAAGTTACAGATGTTCACATATTTACTGTGATAATATGTCTAAATCAAAGAGTCCCTATATCAGTATTGACATTATTGTGATAGGAGACTTAAGGAAAAAGGATAAACAGAGTTCACAAGAAGTTTAAAACATCGTGTTAAACAATATTGTAGTTTAATGAAACACGAGGAACATATGACATTTATAGAAAGGAACAATAGTGAATTGGACCTTCAACCTCCTCTGCCCTAAACTATAGAGTAGAACGCTTCGAGCATCTGAGTCATACGAGCAGATGTTGCTCTAAAATATGTAGAGCTTTGACATGCTTGTTTCATAGCTTTTATAAACAAAATGCACACTGACCTCAATATACCCTTTTTTTTTTTTGAGAAACTTTCTTTTAAGCGACGCGAGAATGTTTTCTAAGTCCAAAGGTGCACGTATACGCATGCGCAAGCAGACAACCAGCCGGTTCTCAGCCAGCATGAGAAAGAGATGTAAAACTTGTAGCCAACATCTGCAAAATTGTCCCAGACATTGGTGACGCAGTCCGTGTGCAGTCTAAGTTATCGCCCGGTCAAATTTTGTTACTCATGCACTGCTTTGCACATAAACAATCCTAGGACACGACTATAATGAAGTGCTCCGTAGGAAATACATGTATGAGCTCACGGACTGTATCGGACTGGTTCGGGTACTGCCACGAAGTGTGCATGTCAAATGATACCAAGTATACTACAAGGCGGAAATTGGCGGTCCCGGTCACGTCGTTCAAATCGACGAGTGCAAAGTAACACGACGCAAGTTTCATCGTGGGTGCGTCGTAGAGGGCAACTGGATCCTGGGGATCGACATGGGAACGAATGAGGTGCGGATGACGATATGCCCCAACAACAGGAGGGGTGCAAATACGCTCTACAGTCTAATTGCAGGGCATGTATGGGTTGATGGCTGCAGAGTTTGCTGCGGACCTAGGAGTGAATCACTCAGTGCACTTTGTTCACCCAGTGACAAATGTTCACACAAACAACACAGAGTCACGCTGGCGAAGACTACAATTAGGTGCAATTTAGGTACTACTTTGTGTAAGCCTGCTATATAGTGTAATTTAGGGACAAGTAAGACTGTGGCAGCATTGCGTTCAGTGAAAAAACAAGGATAGTTGGCTGTACTGAATTCTTCAATATGGCTACATTACGTAGTAAGTAAATAAACAAACAATAACGTTAAAAGAACGCCCTCCAGAGGTTAAAAGTAAAGAAATTATATTAAAAACCATGGTTTTATATAAAAGCATCAAAAAGTGTGAAGAACTTAGAAAAAGATCGCCGCGTCGCATATTAGAAATAAGAGCCTATTTTTTCCTTTTAATATTGTGCAACCCTGACCTACCTTTTGTTAAAGTAGGCTGTATTTGCGTTCAGATAATTATCATGTCTGTTTACAGAGAACCGCAAGGTCGTAAGCGTTTTCAGCTTCTCTTGAAAGCCATCCTTGGTGGACCCTCATCAGTAGCCTATTCTCCATGAAGCAATAAATGCACTACATGCACTGGACATTCATAAAATAACACTTTTGAGGCTAGGAAATTTAACTGAGAGTTTTAGAACACATAAGCTGGTTACAGTTGAATTCCAGCCCTTAATGTTTTGGAGTGCTAAACGAGATTTCCTTGGATTGCTTGGTTTTAAGGTACAGCGGTTTGGTGACTGCAATTTCAGCCTTTGAAAGCAGCAGTTCCAAAGTAATGAAATTGCTGTCTTTCTGAAGCATGTAAACCGAAGAACCTAGCTACGGTTCACTGAAGATGCTGAGCCAAAATGGAAGCAAACGTTGCAACCTCCAAAACCCACACACTCTCTCTCTTCTCTATCAGAGTTGACAAAGTGAGAAAGTAGTCTCGTTGATGTTATGATCGTGGTTCAAATCTGAGCCAGAAGTCACGTTTTGTGACGATTACTCCAGGAAGGTCTGGTTCCATAGTGGGCAGCTCTCCAGGCTTTGCAGGTAACATAGTGAAGTTCTGTAGCAGGGCTGCCAATGTCAGGAACATGTTATGACGTGCGAATGTTTCACCAGCGCAGAGTCGTTTACCTTAAAACAAATGAAAATTGACCAGTCATCTTAATAAATATATCGTTTGCAAAATTTGCATTCACATACCATCTGAATATTTTCTAAGTTGGTGATATTAAAGAGAAAGTAAGTAAGAAAGTAAGTCTTGAATTTTAATTGGATTCCTTAGTTTTGCAGTAATTTCAAGAAGTATTACAGTGCATTAAATAGTGCATCAAGAAAACAAGAAGAATCTGTGTTAATAGTAAAGTCTCTCCTCTTTTTAGAAAAGAAAAATGATTGCTAATTAGTCAAACTGCTACTTCCAGACATATTTGAAATTAGAGTTTTAAAATCTGAATTTTTAAGTTACTTTATCTACCTCTTATTGTTTATTTTGATATTGCAACTACAAATTCTTCTTACGACATTTATACCTAAATTACATGTTATACATTAATGTTAAACTGACCTGCCCCGAAAGGGAAACTGACGTCCTTCTTTAGCAGCTGACCGCTACTATCCAGAAACCTTTCTGGCCTGAAGACTTCTGGATCTCCCCACAAATCAGGATCCATGTGATAGGCCCACAAATTTACCAACAAAAATGCATCCTACAAAGGCAAAAAAGTATCAGATATGCGCTTTTATCAAAACAATGGCGATAACAATTTATATAATATAGGTTAGGTTGACTCTATTCCACTCACGGGGCTATTCCGCTCACGGGGCTATTCCGCTCACGGGGCTATTCCGCCCGAAATAAGCAAATTGGTTTACTGACCAACAATCATGGGTAGCAATGACTTGCCTGCCAGTTCATTGTCAAGTTTGATGTTTTTGCGACGGTTCTATGAATTTACTTGAGTCTGTAGGCTGCTGTTTTAATAGTATTAACAGAAGAAGATTACAAGGTAAGTAACTTATGTTGCTTTTTTGCCTTGAATAAGAGATACCGTTTGTAACTTAGGGTCTAGTATTTGCAGAATGAGAGATTTTTGATTGAAAATCAGTGTCAGTATAGGTTATAGTTTGGGTTACGTCCATGAGTAGCAGATGGCGCGTTTCTTTTGTCATAGCTCTCACATGGTGAGCAGTTCATAAGTTCAACATTTGGGACTATCCCGCCCAAGCAAAGAGGGGCTATTGTTGTCCAGTTATAATATAGGTTTTTTTGTACTCTTTTAACCAAATTATTTCTTATACAAATATTACTGGATTTTATTAGATCGTTTCAAATGGTACACACATATAAACAAAGGAAGCTGGAACGAAACTGGACGAGGACGACATTGCTCGTGCTGTTACGGCGATGTAAGTACGAGAGGAGCAGCGGGGCTTTTCAGAGTACCTTACTCTACACTCAAGGATCATGTTCATGCACATCAACGGCAAGAAGCATTAGGAAGAGGAGTGTATAGATCAGTTGGTCTTCCTACAGTGCTCAGTTTGGAGGAGAAGAAATATTTAGTTTGCAGGTTAAAATACTTGGCAGCAAGAGGTTTTGGATGTACACATGAGCAAAAAGGAGAGTATAGACCTTTTGTAAAACTAAATTGTGGAAACGTAGAGTCAGACTGAAAAATTCAATGCCATAGCCGGGATTTGAACCACGGATCTTCTGGTTTCCGTCCAGCCGCACTACCATTGTGCTACTATGGCCAACGTGCCGATATGACATTAAATTCTCCAGCTGACTCGTATTTTCCCGGTAAACCACTTAGGAGTTCTCAAAAACATATGAGACAGCTACCTTAATGGCAACTTACTGCTTGTAAGTACTTTAAGGTCCGGACTTAATAGTTAACCACTATTAGGTTAATTAATGGAAATTAATTATTCTTTCACACTGGCCGTGTGTAGGCTAAATTGTGGAAACGTAGAGTCAGACTGAAAAATTCAATGCCATAGCCGGGAAACCAGAAGATCCGTGGTTCAAATCCCAGCTATGGCATTTAATTTTTCAGTCTGACTCTACGTTTCCACAATTTAGCCTACACACGGCCAGTGTGAAAGAATAATTAATTTCCATAAATTGTGGGAATAGTGAGTCAAGTGATGACTTGGTTAGAATACAGTGATGAGGCAGATGCACCTTGTAGATTTTGTGAGTTAAAGTTTTATTCTCCGAAATCAGCAACCAAAGGAGATTGGATCAAATGCCAGAAATGTGGACTAAGGGTTTCACGCAGTTGGTTAGAAAAACTTCATTTGTGACAAATGCATTTAATTAAAATGCAAAGGTACTGTAAGCGGTAATAGCCCCAGGGCCGGGCGAAACGTGGCACATTCGCACTTCTTGGATTAGGTTAGAAAGGGATGAGATTCAATACATAATTGTATGTCAGACCCCGGGGGAAGTCATTAGATGACAGTAGTTTGGGGCCGCGCCCGAAGCTCGACTAGAAGAAGGAGGTGGCTTCCTTAAGTGAGTTGGGAATTCCTCATCTCGGCGTAGTCGTTTCCTCAGAGACCGCACATTCAGGGTGAGAGTGGAAGGACGGATGTCATCTATCAGACCAATAGCCGCGGGAGTCCCGGAGGGCAGTGTACTGTCCCCGTTACTCTTTGCGGCCTACATGTCTGACTTCCCCTTAGAACCACAGACTGTTACGTGCCAGTATGCTGACTACGTCCTCATAATGGCACGTAACAAAAACCTAAGATATTGTCATCCTCCGCTGCAGCGCCAACTCCGAGCCATTGGCCGTTGGAGTGAGAAGTGGAGGATGGCCATTAGTCCCGAGAAGAGCTCTGCTCTTCTCCTGGCTAAGGTCCGAGCTAGGCGACCGGATTGGTCGCTGAGGTTGAGGCAGAGGCAAATCCCCTGGGTTCCCACTGCCAAATACCTTGGCGTCCACCTCGATCGCGGTCTCACCTACGCACCTCATGTCCGGGTCAAAGCCGGACAAGGGCATGCAGCACTCACGCAGTTATACCCAATTCTCAAATCCACCATGCCAACGCACCTCAAACTACGCCTGTATCGGGCGATTATACCGCCCCTGATTCTGCACGGCGGCGAAGTCTGGGGATCAGCGGCTCCGACCACTATTCGCAGACTACAGCGCGTCCAGAACAGGGCACTGCGCATGATCTACGATACCGGGCGTAGATTCCGGTCCCATATCCTTCATACATACTCTGGGGTCCCGTATGTCGTGGACGTGGTGCGGGATCTCTCCCGCACCATCTACGATAAGCTGGACTCCCATCCAAACATACTGGTGCACACCGTTGGCCGTTACGACCACAGGGCTTCTCGCCGACGACCGAGCTACCGGTTACCCAAAGATGCCTTGGGTAACTAGTACCGAACAGGGCCACATTCCCCTGACTCCAACCCCCTAAGCCCAGAAAAGGGCTTGGTAAATTCAATACCTAAACACTGTTCCTTTCCCTCTAGCCTGTTAAGCGGCCTGTGCTCAGATGCCTCCCAGGCAGGCGGAAGAGCGCAGCCAGCACTGGGCGCATTCCCCCCCACGGGGCGACTGCGCGCTGAGGCGGTCCTTGCCCGTTAGGTACCTCGTTGAGCCCTACCGGTACTCAACAGCTCATATGAGAATATAGGTGATGGGTGAGGATTACGAATGGGAGGTTTCCAACAGGTCGGGGATTTTCTCAGGGTAGATCTGCATGAATTATCTCTTTTTGGGTTTCAGGGGGTGGGTGCGTCCGGACAGGGTATGGGTATTATGATTTAGAAGACACCACGACCGTTGAATGTCAAGTTTATTTATATAAGTAGTCCTCTCCACTCGTCACCGTTATCTTGATGTTATGTATGTATCTGTGTAAGCCTGGTTTGTGAAATTCGAGGACATTACTTCGTGCATTCGCGAACACGGACTTTGATCTATTTTCAGTACTTGTGGACCCCTTCACTCGCCGAAACAGAGTATTCGCGAACACGGACTTTGATGGATTTTCATTACCAGTCGCCCCCTTCACTCGCCGAAACAGAGTGAGTTTCCTAGCGACGATCAAACGTCGCCCTTGCCCAAATTTCCCCTTCCTTTCGCCAAACTTTGGACACTTTAGAGGTCATATGACCTGTTACTTGTTTCTGATAGGTCGCATTTCACCCCTACTCTTAAATCTAAAAGCAATTTCTCGTGTCTGAAACGTGTATTCTATGCGATATTCACGTTCCCACAGTCAAGCTAATTAAGGCATAAGCATGTTTGAAAAATGTGTATCTTAAACCCCGGTGCCTATTCTATCATCACGTAGCAAGTGCAGGTCAAGACTTGGGCTGGCGACGAGGGTCTAACCTTGGACAATGCCACCTTTGTCGGCAAGAGGCTCAATGAAAGTACCTGCGAAGAAGGTGTTCATTCACCTCGCTGTTTGGGTTCACGTGCTTTCGATAATATATATCGGGATTGTTATGACAATGTTATCCCTAACAGGGACGGTATCAGCGCACAAGGCTAGATATGTCCACTGCCGAAAACAGCCGCCTGAGACAAAAGATGACTCTTTTATACTGCCCAGATAAAGACGCAGTAAGCGGCTAGGTGCTGGGCAGCAAACACTCCGTCCAGGTAAACCTGGGCGACTCGACTCTTCTGCTGGTCTGCTGCTCATCTCGGCGCCAGGTATTGCCATGCATAGGGTTAGATACTAGCCCGCCCCAGCCGAGAAGAGCAGTTACAGTGTGTGAAGTCTCGGCATAGCAGAACCACACTCGTCCTCGCCGACACGTTTCATCCTGCAAAGACTGGATTGAACTGAGAGTGAAAAGAAATGTACCGACAGGACATTCAGGGGATGTAACTATCCTTCGCAGCGTTCACCCAACAACCAGGGAAACCCCCATAATTGCATCAGGACTAAACTACTCACCTTGGGGATGGTATATCCGCCAAGTTCGGCATCTTCAGTGGCTCGATGGATAACGGAGAGTGGCACCAAGGTCTCCCTTCTCATCACTTCACGCAGTACCGCCTCTGTATAAGGCAACCTGGAAAAGAGCAAATAAAATAATATAACAAAGAGTCTCCAATGAACACAATGACTACACACTTCTGTTTGTTGAATGCGTGCTAGAGTTCACAGCCAGCCATTATACAGGGTGTTACAAAAAGGTACGGCCAAACTTTCAGGAAACATTCCTCACACACAAAGAAAGAAAATATGTTATGTGGACATGTGACCGGAAACGCTTATTTTCCGTGTTAGAGCTCATTTTAGTATTTCTCTTTAAATGTAAATTGAAATGATTCGTGCAGAGAATTGCACGCAATTGTACAATCACGTCATCAACACAGATTTTCTGTGAACGTTTGGGCAGGAATTGTTGGTGATGTCTTGATTGGACCTCATGTTCTTCCACCTACGCTCAATGGAGCACGATATCATGATTTCATACGGGATACTCTACCTGTGCTGCTAGAAGATGTGCCTTTAAAAGTACGGCACAACATGTGGTTCATGCACAATGGAGCTCCTGAACATTTCAGTCGAAGTGTTCGTACGCTTCTCAACAACAGATTCGGTGACCAATGGATTGGTAGAGGTGGACCAATTCCATGGCCTCCACGTTCTCCTGAAAGAGAAAGCTCTTGTCTACGCAACCCCGGTATCAAATGTAGAGACTCTTCGTGCTCGTATTGTGGACGGCTGTTCTCCAGGGCTGCATCAGCGCATCAGGGATTCCATGCGAAAGAGGATGGATGCATGTATCCTCGCTAACGGAGGACATTTTGAACATTTCCTGTAATAAAGTGTTTGAAGTCACGCTGGTACGTTCTGTTGCTGTGTGTTTCCATTCCATGATTAATGTGATTTGAAGAGAAGTAATAAAATGAGCTCTAACATGGAAATTAAGCGTTTCCGGTCACATGTCCACATAACATATTTTCTTTCTTTGTGTGTGAGGAATGTTTCCTGAAAGTTTGGTCGTACCTTTTTGTAACACCCTGTATAACTGTCATTAAGTGTTTTACTAATGGGGAAACAGTTGATAATTGATAAAAATTACATTTTGTAGTGTTATTAACTTTAAATTAATCTTTAATTTGGACATGTCTGTCATCACTATGGAATGATACTTAGCTTTTACAAGGGTTGCCGTAAATTTTTAGTTTATCATCCCGTAATTTTTTATGGTAGAGTGCTGAACATTTTTCGTTTTCGTTTACGTCCTCCAACGTTAAGTCATATCGGACGATGAATAGAATGGGTGAAATGATGCTCAAATGAGTCCGGGGTCCATGGAGCTTAGAGTTACCCGACATTCGTCTTTTTAGGATAAGGGAAAACCCCGGAAAAAACCTTATCCAGGTAACTCATCCTGACCGAGATTCGAACTCGGGACCTCTTGAACGCGAGGCAGATACTCTACCATCACGCTACTGAGGCGGGCACATTTTTCGGTGTCATCATTGATCTCTCGGGACATAATTTTGGTAGTTTCAGTGATTTGAGTTCTTTTGTTTCTTTACAGTGAGTGCCAGAAGTGACTGAGGTGTAAGATGGAGAAAATTGAGGTCTGTAGTGTGATCAAGTTCCTGTATTTGAAGGGCAAAACTACCTGGAAAATCCATGATGAGATGACGACTGTTTATGGAAATGATTGTCCATCGTATGACACTATTGTGAGGTGGAAAAACAATTTTCAAACTGGTCACATGTCCCTGACAGATGAGCCAAGAGCTGGTAGACCGTCAGCTGTCACAGTGAGGAAAGTGGAGTGTTTAATACTGGAAGACAGAGGAGCAACCATCCAAATGATCATGAATGAGACATATCTTAGTTATAGTAGTGTGTGGACGAACTGCACATGTCTAAGTTGTCTGCACGATGGGTTCTACGTGTGCTAACCCCTTTCCAAAAGCAAACACGGCGTGACCTTTCAATACAGATGTTTATATTGTTGGAACAGGATGAAGAAGATTTTTTTGATTATCTGGTAACCATGGATGAATCCTGGATCTATCAATATGATCCAGAGACAAAACCCATAAGCATGGAATGGAAACATGCCAATTTCCCGCCTCCCAAAATGGCAAGGTGCAAAAGTCAGCTGGGAAGGTCATGCTTTCAGTTTTCTGTGACTGTCGTGGAGTCATCCTTACAGATTATATTGCCAAGGGTCAAACCATCACTGGAAGATACTACTGCAATATTCTGGACAAGTTACGAGCAGCTCTGATTAAGAAACGACGCGGTATACTCTCCAAAGTTGTCCGTCTTCTGTCTGACAATGCACCAGCTCATTCATCTCAAGTTGCAGTTGACAAAACAAAGGAATATCGCTTATTCGCCCGATCTCGCACCAAGTGACCTTTTCTTGTTCCCGGAAAGAAAAAATTCGCTGCGTGGTCGCCGATTTGACAACACAAATGCCGTCATTAATGAAGTGGAAGAGTAGTTTAAAACGAATTCTGCAATCAAGGTATTCGGAAGGTCAAGAAACGCTGGGAAAAATGTGTAAATCTGGATTTGACTACGTAGAGAAGAACTAACAGGTACATATCAACACAAACTCTCTATCACATTTTTTAAAAATGATAATTAAAACTTTAAGACACCCCAAGTAAGTATATGTTTTAAAGATTTGCATTGTACTTGCCTTATTCCTTTGTGAATTCTGCACTACCTCACAGGAAAGGTAGGTACAAAGAGCAACAGATCAAGAACACATCAATTTGTTATTCAGGGAGCTAAATTTCGAGGTATATGCAATACTTCACCTGTGTACTGCAGTAAACAACTGTAGAAGAGTTTACCTTGGTCTGTCATCTAATGTTGGTAGGCGATCTCGTCCCACTACTTGGTCTATTTCCTTTTGTGCCTTGGCTTGCACATCTGGTCTGTTCAACAAGTACACTACACCAAGTGTTAACGTTGAAGTAACTGTTGTGGAAACAGGGAACAAATAATCCAACGCTGCTATCTCCAACTGTTTTTCTGCAACCATATCAAAATAAACTTAATTTACAATATTGGAATTACAATAGTGATACAGAAAATTGGTACCATGGATGTGTCTAGTGTACGTTCCTGGGTGTGACAGTTCAATGAAGATAGAACATCGTGTGACAACAAACCAAGACAGTTAAGTAAGGCATGTGGTGATGGTACCATGGATGTGTCTAATGTACGTTCCTGGATGTGACAGTTCAATGAAGACAGAACATCGTGTGACAACAAACCAAGACAGTTAAGTGAGGCATGTGGTGATGGTACCATAGATGTGTCTAATGTACGTTCCTGGGTGCGACAGTTCAATGGAGACAGAACATCGTGTGATTACAAACCAAGACAGTTAAGTGAGGCATGTGGTGATGGTACCATGGATGTGTCTAATGTACGTTCCTGGGTGTGACAGTTCAATGAAGGCAGAACATCGTCAGACAACAAACCAAAACAATTAAGTGAGGCATGTAGTGATGGTACCATGGATGTGTCTAATGTACGTTCCTTATTGTGACAGTTCAATGAAGGCAGAACATCGTGTAACAAAAAACCAAGACAGTTAAATGAGGCATGTGGTGATGGTACCATGGATGGGTCTAATGTACGTTCCTGGGTGTGACAGTTCAATGAAGACAGAACATCGTGTAACAAAATACCAAGACAGTTAAATGAGGCATGTGGTGATGGTACCATGGATGGGTCTAATGTACGTTCCTGGGTGTGACAGTTCAATGAAGGCAGAACATCGTGTAACAAAAAACCAAGACAGTTAAATGAGGCATGTGGTGATGGTACCATGGATGGGTCTAATGTACGTTCCTGGGTGTGACAGTTCAATGAAGACAGAACATCGTGTAACAAAAAACCAAGACAGTTAAATGAGGCATGTGGTGATGGTACCATGGATGGGTCTAATGTACGTTCCTGGGTGTGACAGTTCAATGAAGACAGAACATCGTGTAACAAAAAACCAAGACAGTTAAGTGAGGCATGTGATGATGGTACCCTGGATGGGTCTAATGTACGTTCCTGTGTGCGACAGCTCAATGAAGACAGAACATCGTGTGACAGCAAACCAAGACAGTTAAGTGAGGAATGTGGTGATGGTACCATGGATGTGTCTAACGTACGTTCCTGGGTGTGACAGTTCAATGAAGGCAGAACATCGTGTGACAACAAACCAAGATGGTTAAGTGAGACATGTGGTGGTTGTACCATGGGTGTGTCTAATGTACGTTTCTGGGTGCGACAGTTCAATGAAGACAGAACATCGTGTGACAACAAACCAAGACAGTTAAGTGAGGCATGTGGTGATGGTACCATGGATGTGTCTAATGTACGTTCCTGGGTGCGACAGTTCAATGAAGACAGAACATCGTGTGACACCAAACCAAGACAGTTAAGCGAGGTATGTGGTGATGGTAACATAGATGTGTCTAATATATGTTCCTGTGTGCGACAGCTCAATGAAGGCAGAACATCATGTGACAACAAACTAACACAGTTGCAGACGTTGCCTTCAAAATCGGCATTTCCGTGGGATCAGTGCACACAATCCTACATGAAGATCTAAATGCTCAATTGGCGATCCTCCAAAACAACGTTCTCCACTCGCTGGATAATGTTGTCAGGCCGGCTGGTGCGGGGCCATGACTGTCTTGGTTTGTTGTGTGTTTGCTTGTCTTAATATTATGAAAGATACAGCAACTTATATCCTTTAGCCAATGTCATGAATTCTTTAGTTAAATCTTACCTGAGAATGTGGAAGGAAGATCTCCATAAGCTTTCATTTCCTTAATGAAGCGATCAAAGAAGTCACGTTCGTTTTCGTTGGTGTATGTGCGTTTGTGCTCAGCAATCGCCTCCTGTATACACAAAACATTTATCTATTTATTTTTTTACTTATTGCATCTGTGTTCCACAAAAATATTGTGTTCTTTCTATTTTAATGTATTTTATTGTCCATATCGGACGATGAATGAAATGATGTTCAAATGACTACAGAGTACATAGAGCTTAGAGTTACCAGACATTCATCTTTCAGGATAAGGGGAAAAAAGCTTGTCCAGATAAATCTGCCTGACCAGATTCGAACTTGAATGTGGGGCAGACATTATATGTACAACATAGAGGTGGACAGGTGCTAGGTTCTCACCAAGTGAACTAGATCCATCGTAACATTTATGACTCGTGTTTGTGAGGGGCCGGGTTCGAAGCCTGGCACACAAGTTCCTCGTGGTTTCCCCTGGGTCAGGGTAGTAGGATTATGCGACGGTGATCCTCTGGTTGCTGCTGGGTGCTGAATATTTTGTAGATGTTTCTTCCCTGATGTGGGTCAGAATTGTCCAAGTCAGGAAACGCTTCCAGGGAGATACCACTAGGGATAGCATCTTGTGCGGACTCCTTTGAGCATCATTTCATTCATCGTCTGATATGATTTAACGTTGGAGGTTTTCCCTTATCCTGAAAGATGAATGTCTGGTAACTCTAAGCCCTATGTACCCTGTATTCATTTGAACATCATTTCATTCATCGTCAGATATGACTTAACGTTGGAGGTTTTCTCTTATCCTGAAAGATGAATGTCTGATAACTCTAAACTCTATGTACCCTGTACTTATTTGAACATCATTTCATTCATCGTCCGATATGACTTAACGTTGGAGGTTTTCCCTTATCCTGAAAGATGTATGTCTGGTAAGTCTAAGCCCTATGTACCCTGTACTCATTTGAACATCATTTCATTCATCGTCAGATATGACTTAACGTTGGAGGTTTTCTCTTATCCTGAAAGATGAATGTCTGGTAACTCTATGCTCTATTTACACTGTACTCATTTGAACATCATTTCATTCATCGTCAGAAATGACTTAACGTTGGAGGTTTTCCCTTATCCTGAAAGATGAATGTCTGGTAACTCTAAGCTCTATGTACCCTGTACTCATTTGAACATCATTTCATTCATCGTCAGATATGGCTTAACGTTGGAGGTTTTCCCTTATCCTGAAAGATGAATGTCTGGTAACTCTAAGCTCTATGTACCCTGTACTCATTTGAACATCATCTCATTCATCGTCCGATATTACTTAACGTTGGAGGTTTTCTCTTATCCTGAAAGATGAATGTCTGGTAACTCTAAGCTCTATGTACCCTGTACTCATTTGAACATCATTTCATTCATCGTCCGATATGACTTAACGTTGGAGGTTTTCTCTTATCCTGAAAGATGAATGTCTGGTAACTCTATGCTCTATGTACCCTGTACTCATTTGAACATCATTTCATTCATCGTCAGATATGACTTAACGTTGGAGGTTTTCTCTGATCCTGAAAGATCAATGTCTGGTAACTCTAAGCTCTATGTATCCTGTACTCATTTGAACATCATTTCATTCATCGTCCGATATGACTTAACGTTGGAGGTTTTCCCTTATCCTGAAAGATGAATGTCTGGTAACTCTAAGCCCTATGTACCCTGTATTCATTTGAACATCATTTCACTCATTGTCCGATATGACTTAACGTTGGAGGTTTTCTCTTATCCTGAAAGATGAATATCTGGTAACTCTAAGCTCTATGTACCCTGTACTCATTTGAACATCATTTCATTCATCGTCCGATATGACTTAACGTTGGAGGTTTTCTCTGATCCTGAAAGATCAATGTCTGGTAACTCTAAGCTCTATGTATCCTGTACTCATTTGAACATCATTTCATTCATCGTCCGATATGACTTAACGTTGGAGGTTTTCCCTTATCCTGAAAGATGAATGTCTGGTAACTCTAAGCCCTATGTACCCTGTATTCATTTGAACATCATTTCATTCATCGTCAGATATGACTTAACGTTGGAGGTTTTCTCTTATCCTGAAAGATGAATGTCTGATAACTCTAAACTCTATGTACCCTGTACTTATTTGAACATCATTTCATTCATCGTCCGATATGACTTAACGTTGGAGGTTTTCCCTTATCCTGAAAGATGTATGTCTGGTAAGTCTAAGCCCTATGTACCCTGTACTCATTTGAACATCATTTCATTCATCGTCAGATATGACTTAACGTTGGAGGTTTTCTCTTATCCTGAAAGATGAATGTCTGGTAACTCTATGCTCTATTTACACTGTACTCATTTGAACATCATTTCATTCATCGTCAGAAATGACTTAACGTTGGAGGTTTTCCCTTATCCTGAAAGATGAATGTCTGGTAACTCTAAGCTCTATGTACCCTGTACTCATTTGAACATCATTTCATTCATCGTCAGATATGGCTTAACGTTGGAGGTTTTCCCTTATCCTGAAAGATGAATGTCTGGTAACTCTAAGCTCTATGTACCCTGTACTCATTTGAACATCATCTCATTCATCGTCCGATATTACTTAACGTTGGAGGTTTTCTCTTATCCTGAAAGATGAATGTCTGGTAACTCTAAGCTCTATGTACCCTGTACTCATTTGAACATCATTTCATTCATCGTCCGATATGACTTAACGTTGGAGGTTTTCTCTTATCCTGAAAGATGAATGTCTGGTAACTCTATGCTCTATGTACCCTGTACTCATTTGAACATCATTTCATTCATCGTCAGATATGACTTAACGTTGGAGGTTTTCTCTTATCCTGAAAGATGAATGTCTGGTAATTCTATGCCCTATGTACCCTGTACTCATTTGAACATCATTTCATTCATCGTCAGAAATGACTTAACGTTGGAGGTTTTCCCTTATCCTGAAAGATGAATGTCTGGTAACTCTAAGCTCTATGTACCCTGTACTCATTTGAACATCATTTCATTCATCGTTAGATATGACTTAACGTTGGAGGTTTTCCCTTATCCTGAAAGATGAATGTCTGGTAACTCTAAGCTCTATGTACCCTGTACTCATTTGAACATCATTTCATTCATCGTCCGATATTACTTAACGTTGGAGGCTTTCCCTTATCCTGAAAGATGAATGTCTGGTAACTCTAAGCTCTATGTACTCTGTACTCATTTGAACATCATTTCATTCATCGTCCGATATGACTTAACGTTGGAGGTTTTCTCTTATCCTGAAAGATGAATGTCTGGCAACTCTAAGCTCTATGTACCCTGTACTCATTTGAACATCATTTCATTCATCGTCCGATATGACTTAACGTTGGAGGTTTTCTCTGATCCTGAAAGATCAATGTCTGGTAACTCTAAGCTCTATGTATCCTGTACTCATTTGAACATCATTTCATTCATCGTCCGATATGACTTAACGTTGGAGGTTTTCTCTTATCCTGAAAGATGAATATCTGGTAACTCTAAGCTCTATGTACCCTGTACTCATTTGAACATCATTTCATTCATCGTCCGATATGACTTAACGTTGGAGGTTTTCTCTTATCCTGAAAGATGAATATCTGGTAACTCTAAGCTCTATGTACCCTGTACTCATTTGAACATCATTTCATTCATCGTCAGATATGACTTAACGTTGGAGGTTTTCCCTTATCCTGAAAGATGAATGTCTGGTAACTCTAAGCTCTTTGTACCCTGTACTCATTTGAACATCATTTTATTCATCGTCCGATATTACTTAACGTTGGAGGTTTTCTCTTATTCTGAAAGATGAATGTCTGGTAACTCTAAGCTCTGTGTACCCTGTAGTCATTTGAACATCATTTCATTCATCGTCCGATATGACTTAACGTTGGAGGTTTTCTCTTATTCTGAAAGATGAATGTCTGGTAACTCTAAGCTCTATGTACCCTGTACTCATTTAAACATCATTTCATTCATCGTCCGATATGACTTAACGTTGGAGGTTTTCCCTTATCCTGAAAGATGAATGTCTGCTAACTCTAAGCTCTAGTTTATTATAGTACGCAGCATTGAAAATACAGAAATTTTGTGTTGAATACTGGACAATTCGTTTTTGTTCGTTTGTTTCTGTATATTTTGTTTGTTTGTAATTTACGTGCTCCAACGTTAAGTCATATCGGACTGTGAATGAATTGGGTGAAGTGATGCTCAAATGTGTCCAGGCTCTATGGAGCTTAGAGTTACCTGACATTCGTCTTTATGGATAAGGGAAAACCCCGGAAAAACCTTATCTTGGTAACTCACCCTGAATGAGATTCGAACTAGGGACCTCAACGTGAGACAGACATGCTACCATTTACGCTACCGAGGCGGGCCAGATACATTCCTTGTGGGTTCATGAAATTAAAAGTCCGATTGCACCACTCAAAAATGTTCTTTATTTCCACCGAATTACAATCGAAATTACGTAATGCACACAATCACAATTCACCAGTTTGTCTGTCACAGATCCACTGCACTCGCAGTTACGTACACGCCTCCGATGCACGTACACAGTCCGTTCGCTCACTGGGCGCTCCCCACCGCTGCTCGACAAGAACTGAACGCGCCAACTGAGGTCCAGAGGTAGTCCTAGTCGGGCGGGGCAATTTTTCTTTTTCCCCGTCCGGGTGTCTTCTGCCGCAGTACCTAGCCGCTTTGCGGCTTAACCTGCGAAGTGAGTCAATATGGGTTGAGTTTTTGTTCTGCTGGCGGTAGGTTTTTTTGTTTGTTTGTGAGAAAACATTTTAAGTTAACTGGTTGCCCTTGAGTGTTCTCAGAAGGCAACAGCTAGGCGGGTTTGTTACGTTCTCCCGTTGGGGGAGGATCTGTTTAGAGCTTTTGCCCCGTTTTGAGTACGGGTGGCCTAATGCTTGAGCAATCAGGCGCTATGTGAGATTGGATATGTTTGGGGTTTTCCTTGGGTTAACCAAGGGGCCCCAAGACGTCTCTTGGGAGTTTGTAAGACGGCAAGCGTCTTTGTTCACTCTGGTCATATCTGCCCAGTTAGTTCACCAAAGGGTTGCCATGGGTTTGAATTTTGTCGTACATTGAACGTGCCCTCTCTCGAATGACGTCGACAATGTACGGGATGTTTGAATGTTCATGAAGGATATGGGCGGCAAATCTCCAGTCAGTATCGAAGATGTCCCGTAGCGCCCTGTTCTGCAGCGTCTGGAGTCTGACGAAAGTGGTATTCGCCGCTGTTCCCCAGATCTCACAGCCGTACAAGATCATGGACGGGATGATCGCCCGATACAGCTGGAGTTTGAGACGGAGTGGCATGGTTGAACGGAATATTGGATATAGGTTCCTGAGAGCGACGTGCCCAAGCTGGACTTTGCCTTTGACGTGCGGAGCGTAAGTTAATTTGCGGTCCAGCGTCACTCCGAGATATTTCGCCGTTTGAATCCATGGGATTCCACGACGCCGTAAAACGAAGTTTTGCTGCAACCGGTTGGCTCTGGTTTTCGCCAGGAGAATCGCTCGCCAACTGCAGCCCGACGCGTTGCTTATATAGGACCAACTGGCCAATCTAGACGGTTCCGGATTAGATGAAATATCCTGTATGTTCGAGAACTCAGGGGGAGGGGAAAGAGACGGCACAGTGGCCTGCGATCCCTCTCCTAATCATCCTTTTAGTTAGTGACACGAGACAAATGGGTAGGCGTGAGCAAAATGCTTCCCGTCTGACCCTACTGCCGGCCAGTTCTATAGGGAGTTCCAAAGTTCGGGTGACAATTTTGTTAATTTTTGCAGAACCTGCTCGACTGCCTTTAGACAGCTCGAAAGTACATTCTTCAAGCTGTTTAATGGCAGTTCATAATACCCAAAACTTTTGATTTATAAAACGCAGATTGTCCAATAATTGTTGTGAAAGTAATGCTATTAACACAATATGTCAAACATCTTGCACTCCCTGGACGACAGATCTACCTGCGTGGCGAACAGTAGCTGTAATGAAACTAAAGCTACGCGTTGTGAACCGGACTAACCCTGAGTGTTGTCCTTGGGACTGACGTCAGCAGTTATATACTCATAAACTTCAAGACTCATAAACTTCATATCGTTTTAAAGGTGTATGGGATCCGATGTCTGGTTATAATACACAAAATATTTGAATTTGACTTTTGAAATATCCTCTTAAAAGGATTTCAGACCACACGTAGGATGAACATACACTTGATGACACGTACCTTAATAAATCCCAGCATCGTGTCGCACGCTTCCATTCCTATAAAGTAATCTCTGCAAAGAGGTCCAAGGAAGCGGAGCCAAGGTGTAATGTTAACGGCATTCCCAGTCGCATCCGCTGATCTTTGGAAGGTTAATGCAGCCTTCGTGAACTTACGGAGTGTTGCGTGTTCCTTTACGGGATAGCGCTGGCCAGTCAGCATGAACCAAAGTGCATTGAAAAACAGAGGGTAGAAGAGTTCAGGGACACGCGTCAATCCGGTGCGTGGATCATATACATCCTGTAACAAAAACAATGTTTCATGCAACACATTACATCTACATTTCTACATTAAATACTAGGGTTGATCAACAAAGAATGAGACTGGCGTTTTACTGTAGCTTCAGTGATAGTTTCATATCTGTAACATAAATAATTGAAAAGAGCGGGTTTTTATGTATAATGTCGGTAGGCGGCAGCACTCTCGTATTGGTAGGTTGGTAGCAATGCTTTATTTTGTAGACCCTATGTGCATTTCGCATACCAGGCAGGGAAAGTGATGATGATCACATTTTCTGACTAATGGAATGACTTATCAGCATGCAGTTCCCTTCATACTACTGTTACAGCAACATACTACGCGTCAGTATTGGCCTCACAGAGGAAGCACATTACAAAGAAACGACCAGAGCTCTCTCGGACTGGGTGACGACTTCGTCATGACAATGCACGGCCTCACGTCACATGCAGTTCCCCCTCACACTACTGTTACAGCAGCATACCACACGTCAGTATTGGCTACACTGAGGAAGCACATTACAAAGAAACGACCAGAGCTTTCTCGGACTGAGTGACGACTTCATCATGACAATGTACGGCCTCACGTTACATGTAGTTCCCCCTCACACTACTGTTACAGCAGCATACTACACGTCAGTATTGGCTACACTGAGGAAGCACATTACAAAGAAACGATCAGAGCTTTCTCGGACTGGGTGACGACTTCATCATGACAATGCACGGCCTCACGTCACATGCAGTTCCCCCCTCACACTACTGTTACAGCGGCATACTACACGTCAGTATTGGCTACACTGAGGAAGCACATTACAAAGAAACGACCAGAGTTTTCTCGGACTGGGTGACGACTTCATCATGACAATGTACGACCTCACGTCACATGCAGTTCCCCCTCACACTACTGTTACAGCAGCATACTACACGTCAGTATTGGCTACACTGAGGAAGCACATTACAAAGAAACGACCAGAGTTTTCTCGTACTGGTTGACGAGTTCATCATGACAATGCACGACCTCACGCCGCAAATCAAGTCCTGTAGTTTCTGGCTCGATTCAACATTACCTGTGCACCAGATCCACCTTATAGCCCCGATCTTGCACCCTGTAACACGTTTATTCATATCATTGAAGCCAAAGCTTAGGGGTATTGGATTTGAGAACTCTGTATTTGTTGTTTTTGCTCTTAGCCCTTAGAAGTGAAAATTTTTATGTATTTAAAAAGGATTAGTTTAAAATGACTGTTTTGTGTGAAAAAGAAACTGTATTTGTATAGTTGGCCATGAATGGGTAAATTATGTAAATGAGATGATGTAATTTTAAAGAAATATGGTGCAACGGTTGGTATTGAACATAGAAAGCTGTTTATTAGTTATGGCGATGTAGGACAGAAAATCAATAATCATGCTAAGAAGGATTTTTGTGTGTGTTGGAAAGTCGGAAATAGGATGTATTTCTTAATGAAAGACGTGAATACAATTTGATCATCATCGATAAGAGGAGTAATGTAATTAAAATATAATTAAAAGATTGACTAATTTTAAATTGGAAATAATTCAATTATTTCGTAATTGTGTGAAAAGTTAATTTCCTCGCTCTATACCACACCCTGAATCCAGAGTTCCCAGGTTCTGCTGACTTGAGCTACGCCAGAGAACATCCAGTACTTGCAATTTTCTCCACATACCAATATGTAACATATTGTTACATAAGGCACCGCTTCGTGGAACTCTATAATTCATCATCCCTCCATCGCATATGTAATATTACGTCATAATTCTGAAGTAGTGCTCAAGAAAAGTGAGGTGATTCTCAAGGACCTGACAAAGAATGATCTGTAGCACGTGTTCAAGGACTGACAGAGACGCTATAAAATGTGCATTGAAGTAAGAGGGGACTACTTTGAAAAAGATCATGTACACATTGAATTGCAGTAATAAACATCTGTGAAAAGTCAGTCTCAGTCTTTGTTGATCAGCCGTCGTATAAGCATGACCTGCATTCTTTAGGTTTTCTTTCTGGACTACATGCTACATACAATACTTTAGGCTTTTATACGAAAAAGTAAATGATATAGTAACAAAAGGCTCCTTTTTATGTGCGTGTGTTCGTATGTTTGTGTATGAACAGCATAATTCCACAAGAATAGTACCAAATTCAGCATACTCCAAAGCGGACGGGATGGCTCAGGCAGTTTTGACATTGGCCTGCAATAGAGAGGTCCGGATTCGATTCCCTTGGCCAGCCTACCTGACCGTTTGGTTTTTATGGGGTTTCCCGGGTCACCAGGTGAAGGGTAGGTTAGTTTACATCACACAAATTTCCTGCTCCTTCATCTCCACGTAGGGGAGGTGATTCGTCCCCTTCAGCTGCTTTAGTGCGGGCGCTGTGGACCCTTAGCACTCGTTGTATCTCTGAGGTTACTAGAGGAACCTCGGGCCGAACATTCGAGCCTCTTCCTGATTGGGAGTTGTTCGGATTGGGTTGGACTCGAGAGGGCAGTGGTTCCCGATACCCGTGGGATGAGGGAAGCCATATATTCCCACGTACTAGCCTGCAGAGCTAGTAGAAGGTGTGCTAGATCACCAGGCGGCCTTACCGAGGTCATATCGGTAGTCTTCCCATTTGGGTTTGGCGGGCGTAAGTGGCGTATCCACTTCCATCCCGTCTTGAGTCCACAGGACCAGATGGGGGAAACTGGTTAGTCTCTAGGTCTTGCCCTATGGAAAGCCCTTTTGGGGCAGCTCGGTAACTCCTTGGTTGAAAGAGGCCCGGATCCTTGGTCCTATGGGTCCAGGACTAATGCGAGTAGAACCTCTGACAATAACTGTTCCTACAGGGTCCGTCCCCTTCAGTTATTCTGATGCGAGCGCTGCGGACCCTTAGCACTCGTGATACCACTGACGTTACCAGAGAGTGGAACTGCCGTGCCCTCCTGTCGTGGAGCTGTTCGAAATGGGTTGGACTCGAGGGGTCAGTGTGTTCCCGACACTCACGGGGAATTGGGTACCTCCGGCCAGGATAAGGACCAGTTGGACCAGATGGGGGAAGGGGCTTATTAGTCTCTAGATCTTGCTCTACGGAAAGCCCCATGGAAGTGTCGGGCACCCTTTGGGGACAGGTCGATAACTCCCTGAGGGGGGGGGGGGAGGAGTGGGTCTTCACTCCGTGTGGACTGCTCTGGTAGTTACCCTCGCGTTGAATGAATTGAATGAATGAACCCCTTCATATCCCCGTATGGGAGGGTATCCGTCTCCTTCAGCTGCTTCTGTGCGAGCGATGCGGACCCTTAGCACTCGTGGTATAGTCGCGCTAGTGGAATGGTTACCATGGATTTATCTTTGGTAATAGAAACCTCTCACATAATGTAAGAGTGAGAGGGGAACTGACGGCCCTCACGGTCGTGTGCTATGCACCAATGTAACGCATCACTTCAGCCAATGGAATTCACAGAAATAACAAATGACAGATATATGTTTACTCCACGTGGAGTAATCAGTGCGTTATCTGAGAGGTATCTATTACCAAAGATAAATCCATGGTAACCGTTCCAACAGCGCCACTATACCTCTGACGTTACTAGAGGAACCTGGGACCGAATATTCGAGCGTCTCCCTGAATGGAAGTTGTTCGGATTGGGTTGGACTCGATGGGGTAGTGTGTTCCCGACACCCGCGGGAGATTGGGTACCTCCGGCCAGGCTTCGGCCGCCCGGAGGGGGTGGAGGGTTGCCTAATAAGTCCCAGGTACTAGCCTGCAGAGCTAGCACAAGGTGTACTAGATCACCAGACGGCACCACCGAGGTTATTCGGTAGTCTTCCCTGCGGGGTTATCCCCCTCCATTCCGTCTTGATGTTGTCAATCGGGAGGCGTTATAGACCCTAGATATTGTCCTAAGGAAACAACCCCGAAGTCCTCAATCGTCTCCCGGGCGTTAGAGGCCGGAGTCTTCGGACTCTTGGAGTAGACGTTATTATGAACGTTTAACATGAAACCCTCCATCTCTCCTCTGGTGGTCTCTTTCAGGGTATAAGTGTTGGCGAGTGTCTCGGTGTTGTATGGCAGGATTATATGCTCCTGGTAAACAGTTCCTCCTCCAGTGAGACAGTATCCAGTCTACGTGCCGGCCTAGTGAGTCGTTTCAGGTACGTGGTCGGAGGGATGCCGTTTGTGCTGGCCTCTCAGGAGTTTTCCGAGATCTGCGAGGAAGGATGAGGTGACAGTATACAGAGAGCGGCCGTCACAAGGAGCCACAACAGTGCAAAGGGCAGGGTCGCTCATTTTACTGAGATATAAACCTCCGCAAGTAGGGAGGACAACTCACCTCCCCCCTATTGCGGTTCAGAAGCGGTCCCAGAGGCCGGTTTGGAGACCCTGATACCGATCGAGGAAGTGTTTACCAGGAGCATCTTCTTGTCATGCAACGCCCAGACTCCCCCCGACGCTTCTACCCTGAAAGAGAGAGGTGATATGAAATGTGTAGTGTTTAACGCCCGCTTTTACTACATCTGGCACCGCAGGCGATGACACTGATGATACATGAAATGAAGACGGAGCACCGGTGGAATGAGATGGCGGGGGAAACCGGAGATCCTGGAGAAAACCTGCCCCAGCGCCGTGTTGTCCACCACAAAGCTCACTTTGCGGTCGCCTGGGATCGAACCCGGGCCGCCATGGTGAGAGCCAAGCGGTCTAACCAATGAGCCATGGCGTGGCCGACTACAGATGAAACTGCCTGAACCATTCCGCTCGGTTATTTATAGTTAAGTTAGTTAGGAAGCTAGTATTAACTTACCTTGTCCTCTCTTTTTCCATGAAGTAGTTCCAACATGTCTTGCAGCTCCTCCTGTACCAAGCCCTCCGTTAATTGGAACCGTCTTCCAAAGCCATAGTCCCGGAGATGTCGCAAGGAGAATCGCCGTTGTTGCTCCCAGAACGGTCCATCCGTGAAGATAATCCCTGCATCATGATACAGTACAGAACTTAAAACTAGAGTGATAGATTCAGTTTAGAAATATAGATCTGTATGTTAATTGGAGTCTAATGGTGTCAAGTGTGGGGACCCATCGCACAAGGTCTCCCCGTCCTATCCACCTATTTATAAACTTCGCGTCCAGAACGTCTCTGGAAACTTGTACACAATGTGCGGGTCATCCATCTTGTTGGAATCACATTGATAAACGCTTTTTCAATCCAGAATCCTTCATGAGGATTAAAGTTAATGTGAGGATCTACTCCCATTAGTCCAGGCCCCGTAGGACGTGAACCCGGGCCTCTCGGGTCTATTTACCATAGGACAGTACCTATTTTATAAACTGCCCCCCCCCGCCTGCACACGGCCGACAGGACGGAAGTGGATACGCCACTTACGCGCCGGTCCTTAATGAACCAGCTACCAATAAACCTTAATTGGGCCGCCAGTGTCTAGCTCACTAGCTACTAGCTCTGCAGGCTAGTTCCCGGGACTTATGAGGCAACCCTCTACCCCCTCCGGGCGGCCGATGGCCTGGCCAGAGGTACCCAATTGCCCGTGGGTGACGGGAACACACTGCCCTCTCGAGTCCAACCCAATCCGAACAGCTCCCATTCGGGAGGGGTTCGGCATGTTCGGCCCGAGGTTCCTCTAATAACGTCAGAGGTACCACGAGTGCTAGGGGTCCGCAGCGCCCGCACTTCGGCAGCTGAAAGGGACGCATCCCTTCCCCTACGGGGCCCTCATGAGGAGGAGTAGAGTTTGTTACAGGAATGATGCATATTTCAGAACGTATGAGGTTTAGAACGTAGAGGTTTCAAGTGGGAAGAGTTCACACCTGTAGCGAATCAGATGCGTTAGAGCCTTCAGCATTGCCACCTCGTTATCCCCACTATTTTTATATTTCCCTCTATCTCTCGCACACTAGCGAGTGTTCGTGGCGCTAGACGTAGACGCAAAATGAATTTTCCAAAGTTTTATAATAATGCAGTTCTTCAAATCACAATTCCAACATGGTTTAAATATTTAGTTTAAAATTAATTATAGTTTATCAATTACTTATTTTTCTAATCCAACAAAATAGCAGCGGTGCATCCGTAAAGCTGTGAACGTTACGTTAAGAGGTAATTCGTCATTGTCATTGTCTTCAACGTCTGAGTATTGCAAATTTATGATGATAAGTTCCAAAATCTCGTTACGTGCTATTTCTTTCCAAACGTCGTCTTCTTGTAGTTTATCTGATGTCTCACGCAGTTTTCCTAGTCTTGTTCTGTTCCTTGTCAATTTCTTCGTGAATAAGTCGTTCAACGTCAGTCACTTTAAAAATATTCTTTCTATTTGCTACATAATTTGAGCCCACATTAACTCTACTGGATTGTTCTAGCAGTAGTAAGGGGGAAGGTGGATTGGTCTCATTGATCCAGCTGATACACTTTTTCATGGAAAAGTAACTGAATAATGCTGCTTTGAACTCTCTAGAGCAAATAGAGATTACGAACCATTCATAAACAAAGACATAATGCGACCAGACACGTTCTGCCAGACCAGCAGAAAGTCAATTGTTTTCTCTCCAAGAATTTAACAAACACCTTGGCTTATTCAAAGTACATATTTCTTTTACCACGTTATTCAAATGTTTACGTTTCAGTTCTGAGTAATTTCAAATATACGTTCACGCATACATGTCAACTAATAATGATATTCATTACACTGCTTACGATGCAATTTATTGTTGTAATATAATGTTATCTACTTTATTTATTTGTATTAGTAAAACTATTTGAGCTAAAAATATGGGGTTTTTACGGTTATGTTAAATACATTATTCTTTCCTTAAACATGGATCTGTTTTTGCAAAATCTGAATTTTTTGTCTTAGTGCGAATAGTATTTATTAGAGATTTATTAGGTAGGCACTCGTCACACACCACTTAATTCTTGTTTCACGTAAGCTTGCCCCGTATATCTTAACGGTCACGTGACCTAATCACCTCTCATTGGCTGCTGTTGTGGTGCAGACGTTATGCGGTAAAAATTAGTTTGTTATTTAACATGGTGATATATCTTTATATGTTGGAAGAGAATTGTCAAATTTATATTTTCGTAACTGTTTTAATTAAATATATTACGCAACAGAGTTGATTTATCTGAAATGCCTGTTAATTCTTAAACGAAGTAAAGAGGAGGTTCCTTTGCTCTCAAGCACATGACACGATAGCATGTGATTTAGTGGTAGTGATGACATATTTGTTTATATGACTTTTATCACTGACCTTGTTTTGAACTGGATTAGTCATATATCGCCATTCGAAGGTGTGTTGTGCCGAGTACGAGAGCTAAATTATTTTATTGATCGTTTATTGCGCGTGTACTTATTATATGAATAATGGCAGAGTCTACGGCCAGTTTTTCGCTGCAACATCGCAAGAGAAAACCTTTACAAAGCGGCGAAAAAAGAATTGTGGTGCTTTTGTTTAATGTACTCACAGAGAAGAATGCGTCTTTGTCAGTGAGAGAAGTCAAACAGCTGTGCTGAACTTACAGGTGTGTTAGATGCGTGGGAACATCGCGACATGAAATTGAGACAACAGGAAAACTTACCACTCCAGGGGCGATATTGCTGTGCGGTGAAGACGTTATTTAAGGGTATGTATGACTGAAATTTCATGAAAATCGTGAAAATAACGACTTTTTTATTTTAATTCTATAAAATAATTTAGACATTCCCGAATGTGAAAAATGCATAATTTGCCACCGAACGCCATTTTTAAATGCTTATTTAAATGTCGGTGGCCTTTAAACTCTGTCAGAGTCACGCCCTCTTTTGCCTACATCCACATTCTTTGTCTGTTTTCCATTCTTAAATTTTCAATTCAAGAAAAGAAAAATAAGGCTTTCAGACAAAATAGTTCCTAAAATGTTGCCAATATATCAGAGGCTGGCTTCTACAACATTACTAGAAAGGTGCAAAACAGGAAAAACACAGAATGCCAATGAATCTTTGCTCATGTCATATGGAATAAGTGCCCAAAGGAAGTGTTCATATCAAAACAAAAATTGGATCTTACTGTTATTAAAAGCATCAGTGAGTTTAACATGGGTAGTCTTAAGTCATTGGAGCTGCAGCAAAATATCAGAGGTGAAAGTGTAGTAGACTCAGCAAGGAAAACTTCAGTGCAGCGAGATCAGGCTCGTATACTGCAAAGCAAGAAGCGAAGTTGTGCAGAAGAAAAGCAACATCTAAAGAAGAAAAAGGTGTCAAAAGCAGCAATAGAGGAGAGGAAAAAGAAATCTGAGGGTCCAACCTATCAGCCTGGTGGAATTTAATGTGAGTTATGCAATCAAATCTTTAATCGCTGTTTTCTCAATGTTCATATTTTCAGCATTTTTCTTCCTGTAAAATGCTCCTTGCGATGCAGTTTTTGTACTACATTCATGAAATTTCCTACACAGGTTCAGAATATCATGAGGAATGGAAAATGCCCTAGGTTTTATTGTGAAATGTATATAAGCATATATTTTTAATTTTCAAACACAAAACTTACAGTTTTTTAGACAAAAAAAGAGTATTTGTAAATTAGAAAATGTTTGTGACCTAAACTAAAGGAGACACAGAAAAACCCAGAGAAATTTAAAAAATTATGTGTATTATGAACATAGGGATAAAATATTAGACAAAAATTCAAAATATTTTGTCGCAAGGGACTTTTTTAGTGACGTAACAAAAACATACAAAATTTATCATAATTTCTAAACTGCTGGAGAAAAATTGTTTAAATTTAGGTTGTAACATGTTTACATTATACTACACCTATGGTGTAAATTTGAAAAAAGCTAGCATTATTAGTTCAGAATTTGAAAATTTCAGTCATACATACCCTGAAGGACAATCAGACTACCGAGATACAATTCGCAAAATATACTACCTTGACGAGACTTGGGTGAATGAAAGACACACGACAAGTATGGCGTGACACGACTTTTAAGACTGAAGGCAGGCATTTTTGCAAGGTATGTGTGCTGGTTTTTTTTTTTTTAAAAAAAAACCAGTGGAAAAGGCCGAAGGCCTTTCATTATAAACTTGTCCCTGTTTCATTGCTCATTCATTCAGTTTCAACTTGCTCAGTTTCATTATAAACTTCATTATTTTTGCATACCTTCATATTCTTATTTGTATGATTTTATCTATCTTCCTGGCAATTATTATGACGTTTACTGCAGGTTTAAATGTGACGAGAAGGCACCGCCTATGGCGTATGGCGCGAAAGCATTAGCCAATTAGGATGAGGGGGAAGGTAGTTGCACACGGAGTGACACATGTCAGCGGGGCAAGGTTATATGAAACAGAGATTAGGGGGAATGCAAAACGACAACACCGCAGGACGCCGGTTGGTTGCTCACCTAGTAGGGCTCAAGGACAAACACTACCACATTTTAAACACATAATAGTTTTTATTTTGTTAGAATAAGCATACACGTTCCATTTAAAACAACGCCACTTGGTGTTGGAAGTGTTATTGGTTCACCTTTATGGATGGTGGATACCTTTTCATTGTGCAAGCACCTGACATAGCCAACTGGGATTTTCATATTTTGTTTCATTTCGGAGATATTTGGGGTCGCAGATTTCGGTGAGACACCCTGTATAACTCCAAATATTGTTAAAGAAAACATTCCTTTTGAAGGTAGAACACTCACTCTGGAGAATACTTAAAGAGTCATATCAAATGTACGTCGTGTTATATACATGGTCAGACTGTACTGTACTATATTCCCGTCTTCTCTGATCTCTCTAAACCGAGAGATCTCCCCAAACAACTACACTTATTGGTCAGATAAGTAATACTTATTTGTTCAGTTTGTTAACTAAATCAGGGTTTGAACACTGATTATTTTCAGAATGGTATTTATGTGATAGAAATATGGGAGATTTTAAGGCTATACACTTACCATAATTTTTGTTGTAGTTGCCTCTCTTCTGCATGAAGAAGAAGTCAACTCTGCCTTGAAATTCTGGCCGGAAGAGGACCTCTCGGACAAGTTCTGGGTCTTCAACAACCACCCCAGGTTGGGAACCCATATAGTAACCCATTATCTTTGTGCCGTACCATTTACACAGCTTATGTAGACCTATGTGAGTATAAGTATAGTCAGCAAGCAGCAGTATCCAGTAACTTCCCCAAATCGGCAGTTTGAGTGGTCCTGTAAAGTAGAAAACTCAGAGATTAATTGTGGCCTTGATAACAGGACAAGTGCAGTTTGTATAGTCACATAGACAATGGTATAGACAGGGGCGGCTTCTCAATGGGGTAGCATGTTTGCGCTACAGCCAAAATGCTGGGTCTCCCTTTAATGCAAGGGCATGTTCCATTTGGAGTTCAGTTCGACCTTGTCTAGTGCAGTGGCCCTCAGCGCTCTGTGTTGTTTGCAGGTGCCAAGTAGTTCACTCTCAGTTGCAAACCACTGGTATACAATGGGGAGGTATAAGCCAGGATGAACCTTAGGTGTGCCGAGGCAAGTAGGGGGGAAGGGCGGGGCTTATGGCTGCATAAGGTTGGTTAACCTAACAGCCAGAGAATAGTGAATGCCAAGCCTTCTCCTTCTGTTTTCATCGCCACCTATTATTCTCATATTAAATGTTCGCATCGGTCAAATATTACCACAGATTACTATTACCTACCAGAGCATAGCCGCAATTTTTGTGCCGTGTTTTGTTAGCTGTGACGTGCTTTGAGTAGTGAATAAGAGTGATTTATTTAAATACAAGTATATTGTGTTATATAAGGAGAAACAATGAATTCCATAAAGTGTCTATTAGCACATCATTTTTAAAAATGACCTTAGAAGAAAAAACCGAAAATAAGCGACTTGGAAGTCTCACGCCAAATATAAAAATCACATAGGTAGTCAAAACAAAAACAAGCTATTTGAACAGGAACTTTAACTACAATGTATACGAGAAATATAATTTGATGTGTGGTTATTATATTAAAAATAGCCTGTTTTGCTTTCCGTGCGTTCTCTTTGGCGGTAAAGATCCGTGGACAAAACATGGTGTGAATGTTTTGTAGCATCTTCATGATCGCGCTAAAAACACGTAACTTAAAAACTGCACACGAAAAACACAGTTTTGCTATGCTTGGCAATGTAAATATAGCAAAGCAGATGGACAGTGTATGTCGGAGAACAATTGAAGAACACAACCAGAAAGTGGCTCAAAATGGGTATGTTTTAAACATTATTGTTAACTGCATTAGGTTTTGTGGAACCTTTGAGTTAGCTCTACGAGGACACGATGATTCAGCTACGTCAAGCAATCCTGGTATTTTTTGAGGACTGATAAACTTCAGTGCAGAGCTAGACTGTGTTCTGAAAAACCTATCTGGAGAATGCTACAGTGTTTAAGGGGCCCTCCAAGACAATCCAGAACGAAATCTTGCAATGTACACTTGAAGTCTGCCATGA
The DNA here is from genome assembly GCA_030765055.1 of Mantis religiosa. Taxonomy (NCBI): domain Eukaryota; kingdom Metazoa; phylum Arthropoda; class Insecta; order Mantodea; family Mantidae; genus Mantis; species Mantis religiosa. The sequence goes on from CM060958.1 coordinate 9,654,636, forward strand.
AGAGATATCAAGTCGATTTTTAGCTGCATAAATAGAAAAGTGTTAAGCTCTAGAGTGTTTCTGAAATACGCATGTTGTGTTATACGTTATGAATTACCGTTAACTTGTGTATACAGCAGTCTATAGCGACAGGCTTAAACAACCGTTTGTTACTTTAAAAAACTTAAATTGCATGGATAAATTTGTGAACCACCAACTTTCAGAGCCACCAGCCGCCCCTGGGTATAGACAAGTCGAACATGATACAACAGACTGTTGGGGTACTGCAAGGGGACCCATTAAGCCACCTGCTGTTCATCTTAACTACGGCAGATATCGTCCAGGCAATAAAACCCGAAAATGTAAACCTGCTAATGTATGTAGACATCATGGCACTGACCTCAACCTCAGAGGGTGACCTACAAAATGCTTTCAACCAATTAGTGGACTGGGCAAAGGAGAATGAACTAACACTTAATGCAGAGAAAACTGTCTCCATGACTTTCAAAAGAGGGGACAAATGCAACATCTTTTACATGGGGGAAACACCGCTAAAATCAGTCACCAACTTCACCTAATTCACACATGGAAACGTATTCACACGCCATATTGTCACCCGACATCTCCACGACATGCACGAGATGGCTCGCCAGAACATCCAGAAGGCGAGCGACCGCATGAAGACCAGGTATGACAGGCAAGCCAACAGCCAAGGGTTCCAGCAAGGTGACCTGGTCTTGTTGTACCGTCCTACCCGAACCAAGGGACGCTGTCCGAAGCTCCAGCAGCCATGGCAAGGACCGTACCGGGTGGTGAAGAGGATTAACAACGTGGTCTACCGCATCCAGAAGATTCCCCGAGGGAAGATGTTGGTGGTACACCTGGATCGCCTGGCACGTTACGATGGTGCTGTTCGGGACGACCAGCTTTGAGGAGGGAGCAGTGTCACCCGAACGTCGGAACACCCTATAGAGCGAGCAAGCAGGAGACGGTCGGCATTCGCCCCGCCCTCTTTTTTGTCTTATAGCGTTAAGGAGGGGTGGCTGGGACAAAAAAAAAAAAAAAACATCACTGCGCCGTCTCTTTCTGTTCCACCTGTGTTCTCGAACTTACGGGATATTTCACCTAATCGAGAACCTTCCAGATCGGCAAGCGGACCCTATATAAGCAACACGTCGTGCAAGAGGAGTCAGTCAGTTCTTGGTGTAAGAATGCAGTGCTAGTGTACGACGAGAAGACTGTGTGAGTGCGTCGGAGGATTGTGCGTAATTACGAGTACAAGTGAAATTGTAACGGACGAACTGGTGAATCGTAATTGTATGCATTATGTAATTCTGTGTAATTGGCAAGTGTTTAACTGTAAGTCGGTGGAAATAAAGAACATTTTTGAGTGGTGCAATTGGACTTTTCATTTCACGAACCCACAAAGTCACAATATCAACGACAGAGTAAATGCTGCTGCCATAAGCGACATAAAGTCAGTAAGCAAACTATCCTCGGAAACAGCCTTACAATTATTTGAACTAAAAATAGACCCCATTGCAAAATATGGGTACATCTAAAGAAGAAAAACCTTCACAAAATAGAGAAGTTAAAGGCCACATACTTGAAAAGGGTGTTTTGTCTCTCCAAACACACGCCCTCTCGACTCGTATATGAGCTAGCCAGAGAACCTTTCTTCATATAAGACCTGTGACTGAAGCTCTTACTACCAACGACTCCAGCCTATCAGGACCTACTGCGTGAACTACACGAGAAAAATGGAAAATATGGGAAGAATTCTATGCTACTGATGCCATGACAAGACGTGATTGGACACAGGGAGGTTACGAACTGTACCATACAGTGACAAGACTTTCTGTGCATGGCTATGCAGTACCCAGAGATGCCACGAACCCGACCCAGATTGTGTGTGTATAAGACGTGACGACCAGTGTGAGAGATATCATGTGTTGCACTGTGAGATGAGAAAAGAGTCACTGGTGAAATTTTGTACAGACTAAGAACAATCTTGTTTGCATGTTGTGAGCAATTCAAATTATTATTATATTCTCTAGTAGCAGTTTTAAAAGCACTAAAATTATCAATTTTTCCTTTAGGGCCATAAGAAACAGCTTTAAATATTTTGATCGTCTCAAAATAAGCACTTTTTCTGGGAGCAAGAAAGTTTAGAAGTGCGATAATGGATGTTACACTTTTGTCTATTGTTTATTGTATGAATTACATTATTTATTATAATTGTGGCCGTATTGCATACAAAGAATTATGGGATCGAGAATATATACATGCAAGGAAGGGTTAATTCTTCAATCTTCTAGAAAGATCTTTGTCTGCTATGGGTGTTAGAAAAGAAAGCAGTGACAAATGATATTTGAAAATGCCGTAAGGTTGTAGTATATGCTTTAACACTTGCATAAGTATTGGCACCACCTGGTGATTGAGATTTAAACGGCTTACTCTTCTAAATTTGGGAGCATTGTGAAGATTTATGGAAACGTACCTGCATGTGTTTCTAGTGAACTCTGTATAATTTCAGTTAGATCGAGGTGAAGAATTTTATGTTTAAAATTAAAGGTAGGTTTGTTTGCTTAGACTATTATTTGGCTATTGATTACGAAAATACAAGCTCTGTGGCAAATATGACATTCCTTTGAATGAGGTGGAAACTTAAAAATAAGAAAATGGTGGGTAACTTTGTGCCAACACAAATCATTGCATTTTATCTCAAATGCAAGCACATAGTGTCTTATTTTGTATTTTAAATTGTGTAGCTATGCTCATTTTAATTGAATATAGTTTTAGTATTCTACTACAGACTGCCTTACTTTCATTACAGATACCGATAATAAATTGCCATAGACAAAATGCCAAGAAAACACCAAAGGGAGCCATGAAACCGGCCATACCACAATTACAGCGAATCTACATTAGAAAACGCTCTAAAAGAAATTAGATAAAAACTGTCAATACGCTCTGATGCAAAAAGGTGTAATATTCATAGGAATACACTGATGTCAAAATTACAGAATAAGCATTCCGCCCCAGCAGGTGGACCAAGGTGCTTTCTGGACCATTAACATCAAAGTCTACAACAAAAAGAAGGAAAAAAAAAAAACAAGAAAGCCAGAATTTCAGATCTTGACAGCAGCAGTGATGATGTCCATTTTCTTTTGATGACAGTGAAGATCCTCCATCTCCGGTAAACCAGAAAGCAGCATCAGTACTAAATCCGATAAACTTGGTTGATGATTTCGTCATTGTGCAGTATGAGGGAGAATTCTTTCCAGGAAGCGTTATAGCAAAGGATGAACAGGATGCGAGACTTAGTGTCACGCGAAGAAGTGGACGCCTGTGGATGTGGCCTGATCAGAAAGACGAAATAGACTATGAATATACAGATTTAGTCAAGAAAATTGAGACAACAATAAAAGTGTCCAAGCGTGAATTGTATGAAATTCACGAAATGCAAAATAAAAAAAAAAATAATAAAAAAAATTGGGAAAAATGTAGCAGTTTTAAAATTCAAATGAGGTGCAGTTCGAAAGTTTTTGCAACAATAAAGAGCAATAATTTGACATAAGAATGTTATATTTTATTTTTATTGGAACAAATACTTCCATCACATGCGGGGGGTGGGGGCATTAGCCCAGGCAAACTTCTGACTTTGAATAGTACTGAATTTTCAGGTGGCACAAAGTCACCCCACTTAATGGGGTAACATTGGACCATGTTTGAATAGCTTTTAGAGTATCAGCATGAAGGAATAACTTGATTGCAGCACAAGGTTGATGCTTCTGCTGCTATGTTATAAATAGTAAGCGGTTTTTTTATTAACGTTAAATTTGAAGAAAAGATTTCTAAAAAAAAAAAAAAAATAATAATAAAATAAAAAAAAATAAAACTGGCAGTCACTCCAGATGACGGTAATACACTAATTTAGGTATATCTATAGAACTTACATTTACCTGTCATCGGATAGCATAACAGGCAGAGTTGAGTTTAGTACTTTAGAAAGCTTTCCAACCTCATTATTCCCAATTTTTGAGTGTGTGACGTACCCGAGTTATAAAGTTAACAACCTTGTTTTGTCTGGATTCACAGATAATTTGTTACTTTAGACCAATATGACGTACAGTTCAAAGCATAGTTCAATTTAATTAAACACTCATATAAGTCTTTACTGGTCACCAGGACACTAATGGCATCAGCGAACAGAAGTGTGCCTGCAATATCTTTTATATAAATTGAGAAGTCGTTTATATATATTAAAAATAGTAGACTTGACAGTGGACCTTGGGGTAGTCCTTGTGTTACTATTCTTCAGATTTAAGATTGTTATATACATACTCCTCTTTAAATAAAGTCCTATTAAAAATTATTATTTGTTGGTATCAATCAATAACTAACTAAATTGTAAGCTCTTATTCAAAGTATACCAACAGTTAAAACAAACGACTAGCCAACATAGATTAGTATTAGCCAACAGACGGCCTTGGTCTAAATACCTCTATATTCCAGAAAATAATATTACAAATAATTTTTCTATTTTATTATAGTTTAATTAAAAATTAGTAAGCCTTTTAATGATTAGAGTAAGTGTTGGATAAAACATTTTAAGGTACAAGACTCTTGTGTACACTCACGGAAATCAACAAAACTTTCACTCGTGTAAAAAATGCATCTTGATTCACTAGTAACATAAATAACTAATAGTATTTCTTTCGCCTATTTTATGTGGAACTTGTGGTACACAAAAGAGCACGTTTGTACGATATTTGTGTTTGTGCAAGACTAGATAAAGAAAGTAATGTGACTGCATAACGTAAGACTTTGTTTACATTATGTGTAATGGATTTAAATTACTGATGGATCCTCGATACTCACGATACTTGCATAGTATGGACATCAAATGATACTTCAGAAAGTTTCTCGGTTCTTTTTCGATACTTCGCTGGTGATTCTGCAATTTTTATTTTAAAATCACAAAATATTATTGCTGCAAGTAGAACATTGCAAAGCCCGAGAAATTGTCAGGAATGTGGTAGCTGTATACAAGAGAATAATCGTGTGTCAACTGTCAGTTAACAGTTCACTACATATCTCATCTCCTCTTTCTAGTGTACTGTATTACTACAAAACAAATTCAACATTTACACAACTAAAACAATATTTGTGTATTCCACGTACAACAGTTTTCTCTGAAAGACTATTTAGTACAGCACGACTCATATGTGACAGAAAAAGGAGACTTGACCTCCAAACAGTGAAAATGCTAGTATTTTTGGACAAAAACTTATAAAAGTGCACTGTTTTGCTTTTAAATGTCTAATGTAAGAGTTTAAAAATAAGAACACTGATGGTTTTAGGCTTTTTCTCATTAAATATGTACACCTATTTAATTTTATTGGCATTTGAAAGAAGTATCAACTTGGTTTCAAAATAATAAATTAGTTATAAATAAGGATAAGAGTCAGGCATTGGGTTTTCATAATAAAATCAATAAGGCAGTTAATTTACCTGAAATTATAATGGATGAAAATGAAATTAAATATACAGGAAAGACAAAATTTTTAGGAGTTTGGATGGACGACAGTCTAAATTGGAATATACATATTGAAAGTCTAATGAAGAAATTAAGTAGCATTTGTTTCCAAATATCAATTTTGAAGCACAGTGTAAATTTGAATACATTAAGAATAGCCTATTTTGCAAATTTTCAATCATTAATTTCTTATGGTATAACAGTATGGGGAAATAGTAGCAGCATTATCCAAGTATTTAGAATCCAAAAAAGGGTAATTAGGATTATGATGAATTTAAAGAGAACAGATAGTTGTAAGCAATGGTTCAAAAAATTAGACATATTGTCATTACCAAGCATTTACCTTTTAGAAATAATAGTACAGATTAAAACGAACTTAGATAATTTTAAAAAAAGCAATGATATTTATGACCATAACACGAGAAATAGTTCAAACTTACATGTCACCTATCAAAAAAAGAAAATGTATGAGCACAGTTTTAAATTCAACGGAATTCATATCTACAATAAACTGCCAACTGAAATAAAAAACATTGAGTCCTTCACAAAGTTTAAAAACACATCAAAGAAGTATTTGTTACAAAAGTGTTACTACTCAGTAGAAGAGTATTTAAATGACAAAGGGTAGGAATAAAAGGAATGTAAATTTTAATTATTAATTTAATTATTATGCTTAACAACTTATTGTAATTCTTGTTTTTTGTTACTATTTTTTGTGTAGTTAGTAATTTGACAATTCCACATCATGAGTTGTATGATTTACGGATGCAATAAATGAATATGAATACACAGTTCTACCAACATTCTATTTTGTATTAAAGCTAAAAGTGGAAATGAGGGCATCGAGTATCGAGAAAAATATCGATATCGAAAATCGAGTATCGAGAATAACTGCTATCGACCCAACCCTAGTTTTAGGGATAGTCAAATATTTTATATCTGGTCGCTATAGATATAACGGCTTTGAGATTATATTCTGATTACGTACATAAGAGATACAAAAATGTATTTTACATAACTTTTATGGAATGTACTTTTTGTGTAGTAGGATTTTCTCTATCTCTTACAGTTTATTAGTTATGAAAAAGTAATTTTGAAATTAATAAATTCTAATAGACAAAAACTTACTCACAAAACTGTACATCTCATTAAGGGTAATGTATGACTGAAATTTCATGAACATTTTGAAAAAAAAATCGCCTTTTCCTGTTTTTAGTCTGTAAAATAATGTAAGCCTTCCTGAATCCAAAAAATGCCTACATATCATCCGCAAGTCATTTTTAAATGCTCTGAATAGTTTGAAAGTTAGGTGAATACTAGTGTTAGATATGAATTCAATTCTTTGTCCTTATTTTCTTGCTATTGAAAATTTCATCATTTTTCATCATTTAAGATGTTCCTTGTGTCGCAGTTCTGGTGTTAGACTAATGAAACTTGCTACAGGCGTTCATAGAGAAACAGTGAATCGAAGTTGCCCTGGCTTTTATTCTGAGATACATTTAAGTACATTTTATATACTTCAAAACACAAATTTTGGGCCAAAAAAGTCATATTCATAGTTTCAAAAATTTAAGGAGCCTAAACTTATTGAGACACACAGTAACCTATGGCAAATTCAAAACATGATTGTATTGGAAACCTGTTGTTAAATTATTAGACCAAAATTTAACTTATTTTGTCGCAGGGGACGTTTTAGGTGTATCGGTATCGAGAATAGAAAAAAACTGGTATTCACTCCTCACTAGTTTAAATGCAGATTTGTAAGATGTTAAGATTATGAGACTAGTCTTATTAAAGACATATGTAACATGTACTACTGTATGAACATGATATAATTTCTTGAATTCTGAATGAACTTTCAGTTGAACGTAATTTCTGTTCACACTAGAATGAATATATGTTGTATTGCTTACCTGGAGGGAAGTTTGGCGGTCGTTCCTTTACATATTTGTAAAAATAAATGCAGATCAGCAGAAAAACAGCTAGGAACAAAAGAGGCGTCATGTCTGTTGCTGCATTGAAACCAACGTATCAAAGGTCTTCGGTTTATATACACTGCTTTATTTGGATAAGCGAAGCCACTTTTAGGTAATGTGTCCACACTCTTGACCGATTAGAGTGGCTTAGCACTTTGTGTAGCTTCAAAGTGCACAATGTACCGGTGCCGTCCTTAGTTTGTATGGCGATGGAAACAAAAGCACGTGCACATGTGCGACATCATTGGCTTGTAACCCTCTCCGTATAAGAACATATCATTTTTAAAGACTTTAAATATAATACAAATATCCGTATATGAGGTACGTCCAGAAAGTAAGCTCTGTTTGTTAATAAAATTAAATTGTGTACAGATACAGAAACATTATTTATTACACAAAATTCTACAAATCTTAAACTACTTTTCCACATAACTGCCGAAATTTCGCAGGCATTTGTCATAGCGAGGCACAAGTTTTTGTATACCTTCTTCATAGATGTTTGCCGCCTGTGTCTTCAACCAGTTGGAAACATTTTCTTTCAGCTCTTCGTCATTGTTGAAGTGTTGACCGCTAAGGAAAGATTTGAGATGCAAAAACAGATGAAAGTGGCTAAGAGCGAGGTCAGGGCTGTACGGGGGGGGGGGAGGTGTTCAAACACGTCTCAGCCAAATCCCTATAGGATGTTTCTCGTCGCATTTGCAGTGTGTGGTCGTGCGTTGTCGTGAATAAACACAACAGATTTTGACATCCGATAAATTTCATTTGGTTTCACTTTCCTAGCATTCAGAAAACGAATCACAGATCTGATTTTACAAGCGGTGGGATTTTCAGTCAACACCGACATTGTAAACAGCACAACAAAAAATACTGGCTGACAGCGATCTCACAATGGCGCACGTTTCTTCTCCTTGATACAGAGCGTCTACCGCGTATGTGCGGAACTGCGATCGCAGCGCTACAGCACAGATAAATTGAAACAGAACTTACTTTCTGGACGCCCCTTGTATATAAAAAACTTCATATTATTGCAAATGCAGCAGTGCCTTATTCATACGAGGAACATGAAGATGGCAGCACTCGTAAACAAAAGCTAGTGAAATCGTTATATATATATCTGTTGACAGTTACCAAAGTTTCAGTCATTTTTGACGCTCAGTTGTTATGTAACAGTCGTTTGGAGTGTGTTTACGCGGTTTTATGAAAATGGACAAAATCGAGAATCGAGCTGTCATTAAATATTTGCTTCTGAAAGGCAATACGCCTACGCAAATCAAAGATGAGTTGGATTCTGTGTATGGGGACTCTGCACTATCATTTAGCACATTGAAATTTTGGGCAGCTGAATTTAAACGTGACCGTAAGAGCTTGGGAGACGATGAACGTTCGGGACGTCCAAAGCTGCAGCTACCAACGCAACATCGCCAAGGTTCACCAAATGGTGCTAGACGACCGCCGAATTAAAGTGAGAGAGACAGCAGAGGCTATAAACATGACAAAAGAACGTGTTTGTCACATATTAAATCAATATTTAGACATGAGAAAGCTGTCCGCGCGTTGGGTGCCACGTTTGTTCACGTTAGACCAAAAATGTGTTCAAATGAACATTTCCAACGCTCTTGGCATAGTTCAGGCGCAATAAATCGGAGTTTTGGTGCCGATTAATTACTGTAGATGTAACTTGGATACATCACTATACGCCTGAAACAAGAACACAGTCCAAACAGTGGACTGCACAGGGGGAACCGGCTCCAAAAATCATAAACTATTTTTTATTTGGCTGGGAAAGTAATGGTGACTGTGTTTTGGGATAGTCACGGAGTTATTTTAATCGATTATCTCCAAAAAGGAGATAAGTTCTGCTGAAGGCAGAACTTGCGGAAAAAGGGCCACATTTGCGGAAAAAGAAAATCCTGTTTCACCAAGACAACGCACCGTCACACCTCAGTGGTTGCAATGGCGAAAATCCATGAATTACGGTTTGAACTGCTTGACTCACCAGATCTATCCCCAAGCGACATCTTTTTGTTCTCTCATCTGAAAATTGCGCTCGGAGGACAGAGATTTTCGTCAAATGAAGAGGCAATCACCTTCGTGAACTATTTATTATTTTACAGAGAAAAACGCCGAGTACTATTCGGTCGGGTTATAGAGACGGGAGCATCGCTGGGAGAAGTGTGTAGAGTTACAAGGAGACTATGTTGAAAAACGCCGAGTACTATTTGGACGGTTTACAGAGATGGGAACATCGCTGGGAGAAGTATGTAGAGTTACAAGGAGACTATGTTGAAAAACGCCGAGTACTATTTGGACGTGTTACAGAGATGAGAACATCGCTGGGAGAAGTGTGTAGAGTTACAAGGAGACTATGTTGAAAAACGCCGAGTACTATTTGGACGGGTTACAGAGATGGGAGCATCACTGGGAGAAGTGTGTAGAGTTACAAGGAGACTATGTTGAAAAACACCGAGTACTATTTGGACGTGTTACAGAGATGACAGCATCGCTGAGAGAAGTGTGTAGAGTAAAAAGGAGACTATGATGGGGGAAAATAAAGTATCCGAAAAAATGTGTTTTATCTTTATTAGGTCAGAAACTTTTCAGACCACCTATGTCTACCTAAACTGGCGGAAATTAACTCACCTCGTGAATAAAGTTATTTTAGAATAGTTTAGGTAATTTTATACGTTTTAAAGTCTATTTGCAATTAGAATTTTGAACCTTAACCAAACTTTGTTTATCAACAGCTAGAGTTACTAGTATGGACTGTTAGTGTTTATTATTAGCAAATTTTAGAAAATATTCTTGAAGCAGATAACCCTGGACTTTAGCGAGTGGCTCTTGAGACGCTGTGCTACATGTAGTAGCTGCCAAAAACACGTGAGACTCAAGTGTTTGCTTTAGTGTTCACGTGCAACGTTTATGAAGGTAAAAGCTAAAAATCACAGATCCTGCCAAAATAAACAGACCTTTACCAAGATATCAAAATGTTTACATAAACATGTTTTACAATCAAATGGTTTCTCGCGCACTGATCTTACTAAAGCCTTCCATCTGATTCAAGTTAATTAAGTTTTATTATTTGTTTCGTTGCAGATATCTTCAAATTATTGTTTACTCTGTATGACCACCTAGGTAGAAAATCCGAGTTACAATAGTAGAAAATATCTCGGAAATGATTAACGAAAAAAAAGTTTAAATAGTTGTTCTCGGGAAGCAAAGAAGGTGAAAAGACGATTAGAAAAAGACGTTTCGGGAGTGTACATCCTTCCCATCATCAGGATATTTTCATAAACGTTGTAACCACAAATGTATCACTGGATATAACACAAATATAAACAAAAACATAACACTATCAAAATTCGCATTACTGAACAAAGGACTGTCTTCAGTAAATTAAATTCCATGTCAGGAGATGGCGTGAGTATACAAAATTAATTGGGCCAAAGAAACGTGACTACTTTACTTGATTATGAAGCTTCTTTGATCTTTGCTTCTTAAGTCGACGGATTTCTATTTTGAAGGCCGGTTTCCAAGAGGAAATAATGAAATCCAGCATTATGATTAAGTATGCTCCTCTCGGAGGAAATGGCCAAAGCCTCCTTAATTCTCCAAACAGTTACTGGGAGTTAATGCCAGAGGTTCTACTCCCATTAGTCCTGGACCCGTAGGACCAATGACCCTGAACTCCTTCAACCAGGGAGTTACCAAGCTGTCCCAAAAGAATGCCCTACAGACTAGAGACTAACAAGCCTACTGATGTTCTACTGGTTCCAGTAGAACATCAGCTGAGAATGGGGATGCGGTGTCCTTGAAACATGTCCTAATGTCAAAAGTAAGTGGAGCTTAAGTGTTTTTACAGTTTGAGAATTGGTTTAAAAAGTGTTTTTGATTGATGAAGCTCCACTGTTTATAAATACTTCTATTTATAGTTTTATTACTCCATTACTTAAATTTAAACATATGTTAACTAACTTTCTTAAATCAAAAGATTACTATGACGTGGAAGAATGTCTGAATGATAATGATATTGTAATTGACCTACAGTAACTTTTTATCAATGTATTTGTATTACAATCAACTTTATGTATTATTTTAGCACTTTAACTGTTATTACTTGTAATTGCATTGATTGTCTTTATTTATTTTTAACTGGACAACTTTTCAATTGTGTATACTATTGTACTTGTTATAAAGACCAATAAAATTGAAAAATAAAAAATCAGAATATGTAGAATATGACTTGTTAAAGAAAACTATGCATTGGTTTGTTGATCACACTCATACATACTTTACTTCCTATTTCTTATTACAATATCTAACATATAAAGTTTCATACATATATAACATAATTAATATACCATAAATACAATATCTCACATGCTGCTTGTTTTGGAGTTGCATATTCTCATGCCCCATTATAGTTAACCCAGGTTGTGTATATAATGGAGCATTCTAAAACTTGGGATCTAGATTTTTGTTTTCCTTTATACCTTCTGCTACTTTTCCTAGTTGTTCTCATTAGTCTTCCCTTTTTTCCCCAAGCCATTTTTGTCTTATCTTGCCAGTAAACTTTCCCAGTTTTATTATGTTTTCTTATGATCTTAGATTCAAGATTCTTTTG